>NQII01000517.1:603664-700826 GCA_002778355.1 Clitarchus hookeri | reverse complement strand
AAAAAAATGGAGACGGCGTTATGCGTGCAAGCAAACAAATGTGGCATGTAATTTAATATTATTTAATGTAAAATGCATGCAGTTTACTTTCGTTAAACTCAGGAGGGCTAGTTGGCGGAGGGGAGTGGCAAGTCAAATAGAGACCACTACACTACAGTCATGCTTTCACGTCAAGTATTTTAATATATACCAATATTTTGTTTTCGTTATGAATCAATTCAAATCAGAAAATAGGATTTTTTTTTCAATTATGCTTTTTATTATATCAAAATGTTTCGAAAATATATCACTCGTACGTCCATGGAGCTCGCTCGGTATTCAGTATGAAAATCGCTAACAAAGTTAAAATTTATAAATAGTAGTAGTTTATCTGCAATGAACATAANGCTCGGTATTCAGTATGAAAATCGCTAACAAAGTTAAAATTTATAAATAGTAGTAGTTTATCTGCAATGAACATAAGTTTAATAACTTGCCATGTGCAGATCTTTGTGAAATGTGTGATTGCTGTACAACTTGGTGAAGCTTCGATAATTCCTGTAAATAGGCACACAGTCATACTCGATCAACGGCTGCTCAAAATATTTGGAAAACAATTTCGCCTTTTCTCACAGGCTGACGGGAAAAAAANGTCATACTCGATCAACGGCTGCTCAAAATATTTGGAAAACAATTTCGCCTTTTCTCACAGGCTGACGGGAAAAAAAATGTAAGATTAATGTGTGCATTCACATAAACTCGCATTTGTAGTTGAAAGTATATCTAATATTTTAAACCNAAAAAAATGTAAGATTAATGTGTGCATTCACATAAACTCGCATTTGTAGTTGAAAGTATATCTAATATTTTAAACCTTGGGCTCGCTACCTTCCTTTGTCTACCAGCAGTAGGGCCAATGTCACACTATCACCCTCCCCCCACTCTTGCTGCGCTCTTGCTTAAACATGTTTTAGTTACCTAACCCAAAGCTCCTGTTACACTGTCAAGCTTTTGCCTTCAAATATATTTGACCATACAATTAATTTGAAGACGCAATAGGAACTTCAAATATTTCCATCCAACAAATTTTGTAAAATAATTTTGAATTTTTTTTTGAAAATGTGTCGCACTGTCAATATTTTTTTTTTTTTTTTTTACTATAAGGATCTAGTTTAAATTTTTATTCAGAAATTATTTTCAAAGTTAGANATTTTTTTTTTTTTTTTTACTATAAGGATCTAGTTTAAATTTTTATTCAGAAATTATTTTCAAAGTTAGAACTGCTGTTGTGTTTCCGTGCAGTCCAAGTCCACTACAGGAGAAATTTAACAAACATTGTGACATATTTTTACTTCTTTACTAAATTTAATTTTAATTTATTAGATATATTTTCTGCACAATGAAGTTTTATGCATTCATGCTCAGAGAGCTTCTATATGAGTTAGTTATCTTCATAACCTTATTTCGTTTCCAGCAAATCGACCATTTTTGTCATGCACTATTCTGATAAGCTGAGTTCATCAAACATAAAAAAAATTTTACACCTCGTCCAATTTTCAAAATGTATGACGGAGATCACAACCATCAAACATTTCCAGACAAACATGGTGGTGATAATGACGTTTTGGTGAAGTCAGAAACATACACTTTTATTTAACCAACGACGGAAAAAGTTGACAGTGTGGCAGGGCCGCCTTAAATTCTCGCCAACGTGGCGGCAGAGTATAAGGTATTTGCACTCCAGACCTCACGTAGTTGGTGCGCGGGACTGGCTTGCATGAAAATAGTACGACGTAGATGGCGCACTGATACGCCTGTACCTAGAGGACCAGAGTCTCAAGTCTCCAGCGTTGAAGCTAACGTGGGAATTATCTGCAGCCGTGCTAACTCGACCATCTAAGTCAAGCTGTTTGCTGCTTTTGAAGTATAGAAACAAGGAAGAGATAAGGCTGGCAATGGCACGCATATCCAGCGTCCCATCGCCCTTACGAGAGACACTCTGAACTATAGTTTGCAGGCTTTTCCTATAGTGATGTTTTAGATGTGGTACTTTAAGCGGCCATCCTTTAATCTTGTTGGCAGAAGCTCCAATGTAGGGCCCTATAGAAGGTCCACCGATATTCACAAGTTATATTTTATTATACGCGAGTCTGTAGATGCTGTTTTTTGGTAGTCTTCAAATTGTGTGATGCTTTGACGGTTTCGTTACTGACAAGTCCGAAGTGAGATTTCTTTTCGCGTGAAAACAAACTGCAAAAGCGCGAAAACCCGTGGAACACACCGCAATGTAATTTGCGTGCCAGGAGGGCGGTCCCTCGGTCAGGCTGTGTATGCAAACAAGGGAAAATAATGTAGACCTGTGAACGTGAACAATAAAATTAATTAACTTATAACATGTTAATACAAATGTCTTTAAAAAAAAGTTAATAATAACTATGCTTGGGATTGGTTTGAATTGCCAAGTTTGTAAGCGTTCATTTTGCCAAGGTGTTGCCTACCTGTCGAGTTATTTGTTAAGCCCTAATTTTTTTTTGACTTCCTTACGATGCAAAACAATATGCTAAAGCAATGTGTCGGAGCAAATATATGGTCATACAAGTACGTGTAATAGTAATCTTCAAGGTTACATGTGGCCAATATATGCTATAGTACCATTCACGGTTACTTCCAACATTTCTGAAGCCCTGCTGAAGTTCTACTTCCGGAATATTCCTCCGCCTCATGCAAACAAAGCTTAACCGATTTGTAGAAAATTACGTCAAAGTGACAACGCACCTCATTCGTGCGCACTCTCTTCAATAACATTTTACATGAGAACTATATATTACTAAGCATTACGAATACGCAAATGCATACCTTTTTTTTATTCATATTAATTATAAATGAAGTATTATAATTTTAAGATCCTATATAAATAAAAGTTTGCTTTAACCAAAAGATAAGGTACTTTTATATTAACACAAGTATAAAACGGTTGTGATACATGGCATACTCACGAAACAACTAAACACGTCATACATGGGGTGTTTTTTCAAATGCTTGATTCGAAAATGTGAGGAAACCGCGTAGAGACTACAAATGTTTCCTCTGTTGGTGAACAGCGCGAATGAATAGAAGACGTCACGTGGCTTCTTTACCTAGAATGATAATTACAGATGATGCATAATGATCTCAAGAATAGATATCCCTCCTCCTCTTTAAACAAACACCAAATTCTTTACGATTATTACCTTTGCCTTTATTTATCACAAACGCAGGTAAACCAGCATTTTAAGTTGCATCTGCTATTAAACGTGCCACGATAATCTTCGAGGCAGTGATGCGCGGCTGTCAAAAAGTGGATAAGGCAAACACGTTCTTGCCAGCCCTAGTTCGTCGATGCAACTTCAACCTTAGTAACNAAAGTGGATAAGGCAAACACGTTCTTGCCAGCCCTAGTTCGTCGATGCAACTTCAACCTTAGTAACCGATATGGAAAAGTTATTATTTTTTATATGCGTAGCTTTGCGTTTTGTCGATTGCTGAGGAGTCATTCCCTTGTTAATGCGGTGTCCAATAAATGAGTGCAATGGGGAGGGGGGAAATGTCGAACCGTTTGCTGAGTTGAAAAAACCTTCCAGCCACCTTGCCATTTCATCAGAATGTATTAAAGCAGTTGCACAGTGCGTCGGCTAAATGGGAATAGTTCCGGTAGGTACCTGAGTGCTGCTACTAATAGGAGCTGACATTTCGTAAGCTCTACCATAGTGGCGCACTCGTTGCGTTGCTTGTTGACCTGCCAACGTTTCTTTTCCCTCCTTCTACNTCTCCAGCGTTGAAGCTAACGTGGGAATTATCTGCAGCCGTGCTAACTCGACCATCTAAGTCAAGCTGTTTGCTGCCTTTGAAGTATAGAAACAAGGAAGAGATAAGGCCAGCAATGGCACGCATATCAAGCGTCCCATCACCCTTACGGGAGACACTCTAAACTATAGTTTGCAGGCTTTTCCTATAGTGATGTTGTAGATGTGGTACTTTAAGCGGCCGTCCTTTAATCTTGTTGGCAGAAGCTCCAATGTAGGGCCCTATAGTAGGTCCACCGATATTTACAAGTTATATTTAATTATACGCAAGTATGTAGATGCTGTTTTTTGGTAGTCTTCAAATTGTGTGATGCTTTACCGGTTTCGTTACTGACAAGCCCGAAGTGAGATTTCTTTTCGCGTGAAAACAAACTTCAAAAGCGTGAAAACCCGTGGAACACACCGCAATTTAATTTACGTGTCAGGAGGGTGGTCCCTCAGTCAGGATGTGTATACAAACAAGGGAGAATAATGTATACCTGTGCCATCAGGTGCACGTGAACAATACAATTAATTAACTTTTAACATGTCAATACAAATGTAAAAAAGCAAATAATAACTATGCTTGGGATTGGTTTGAATTGCCAAGTTTGTAAGCATTCATTTTGCCAAGGTGTTGCCTACCTGTCGAGTTATTTGTTAAGCCCAACATTTTTTTTAACTTCCTTGCGGTGCAATACAATATGCTAAAGCAATGTGTCGGAGCAAATATATGGTCATACAAGTACGTGTAATAGTAATCTTCAAGGTTACATGTTGCCAATATATGCTATAGCACCATTCACGGTTACTTCCAACATTTCTGAAGCCCTGCTGAAGTTCTACTTCCGGAATATTCCTCCGCCTCATGCAAACAAAGCTTAACCGATTCTATAAAAATACGTCAAAGTGACAACGCACCTCATTCGTGCGCACTCTCTTTAATAACATTTTACATGAGAACGATATATTACTAAGTATTACAAATACGCATATTCATCCCTTTTTTTATTCATATTAATTATAAATGAAGTATTATAATTTTAAGATCCTATATAAATAAAAGTTCGCTTTAACCAAAAGATAAGGTACTTTTATATTAACACAAGTATAAAACGCTTGTGATACATGGCATACTCACGAAACAACCAAACACGTCATACATGGGGTGTTTTTCAAATGCTTGATTCGAAAATGTGAGGAAACCGCGTAGAGACTACAAATGTTTCCTCTGTTGGTGAACAGCGCGAATGAATAGAAGACGTCACGTGGCTTCTTTACCTAGAATGATAATTACAGATGATGCATAATGATCTCAAGAATAGATATCCCTCCTCCTCTTTAAACAAACACCAAATTCTCTGCGATTATTGCCTTTGCATTTATTTATCACAAACGCAGGTAAACCAGCATTTTAAGTTGCATCTGCTATTAAACGTGCCACGATAATCTTCGAGGCAGTGATGCGTGGCTGTCAAAAAGTGGATAAGGCAAACACGTTCTTGCCAGCCCTAGTTCGTCGATGCAACTTCAACCTTAGTAACCGATATGGAAGAGTTATTATTTTTTTATATGCGTGGCTTTACGTTTTGTCGATTGCTGAGGAGTAATTTCCTTGTTAATGCGGCGTCCAATAAAAGGAGGGGGAGGGGAGAGGGGAAATGTTGAACCGTTTGCTGAGTTGAAAAAACCTTCCAGCCACCTTGCCATTTCATCAGAATGTATTAAAGCAGTTGCACAGCGCGTCGGCTAAATGGGAATAGTTCCGGTAGGTACCTGGGTGCTGCTACTAATAGGAGCTGACATGTCGTAAGCTCTACCATAGTGGCGCACTCGTTGCGTTGCTTGTTGACCTGCCAACGTTTCTTTTCCCTCCTTCTACCAACTATCCAATCCCAATCCTAATGCTGGAATCACATAGCCCCAAAAAAGGTTAACTCTACTCAGGTTAGGAACAAAACGAGTTTTCTTATGGGAGAGTTTGGCATATAGAAAATTTCTGCCGCTAGGTGCGCAGTGTTCCAAAGAGGTCAGGTGTAATTAAAATTTTAAGCTAGATGAATAATGAAAGAGAAAAATTTTACGTAGTTACAAAGTTATTTTATAATTGATTTATGATTATTGTCATTAATTTGTTTTTTTTTACGTAGAAAATAGAGAAAATCTGGTACACATGCGACACTAGCGCATACCAAGTGGCGAAAAATTTTAGTTGCCAAACTAAAAGCATTGAGCTTCCAAACCTGAGTAGAATTAACATTACTCCAGCCAAGGTTTATTCTACTCGGGTTGGGAAGCTAAATGCTTTTAGTTTGGTAAATAAAAAATTTGGCCGCCAGGGTGCACTGGTGTCGCATGCGTACCGTATTTTTTCGTTTTCTATGTAAGCAAATGGGAGAATTGCGATATTCATGAAGTAAATGTAATTGTGTAAAAATGTTTCGACTACTTTTTGTGCTTGAACCTACAATGATAAGCTTTGTTCTTCGCACTAAAGAGGAAGTTCACATGTTGTTGGAGGGTCCTGTCTGCCTGGCTCCTGAACTGCATTGCAGAATGTTTTAAATCCTGGTTTTTTGACGAAACTATCAAACGTACTCCCAGTATCTTTACCAACGAAAAGACGTAATACCCCAGGCGAGGAAGGAATGGAACTTTAATGTTACCACGCATGCTGTAAGTACTATTTTGGAGCCCTCCGATATACATACGTAGTTAAAAACGACTTTTCAGACTGCCGTATCTTAAAACATACTAACTGGACACGAGTCAAACTACGAAAGGAGCCTGTATTGAACTTTGATACAGACTTTCCCTCAATAAAATGATAGGATCACTGCTGAAAGTTTCATAGGTACACGCATCACTACGAGAACAATGCACGACAGTTCAGAACCCTGCGCGTAGCGGCGATGGCGTACTTGTAGCGCGTGCCAGTGTAACCCTTATATCTCCCGCGCTGGTCTGCCAAAAGAGGAGGAAAACGATGCAGGCAGGCGTGTACCTTAATATTCGGTCGTAAATAATATTTAGCAAAACATTGGCTTACACGATTACTTTATTTTATTTACAGCATATTGTTTGCGTAATTTAATGTCAAAATCATAGTTTTAGTTGTTTTCTGGAGGGGGGAATGGCGTTCAAATAATTTTATAACAGTCTGTCAAATGAATGAAGTTTAATATTTATATACGTCGTATTAGTACAAAGATTCACATAACTGAAAAATTCATTGCGCACATACGTTCACTATGTCACAAAAATCCCCATAATACTCCCTGGCATTTTTGCAATTACATAGGCCTTCACTCTCGCGTATATATTATTCACAGTTTTCGTAGGTATGTCCATTCCACTCGTATAAATCCGTTCACGGTTACATCCAACTTTTCTGAAGCCCTGATAAACTTCTATTTTCAGGATATTCATCTGCCTCGTGCAAACAAAGCTTAACCGAGGGACAAAACGCACCGCATTCGTGCGCACTCATAATAATATTCCGCATAAGAACTACTAATTTCTTGATTTCTGGCATTTTCGGATTTGTCTTGAAACTTTCTCACCTAATCGGATCCGTTTTAATATCATATTGTAGAGAATTTAAAGGGTAATCCAACGGTATGTCGAACATTAAAATCGGTTAAATGGTTAGCGAGAAATGAGGGTTTAAATTTCACTGAGTCACTTTTGATATGACATTTATTTTTGGCCACAATGTACGGCGACATGAGCGCTTTGATTGTGCCAAGAATCCCTTTCATATGTCATATTTGTGTGACAGATGCGGTAAGCTTTTCAAACGTAGAGACAATTTATTTAGACAAGAACTCACTATTTTTATTTTTATTAATGATAAATTAAATAATATACTTGATAGATAAAATGTAAGTATAAGTGCAATTTAACAGAAAATAAGGTACGTTTATGTTAACACAAGTATAAAAAGCTTCCGAAACATGGCATATTTGGAAAAGAATCATACACGTCAGGCATGGAGGATATTTCTAAGGTTTGATTTTTTTTATGTGAAGAAAAACGCTAATATACTATAAAAAGATTACTGTAATGGTAACGCGGGTTCGGCGACATGGCTGTAGAAAAGGAAAAAAGAGGTAAGGAGACATGTTTATAGTGGAATCCGGTAACGTATTTCCTACGAGGAAACTTGTTCCAGGAAAGGCTCGCTTTGCGGACAGCGCGGCGAACACAGTTTATTATGCTTTACTTGTTTACTTTACACCACTTAATGATTCGTAACGACCATCAGGATCACGAGGGTGAATAGCAAAGTACCTCGAACGAATGTAACACATTTCGGAGGATAAACTCAAACCAGGTTACATCCTCATATACACTTACCAACATTTTTTTGTTCGCATAGTTTGAATGCGTGCACTAGATGCTGGGGAAGAAAGTACATACTGTGTAAGTTAAGTTCCTAGAAATTAGTGCCTCCAGATACAGGACAGGAAAAATAAATTCTTGGTCTTTGCAGCATTATTTATAATTTAAATGTGAAGGAAGGATTTGTTGATTATTGACGTTCTCAAACAAACGGAAGATCTTTAAATCTCTTAACATGTTGCGTAATGGCAGGATGAAGAATGGATTAAACAAAAGGAGACAATTGAAGATTTCAAAATTTTTTGACAAATATTGGAGCTAGGATTCNGGATGAAGAATGGATTAAACAAAAGGAGACAATTGAAGATTTCAAAATTTTTTGACAAATATTGGAGCTAGGATTCCAGCAGTTTTAATTATTGTCATACAACAGACAGGACAAGAAAAGTTAGTTTCAAATAGACATTTTTCGTTACTTTCTAAAGAAAATTTATGGGATAGAAGAACGTTGAAGCTATATCATCCTTTTACCTAGGAAGAAACAATTATCAGCGTATGAAAAAAAATTTTGATTGAAATAAATAAAGAATAAAAAAAAACGTTTTAGTTTTATGTTACCTGCAGTTAGTACATTCAATGGCCAGAATGGCAAAGGAAATGTTTAATGCTACTGATGACCTTTTATTAAAAATGCTTAATTCTTATGACGTCTAAATATTTACTGGGATAATTCCGATGTATACGCTAGGGCAACTGGAATCAAACACGTAATAATTTGGTTAGAAGATATTGATACATACTGCTGGTCTGCATCGCTTCTTTTGCCCAGTCCCGCTCGTGCGGGCGAAGCAGTGTGCCAAGGCCAGAGAGTTAACCCGAGGAGCGCGCGGAGATCTACAAAGGCGAGCCGCCACGTGTGACANAAGCAGTGTGCCAAGGCCAGAGAGTTAACCCGAGGAGCGCGCGGAGATCTACAAAGGCGAGCCGCCACGTGTGACAGATAAGCCTGTCGGGACTGGTGTGCTCCCGAAATTGTGCGTGTTAATTTGCGAGGTTGTATTTGCAAGAATGCTCTGGTTAATGGCTTTGCCTTTCTCAGCGAGGCTCGGAGTGCGGGGAACATTCTAGATCGGGCCAGCGAGAATACTTGCGCCACGACGGGCCTCCGAGCCTACAGTCTGGAGTCTGGAGTGTTGTACGTCCTCAAGCGCCAGGCGAGCGAAGACAGAGAAGCGACGAGCCAGCAGAGCGACGAGTGGCGACGAGAGAGAACAGCGTGAGAGAAGTCTGCGGACTGCGAGCATCGGTGCAGTGGAGAGTGAGACTAATGGCACAGCTATCGAACCAGATGCTTGAGTGACAGACTTTTGAAATGATGACAATAGACAGATTGAAAATGTGTAAGTAATGAGTGTGTATTAAATGACTGTGTCCAATATAGAGACAGTGATAAATGCTTTAATTAAAACTGAGATAGATATTACATATTGCGCTCACTGAGAATAACCAGAGTTATAGTTGTGATAAGGTATTTTAATGTTATAAATAATAGCTGTCTGAATAAATTGAAAAATCAAACTTTGTTATTTTGCTTTTATTAAAACCTNATTTTAATGTTATAAATAATAGCTGTCTGAATAAATTGAAAAATCAAACTTTGTTATTTTGCTTTTATTAAAACCTTCCTCCCTCCTGAACTCGGATAAGTCCCTGGCGTCTTTTAACAGTGTAATAAAAAAAAAGGCACATAGACGTGTTCAATATTATACACATTTTTCTGTATTTTGCTGAGCATTGAAGTATACTGTAATCTCGCCATACTATAACTGAAAAAATAAAAGAAAAAGAATACTGTTATCTTTGTACAAAGTATGTAACATTTTTAATCACAATTATTAATATTNTCCCTCCCTCCTGAACTCGGATAAGTCCCTGGCGTCTTGTAACAGTGTAATAAAAAAAAGGCACATAGACGTGTTCAATATTATACACATTTTTCTGTATTTTGCTGAGCGTTGAAGTATACTGTAATCTCGCCATACTATAATTGAAAAAATAAAAGAAAAAGAATACTGTTATCTTTGTACAAAGTATGTAACATTTTTAATCACAATTATTAATATTTTCCTTTTATATGGATGGTTTTTCTTTTGCTTAGTAAGTTCAAAAACTGACAAAGCACGCAATACAAGGGTGATTTTGAAATGAAGTTTTCCATAAGTAATGTTAAAATATATGTTTGAGTATGATTATTACAATTTCTTAATATTGGGTTTTTTTTAACATTTCGACAAATAATAACATCGTCACCTTGGCATTTGCAATTATAAAAGCTAGTAATATTAAGTATCTAATGAAGATTTTATAATATGAGACTAAGTTTTGGTATATAATTCTGTTTTTGATTATCACTTATTTAGTGCTGCCTTATCAGCAAACTTCATTTCTCAAAGCCATGTTTCTGGGTATTTTAATCTCGCTAATCGTACATTTTATGTGGGAAAACAGAGCAAAGCCCAAAATGATTTGGTTTTAAATTGTTAAAATTATAACTCACAAGAAGCGAAAATGTCCTTTGCGGGAAAATAACTTAATTACTGAATAAATTTTGGTCGCAGTTATTTATATATATGTATATTTATGAAAAGTATGTTCACTGAAAATATCATAAATCTGCAAGCAACAAAAGTACATAAAAGACTCAGGAACTTTCTCAGTAGGTCTCTTAGTACGTCCAGTTTTGGTCATATGGTACCTTAAGTGCTTTATTGTAGATCTTTTAATAAAATCATATACGTGATAATAGTTGAAGTCGCTTAGCTCGTAGATGGAGTATATACTGAAATAATATTCTCACTTATACCTTACTAAAGAGCTTAACATTTTAACTCAACTTGTGGGTTTTCTCTTACACATCCTGTGTTGCGTAATGAACTGTCAAGGTAAACTAACCTGCTCATCTTCGTATGTTGCCTTTTATGAATGAGCATTAAGTACATTTATGTATTTACGTAAATCAGGTAATTCATTAAATTACAATTTGTCGGTATACAGTTTGGCGTAAAAAAATTAGTTACAGTGTAAACTATTTTAATCAGGTTAAAATTAAATCCACATAAAGATTATACGTTATAATGCTGTGCTAGTACACATGTTACAACCGAAAAAAGGAATTATTGTTATTTTCAGATGTGAGCATTAAAAATTTAATAATAAAAACCGTTAATATTAAACGAACTATTTGATTGAAAATAAAAACTATAAAAACACGCCAACGCAGTAAAACTGGTTAAGAAGTTTATGAAACGTGCCTTAAGCTTTCAGTTAACAGGTGTGTTACCTGACNACTTAACAGGTATGTTACCTGACCAGAGAGTGAATCCTTGAATTTTTATCTGGATACATTTTTGGTGACACACAAACATGATTGTCTCACAAGAAACAGCCTCGAGTTCGAACAAACACAATCGCACCGAACTTCAGTTACATTGTACAATTTTTTTCTTGACATCCATGACTTAATAGTTAATGTAATTGCTTTATGTCTTCAACATCAAAGGTTTATCGATAGAANTTTTTTCTTGACATCCATGACTTAATAGTTAATGTAATTGCTTTATGTCTTCAACATCAAAGGTTTATCGATAGAAAATGCATCGCATTTATAATGTTTCAGACAAGTCATAATACGCATGCTATTATTTCACGTTGATCACTCTTACTAACTTAACTATAGGCTATTCACAATAAAGTGAGCACTTTTTTAAACCCTCTCAATTGGTATAAAGGTCGATAAAAGTATTTTATTTTAGCCTTAGACGTTAACTTTCGTGTTCGGTGAAATACACTGTGTTTATTACTGACATGGCAATATTTATTATAAAAAGTGAGGAAGTATAAAAAATGGCTAGTAGGAAAAAGGTAACTAGGGCCTCAAAAGTGCTCACTTTACAGTGAACAGCATATAGGAGGCCAGCATGCTTGTGTTTACTTTAGCATACATGTAGTTTTGGACAGTAATTATTTTTTCAATGGTTTGTTTCAAATGTGCTTACTTTACCGTTAACAACGTTTACCAATAAGTATTTCAGAGTGTAGGGACCCACTCAGAAGGGAATTTCACGCATGCCTTGCCCGTCTATGATTAATCCGGCCACGCAATTAACAGGACAAGGTTACAAGACCCCGCAATTATTAATTACATCCATTTAATCATTCTGATTCCACTTCAAGCAAAGGAATTGCTTTTGCCCGTCGCCTTGTGGTCTGATTGGCATTGTTTCGAATTTTCATTCCGATGCAGTGCCGACGTCTGCCGGGTGGAAAGCTCCCTCCCCTACAGCGAGGGTGGGATGGAAGGGGCAGGGGTTAATAATTTGATGGACCATACACGCGAATTAAATGCGTCAGGGAATGGGGAGGGGGAGAATGGATTTAAACCAGGGGGGGAGCGCAACCCTTTTACGCAGCTCTAGTCATTAGCTGTGTGTTGAAGCGCGACAAAAGCCGCCTGGCCAGGGTTGATTGAAGGAAGGCGGGGGGAAGGGGGTGAATATTTGAAATATGGCCGGAGGAGACGGTCACCCCCGGAGTTTAGAGTGCAGAGAGTCGTCCAGCTGCAACGCGGCGACTTGCTATTCAGCAACATGGTGCGCCGGTGTGGCAGGCGGTTCTTAGGGACCGTGTACAACTGTGCTATTCCAAGCTGTCGTAGAAGTAAGTGATTGAATGAAGAGATATGGGTGGCTCTTAACATCGAGATCTTAACAGCCGATGAGGGTGCTGTGAGGTGAGTATGGGGCAGAGCCGGAATGAAGGGAAAATCCGCCGACCAGCGGCATCGTCCGGCACGATTTCCACATCCGAAAATCCGGGAGTGACCACGCCGGGTAATCGAACCCGGTTCCCCTAGGTGGGAGGCGAGTAGTCTAACCACTACACCACCGCGGCCCCAAGGTAGAAGTAGAGTGGCTTTTATTGAAGCTCTACACCAGACTGTTCAAAATGCAGAACTCACTAAAAAAAAAAGTATTGCGCACTACCAAAATGAACAGAGAAGTAGTGTCGTAGCCAGGTTTTTTGTTTGGGAGGGGTTCAACCTGTGAATTGTTATACAGATAATAAATACTAGCAAATATATTTAAATCACAAAATAGAAAAATTAATTTTGCTTACATTTAGTTAAATTTCCGGTAGATATTTCCCCATATATATAGAAACTAAGAGACCAATGTTGCCTAATAAAACAATTATAATAACTAATTAACCAAATCATTATTTATTTGGCATCTTTGTAATGTCTGAAATGGCTTTCTTTACTGGAACAAAAACAGGACTTCTGATCTCATGGGTACACACAAAGTGCTGATATATTCCTACGATCAGTTTATGGGGTTTTCCCGACCTCGAAACCTTACAGATGATAATGAGAGGAAAGACTGTTTCGGGGAGAAAGCCACACTGCCTTGGGGAGGGAAGAAGGTTGAACTGTAGAAAAACGCAGCTTATTTTGGCTGCCATTCACCTGCTCTAAGAGTTTTACACATAACATGTATTTCAGTGTCGGGTAGAAATTGTATTCTCAATTTAGCATTTGTCTTCGGTAAGGACCCGNCTGGATAGGCCGCTGCAGAGAAATACGATTTATATTACATGTGAAAGAATACTGCATATATTTTGTAACACTGAAAATATTTCTTTAGAATGTACATACTTATATATTTAAAAAAATTACATTTTGGGTGCCTCAGAAAACACATTTTGCAATAAAACCTTCGCAAAATAGGGCAGTCATAATGATTACTTCGATTTAATGTAATAGCATATTGGTACTCATATTAAAATTTATTTTTAAAAATTAATTTTAAGTAACAAGTTAACAGTTAACAAAATGGAAAATTTTGTGGGTAAAAAATATGTGCATAAAATAAATTATTAAACATGTTTGTGAATATTATTACTATGGCAGAGCCATGCGACCTAAAAACCTACTCCTTTTAGCTTCGCAGGGAGACTGTTGGTCTCGTCCCTAGCGCACTGTCACTTTTCCGAAGTGATCAGGCCTCGACCCCCGGTGATGTTGTGCCGTTCTGTTTTTTGCATTTAAAAAACATGACGAACTTTGCCGCTCTATATCATTCCCATTCCTTCGCCACCTACCTAGGAAACTAAAACGGCGAGCAAATCTTCATTTAATTAGTAAAAATTTATCCGAGAGTGGATATCTCCTTGCGAGTAGCATTTTGAGAATATTTCACGTCCGAACTCGAACACTAGTTTTCGTACCCTACGTCTATCGCAACGCGAAAGCTCGTTTACGAGAATGTCTTCAGGCGTGAATATCTCGATCGTGAGGATGTTTCAAGCTGCGGAGGGGCGCCATAAAACGGCAGCAACGCCACTGCAAGTATCTTGTGGGCTTGTAGCCGGCAGGAATGTACGAACTTAGGGCTTCGCGTCTCGTAGACAGCGAGGTCTCTACGGGCGGAGCAAGTTGCTCAGAGGAACAGGAACGGTGGAGGGATCGACCGTGGCCTGTAGTGACGAACCATCCCAGCGTTCGCATGAAGTGATTTTGGGACACCGCCGTGGGAAATAGAAACCGGGACAGCTGGACCGAGAATCGAATCCGGGTCCTCCAGGATACGAGTACAGTGATTTGCCATTGCGCCTTCCTCACTCGTCCTGCCGACAGACAGATTGCACACGAATGCGATGTCTCACACGTAGAAGCTACACTCTAAAAGGAAATCCTTTCAATGTTTTCTGTACTGCAAACAAAATAAAACATTTCTTTGAGACCGTTTAGTTTACAGTGTCACAATATTGCTTTAATTCAAAGAGAAGGTTATAAAAACGTAGGTTTGCTGTTAAAACGTTTTCTTTATGCGTTTTTGTTTGCATGGGCTAGAACAATTGGGGTACGAGTTCGAATCTCGAAGCCGTCCTAGTATTATATGTTTTTTTTTTAAGTGAATATAATATTGGATGATTTTCTGCTTCCTTCTCATTTACTAATCGCGGTTGTAATTCAGAGCACAAATTTTCTTTACAGTGCCAATGACATTAGACAATGCCAGGTTATCATCGTTATTACTATATACAGATCAAAAGGAAATTATGTTTGGGGGGCATGCCTACTTTTCAGTGGTTCATACTTAAACAACTTTTTCTTCGCGGTAACGCGTTATGTTTTGCAGCAAAGAAAGCGTTTTTACAGTGTATGATGAGACACATGATGCGTGTGTATGGTGCCATTGCTGGCTTTCCCGCGCTTCTAGGCCTCGCACAAGTAAAACAGCGCCCTAGTGGGGAAGCGCGGCTCCAAATCCACGAACTCAAACTTATGACGTGAATACGCCTTTAAAATCAGACCGACACCTGGAGTGTAGTCTGTTGTCGATTGATTCACTTTTCGAATCAAGCCTTTCAAATATCACCCCATATATGACGTGTTTGGTTGTTTCCTAAATGTGACGTGTATCACAAGCGATTTTTTACTCGTTTTAACATAGGGTTACCATATTTTCGGTTAAATTAAATTTTTACATATATTTTTGTATTAATTATAATATTTCGTAAATAATTAATATGAATAAAACCAGAGATAAAATTGGTGTGTCGGTAACGCCAAGTAAAAATAGTTCTTATGCAAGATATTACTACACTCAGTGCGCAAGAATGCGGTCCGTTGCCCCTTTCGTGTAATTTTTTTAGATTTAGTTGAGCTTTGTTTGNACTACACTCAGTGCGCAAGAATGCGGTCCGTTGCCCCTTTCGTGTAATTTTTTTAGATTTAGTTGAGCTTTGTTTGCACGAGGTAGAGGAATCGGTTAAAAGTAGTAGAAGAACTTCAGTAGAACTTCAGAAAAGTTGGAAGTAGACGTGAACGAAGTCTACCAGGACGGAAACAAGCGATGCAAACGTTTGCAGAGTGATCCATTCCGACATTATAACATCGCTGCCAACAACACGGTTGAAATAAATGTGGTCTAGTTCGACCGGGTGTACGACTACGGTGCGAGCGTGGCCTTGAATCGGAGACGCGCATGCGTGAGACGTGCGGGTGGGGACCCGCGGCGACGTTTGACATTCTCGGGCAGTGTATCCCGCAACGCCGACGTGCTAGCGTGCTGGTTTTGGTCGCGAACGAAAGATCTCGTCTAGCCCCGTCTACCTGGCGCTTGAACCGCGTCGCTAAGCGTTTTAAATACAGGTTTTTCCACGAAACTATTTATTAAACGTGCGTTCAATGTGACTGGTTCACGAAAATAACACACACACACACACACACACTTCAGACGGGGCCTGTCGAGTGCTTTCACGTCGTCACGCAAATTAGAAACGCCATTTCATAACACTCCAACAAAACTAAAAACAGGTTTTTTTTTTCAAAGTGCTGTAACTCGAAATATACACGTCATATGCATACAAAAAACACTCAAGTGTCCTGAATCGAAACTTGCTACAGACTTTCCACCAATAAAACGATGCGGTCACCGGTGAAAGTCCCATAGGTACGCGCAGCACGACGAGAACATGGCACGCGCCAGTTCAGAGCCTTGCTCTCAGTGGCAGTGTCGCCCTTATCGCTCCCAAGGTCCAGGTAGGCGGACCCCTTAAGCGATGTAAGCCAAGTTTTCCATTTTGTTAATTTTATTTCATTCTCTCACCACGAAGAAAATATAAACCCGGTAACGCAGGTGCGTTCGCGTGGAGCCAATAGTGTTTTTAGCTTCGCCGACGGAAGCGACCACTTATAACACCATGCCAGTCAAACACTTTTTACAAGTAGGACTATTATATATTATAGGCAGGAGCATCCCCTTGCAACTTCAATATATTTTTGAGAGGCTACATTGTAGTTAAGAAATTACCCAACAGGTATCGCAAATATCGCACGAGTTTCTGCTGTAAATTTACAGGAGCGCTAGAGTGGACTAAATTAAATATAATTTATTGACAAAACACTTTAAACAATATCATCTTATGTAATAATAAATATGATTTGAATATGCTAATGTTATGGTGTATAAATATTCTCTTAAATATAATTTTCATACACTGAAAGTTTTTGTGTTGACTGGATCATTTCATGTTCTGTGTTTTTTTGTTTTTTTTTGCTGTTTTGTTAATTGGTAATGAATTTTGATTTGATCTTCACTATAATTGCATGCTATTTCCGCAGTGTGAATATAATTGCATCCACGAATGCTAAAATGCCGAAGAACACGCACAAATCTAGATGTTTTTTAAATTAAAGAATTTTTGATTACAATAATTTTAATCAGTTTAAATAAAAATATTTATTTAAGAATCGAATTAGTGTAGATCGATTACTTTCAATACCTTCGATGCATTGTAAGCGAATGTTTTCGAATCAATTCATTGCAAATTTTGATCCGATTGTATAANAATACCATTGTTGTCACTGTTGTTTATTAAAGTCAAGTTTTCTGTAATACATTAATATGGCAATTCGATTCCTTTTGATTAACTACACGCAACTACAGTAAAAATGTAGGCCAATAGGCAAGAGGTACAGCCCTGGGGCTAGGTACTCCATATCAAACTGCAAAAAGGGGCCGCGATGTCTGAGTGGATAGACTGCTCGCCTTCCACCAAGGCGAACCGGGTTCAATCCCCGGCCGGGTCACTCCCGGATTTTCGTAATTTGGAATCGTGCAGGACGATGCAGCTGGTCGGCAGGTTTTCTCGGGGATCTCCCGTTTCCCATACCCTTTCATGCCGGCGCTGCTCCATACTCACCGCATACCCCCTTCGTCGGCTCTCAAGACCTCGTTGTTAAGAACCGCCCAAATCTCTCATCTCTCGACTCAACTCAAACTGCAAAGGGTTCCATGAGCTTGAACTGAACTTGGTCAAGTTCNTTCCACGAAACTATTTATTAAACGTGTGTTCAATGTGACTGGTCCACGAAAATAACACACACACACACACACACACACACTTCAGACGGGGCCTGTCGAGTGCTTTCACGTCGTCACGCAAATTAGAAACGCCATTTCATAACACTCCAACAAAACTAAAAACAGGTTTTTTTTTTTTTCAAAGTGCTGTAACTCGAAATATACACGTCATATGCATACAAAAAATACTCAAGTGTCCTGAATCGAAACTTGCCACAGACTTTCCACCAATAAAACGATGCGGTCACCGGTGAAAGACCCATAGGCACGCGCAGCACGACTAGAACATGGCTCGCGCCAGTTCAGAGCCTTGGTCTCAGCGACAGTGTCGCCCTTATCGCTCCCGAGGTCCAGCTTGGTGGACCCCTTAAGCGATGTAAGCCAAGTTTTCCATTTTGTTAATTTTATTTCATTCTCTCACCACGAAGAAAATATAAACCCGGTAACGCAGGTGCGTTCGCGTGGAGCCAATAGTGTTTTTAGCTTCGCCGACGGAAGCGACCACTTATAACACCATGCCAGTCAAACACTTTTTACAAGTAGGACTATTATATATTATAGGCAGGAGCATCCCCTTGCAACTTCAATATATTTTTGAGAGGCTACATTGTAGTTAAGAAATTACCCAACAGGTATCGCAAATATCGCACGAGTTTCTGCTGTAAATTTACAGGAGCGCTAGAGTGGACTAAATTAAATATAATTTATTGACAAAACACTCTAAATAATATCATCTTATGTAGTAATAAATATGCTTTGAATATGCTAATGTTATGGTGTATAAATATTCTCTTAAAAAATATAATTTAAATACGCTGAAGGTTTTTGTGTTGACTGGATCATTTCATGTTCTGTGTAATTTTTTCTGCGGTTTTGTTAATTAGTAATGAATTTTTATGTGATCTTCACTATAATTGCATGCTATTTCCGCAGTGTGAATATAATCGCATCCACGAATGCTAAAATGCCGAAGAACACGCACAAATATATATGTTTTTTTTTTAATTAAAGAATTTTTGATTACAATAATTTTAATCAGTTTAAATAAAAATATTTATTTAAGAATCGAATTAGTGTATATTGATTACTTTCAATACCTTCGATGCATTGTAAGCGAACGTTTCAGAATCAATTCATTGCAAATTTTGATCCGATTGTATAACGAGTTTCTGCTGTGAATTCATAGGTAGCAGCACTGTCTCCTGACGTTCTCGTTCTTCAACTAAAATACTAGAGTTTCCGGGCTTCTTTACTTATATCGTCATTGGGCATGAGGTACAGCCCTGGGGCTAGGTACTCCATATCAAACTGCAAAAAGGGGCCGCGATGTCTGAGTGGATAGACTGCTCGCCTTCCACCAAGGCGAACCGGGTTCAATCCCCGGCCGGGTCACTCCCGGATTTTCGTAATTTGGAATCGTGCAGGACGATGCAGCTGGTCGGCAGGTTTTCTCGGGGATCTCCCGTTTCCCATACTCTTACATGCCGGCGCTGCTCCATACTCACCGCATACCCCCTTCGTCGGCTCTCAAGACCTCGTTGTTAAGAACCACCCAAATCTCTCATCTCTCGACTCAACTCAAACTGCAAAGGGTTCCATGAGCTTGAACTGAACTTGGTCAAGTTCTGGAACTTAGGCAAACTAAGTAGGAAAGGAACAGTAAGCGACCACTTGGAGGCCGGAGATGGGCTTGTAACGGCGGCTCGCGCGGGGTCACCTTGCGGCCCTCAGCCGACACCTTCGAGCCTCGTCGGTGCGTCGAAGACAATCGATCGCTGACTCAGTTTTCGAGGTAACGCTCCTGCAGCGCCCGCACTACGTGGATAGACAGGGCGTCCTCGCGATCTGCAGGTGTCTCCGGAAGACACGGCGCTCCTCATTGTTATCCGACTCGAGGCTCCGGACAAAAAAAAAAACAACACCTCGTACTATACGATGCAGTCAGGAGCTTCCTAACAACTAAAGTGCTCACTCTTGCCGGTGTGAAAGTTAAGGTGGTCACCCGGCTGGAGGTCTACAAGCAGGGAAGCACCAAGGGCGACCCAGGCACGCGAATCACGCCTCGCCGTAGCCTCTAGGCGCAAATCACTCTCTTCCCCTCGATAACGCGCCTCTATGCGACTTTCAACGGTGACCCTATTNACAACACCTCGTACTATACGAGGCAGTCAGGAGCTTCCTAACAACTAAAGTGCTCACTCTTGCCGGTGTGAAGGTTAAGGTGGTCGCCCGGCTGGAGGTCTAGAAGCAGGGAAGCACCAAGGGCGACCCAGGCACGCGAATCACGCCTCGTCGTAGCCTCTAGGCGCAAATCACTCTCTTCCCCTCGATAACGCGCCTCTATGCGACTTTCAACGGTGACCCTATTATTTTATTGGTGGAAAATCTGTATCAAGGTTCAATGCAGGGCCCTTGAGTAGTTTTGTATGTATCTGATGCGTATATCATGAGATACAGCGCTTTGAAAAAGCAGTTATTAGTCGTTCTGTAGTACTCTGAAGTTGTGCTCCTAACGTGCGTGGCATTTTGAAAGTACTCGACAGCCCTCGTCTTTAGTGTGTGTTCTTTTCGTAGACCAGCACCTAGGACACACGTTTAATAGTTTCGTGGGGTAACGTGTACTTCGAACACTCTGCAGCGCAGTTCAAGCACCGGGTAGGCGGGGGCCTTAAATACTGTTCCTAAGAAATGTTCCCGGTGGAACGTGCATATTCCTCACCAACCCTCCCTCCTGGGGACCGACCCCTTAATAGGGTATTCCAGCAGTACTACTATCTATCTTTCTTCAGTTTAATAAAAAACCAAGCTACAGCAGGTCCAATATCTTGTTGAGATGTTGCAAACTGTCTGGTAACTGATTCAATTTTTTCGCGCAGAAATAAAGTTGCGAAATAAAATATCTAAACTTGAGAGAACGTTTACAGAAGTTAAGGGCTAACAAAGGCAATGTCTGTGTTTGCAAAAACTATTTCCTAATAGTTAAAATGTTATGTGGTGAATTTAACTTATGTCTATTAAATGGTATTTGCAGTAGTAAAATTATCAGCAGTAAAAACGATGCACAAAAATGAATAAAATCTACTTCATGAAAGATGTAACAATTTGCATTGTATAATAAAATCATATAATTTATATGCATGAGACTTCCATGAAATAAGGCATTCTCGGTTTTATACATTGAAAATAATTATTTTATTTTCAATCCCTATTTATACATATATATTTTTTTCCATTTTGAAAGGAATCTTGGGATATAGTAAACCTAGCCCTGAAAGTTGTGGCACATGAGATTTTATATGCGTTTCCTTTTAAAATTATACTGTATTTAAAATGTGAAGTAATGTTCTACCAACATTTTAGTATTTGGACTACCACACTTGCCAGAAATGTGGAATTGGAAATTCTTTTCAAATCCTACTACACGCAAAGTTGATCAGGTCTTCGACTCCTCTCATGCCAAAGAGGAGGTGGAACTTCAATACCACAGTCATATTTTTCAAATTTCCTGCTTTCCGCATTACGTTATGTAACTAAGGTCTACCTAAAGATCTTAAATCTAATACGAAACAACTAAATACATTACAAGAACAACCTTAAATCAGATTTGCAATCTTATTTTACAGTACAAACTGTAGCCTATTTGAAATCTGCATCTATGTAATTGCTAGGTTGCCATTAAAACTTCTGAAGAAAACACCATACGTCACCAGACGTGAGTTCAAAGGTTTTGCTCGGTGAGGTATTTCGTCTCAACGAGGGTCAAATGAGAAGGATACGGAGTTAAGGCGGAATGCAAGAGCAGGAGAAACAAGAGCGCACGGATAAAACCCACCAGCCGCCGGCACGGTCAGACACGTTTCCAACATGCGAAAATATGGGTGACCACACCGGGAATCCAACCTGGTTCGCCTTTGGTGGGAGGTGAGTAGTCTGACAACTACACCACTGCGGCCCCATTGCCAGATTTTCTACACACTCAGACCCACCGCACGGAAGCATAACTCAGAACCTTTTATTTCAACACACTTACTTATTTTGCCTTTGTGGCGTCTTATTCACTGAAGACATTATCCTGCCTGTCTTCTAAACCACTCATGATACTTTTTGTTGCCCTCAGAGTATCTTTTTTTTTTCAAGTTCAAAATTACTAGAGAACTCTATACTTGACATTGACGACATCTTCGAACTGCATCTATGTTTTGCCTCGTGCACTTTATTTGAAGGATGTGTGAAAAAAATACAGCAGGTTTCAAAAAGGATGACTCGATTTCAAATAATTATATTTAATAGTGAAAATGTGTCACAGTTGCATAACAAATTACAGACTATTAGGAAAAGTCCCAAGGTTTCAATCACTATATCATACGTAAATGATGTATGATTTGTACACCCTGCTGCACGAATAATATCAAGACGACAGCTGAATTCGTCTCTAACGCGGCTGAGAGAGTCGTCCACAGAATCAACCGCCGCCGTGATTCTGTTTTTGAGCTCCTCCAAGTCAGCGAGTAGTGGTGGAATATAAACACGTTATTTTGCGTTTCCCCACAAGAAGAAGTCACAGGGTGTAACGTGTGAATAGCTGATAGCCGGTAGTGCAGTGTCGAGACTTGGAGTCCTGTGTTACCTCGCCGACGTCGGGGCAAGTCATTCGAAGAACGGAAAACTACTTCCCTTCACTGCCTTATTAGGTACTTATTATGCACACATGCATATGTTGCTAGGCGGTAAGATAACAGATTTGCCAGCTCAAATGTGAATGTGACTCAGCTGTCGGATGGGGATGGGAGGTAATTCGTTAAGATCATACAAGTAGTCAGTAATTACAAATCGCTAAGCACGAAGGGAACCCACGACTGAGTGATCCACTAATATCGTGTGTCCCATCATGTCTGTACCTTACGTTTAATTCTGGAGCACGATTACTTACGGAGATACACTTGAAAAGGTGATATATTTCAGACTGGGATTTTTTTTTTAAATTTCTATATAAAACCTTTTTACTAAGTTTCGAATATCAACAATAAAAAAATAATGTCAGAATAATTTAAATATAAGTGTTTTTTTAATTAGACGCGTGTTTCATATTCTTTAAAGACAGTATTAAATACAATTTGTAATATTTTGTTATATAATTTTATATATGCATAAATACTTATTTCATCATAAAGTAGGAAATTATAACATATGGTAAAAATATACTAAAACTTGCTTACGCTTCTACTATGTATAGCAAGTGTGCCAAGTCTCGTCGTGAGCTACGAACTGAAAGAAGCGGGAATGTGTTGAGACACCCTGCCATATCATTATTAGTTCTCGATGTATTAACACTTACGTACATAATTAAGAAATTTGTGTGCGTGATGATTCGAATTTTCGTTCTAACCACGCTAAAAGAACTTATACAGAAAGTAAAATCCTACATAAATCCCGAGTTGTGGAAAAATAGTTATCATCTCTTACAAGTCTTCTGTTATAAACGAATTTACCTAAATATCAATACACTGAACACACAGTATTTGTCGCATTAACGTTGTTTTGGCGTAGCCTGTTTTAAGAAATTACAAGTATTGCAAATCAGCCTGTTTTCACAAAAATCAATATTTATTTTTAAATAATGTATAATTCTATTACATTGCAATAAAATTCTCAGTAATCAGCTAAATTAACGTCGTTTGAAATTCAGATTTATCAGACTTGATTTAGTGAATATACAGTCGGAAGTTTTTCCCTAGGAGTTATGGTACCAATGGGAGACTTATTTGTAGTACCTACTCAGGGCTTTAGTTTTATTGAAAAACATTGTTGAGAGAGCCCCTGGACTTTTCAGACGTTTTCAAAGAAATCAAATTTATTAACAAATATGAAACAATTTTTGAATATCAAATATTTTCCTGCTCAGTTAAACGAAAGAAAATTTATTCGAAAACAGGTACATAGTACGTACAAACCACATAAAAACTTAAGTTATTATTTTAGGTATCCAGAAAAAATTAAACTTTTTATTAGGCCTATAATTTTATCTGATGTGTATTATCCAAGTCAATAAGTATTTTGTTATTCCAAATAACTTTAAATAAAAAGTTGTCAAAGTTTGGTGGTCCGAGGTATTTTTCCAGAGTTAAAGCAAGCTATAAAGAGATAGTATTTATCATCTAATTTATACTCACATGGACTCTCACCAATTACCAAATTGACGAAATCAGCTAGTAGCTAAATTTGCCTGAATCAGCACATAGCTAAAATCGTCAATATGTTTTTGCTCAGAACTAAAAAAAAATAGCCATTCCTGCTGCACGATTTTTTAATCGTGTGCTAATATCCGGTACATTATTAACGACATCACTTACGACTGAAGTACGGTTGGTAATGGCTGTCAACGTATTTTTACTAAGGCGCATTTTATAAGAAGAACTGCACATCTGAAATATCGAATTTCATTTAATTAGGTTACACGGATGAGGCATAGTAAAGTAATCTCTCATGTTGTATGCTTCAGAACATTAATAAATATATTTTAACGACTATGAGTTATGTTATAAATTATCGTTTTTGAAGCATTTTTAGGTGCGTTTTTTATTAGGTGAATTTTTTATGAACCACAGACTGCTAGCCACCGTATCGCTCAGGTCTTGAGTAAAGTGCTAATGTTTTAGTCACAGATTAGCATTGATGGAATTTTTTTTGTTAAATATTTGAATACGAAAATGTGTCAAAACCGGTTTATCAAAATGCAAGTTATTAAGGGGGAGATGGGGGGCTGAAACGCAAACATACTAAGACAGACGCCAGGAAAGACAGCAAGACACAGCAATATAGACAGAAAGAAACGGTAAATCATCTGGTAAGTCACCCATTCCATGAAAGGTTTGGTAAAACGGGATGGTAAGAGAGTTTATTTCTGTATCAAACTGGGTTGTGATAGGAATAACTGTAAATTAATACTTAGAAAATCAATCCTTATAAAAATAATATATCCTAACTAAGCCTTCCTTCAAATTAACAAAAAAAAACATGCGGTAGGCATGCGGTAGGCACTAGGACCGTTCCTTGAACTGAAATGAAAGTCTTATTATTTGTACAGAAATTTGTGTTTTCCCTGACAATTCCTTTTTCTATTTTTTTTCTTTTTTCCCCCCTCCTCGCGTATTACAAACTAATAACCTGGTAAAAGTATAATACCTTTGGATTTATGTGGAATAGCGATTCCAAAGTTTTCTGCGAAATCAGTGGTACGTTTAGTCTTCTTGGCACACCTGTAGAGGCTTGTCCGCAATCGGCGTGGCGTTAATAGGTATGATGTATGATGCAACACCCAAAGAAGTGAATAGTTGTGTTATAAATGCCAGCGTCTACAAATAGATTGTTGCGTGGATGACATAACCGGCCTAACTTGGCGTAAAGATGGTCATCTTTCCTCTTCTTATCGACAGATTTTAACGCCTTCCAATCAGAATGCGGAATATCATGGGGTACTACTGTCGTCAAATGAGATCTGAATACAAGAAAAAAAGATTGTAAATTGACACCATGTGTAGCTCAAGTTTCTTTTCTAGCGATAAACAGAGTTGCCTTGTCCAGCTAGTAGATCGTCGTTCGCGTATGAAAATGTACCCGAACAGCAACGATAACATAGATTGAAATAGGCTTATAGATTACTTACTGCAATTACATCTCCACATCGAACAATTTTCTTGTGCCCTGTGTTCCTTCTCAAATAACAAAACCGTTATTTTGAGTGGTCAGAGAATACTGTTGCCATTTACGTTAACATTGATTGTGGAGGGCTGACTAACATTTATATGTTTCTTACATTATGTTATGCCACGCCGATTGCATAGACGGGACTGGCCGCCTGGGTAGTCCGCTGAACGGTGTGCAGAACTCCAAGAGAAAACGTTTTATTAAAATACCGTCCAACGTGTCTGAGTGAGGTCTGCTTACGAATAGCATTTAAGAAACGTTACGCGCCTGTATACGTTTTTCAGTGCCCCCATTTCTCTCTAAAGCATGTTTTTGTGATAGCGAAAATGGCTTAAAAGGATGTCTTCACGGTCATTTTTAGGTACAAACAGTCCGGTACAAAACAAAAAAAAAAAAAAAGGAATAGGGACGTGCATCAAAACTTTATTTTTATTTTTACGTCATAAAATGGTAGGATCTCCGCTGAAAGTCTCATAGAGGCGCGTTATCGACGGCGCGTAGAGGCGATGAGAGAGTTGATGCGCATGTCTCGGTAGCCCCTAGCGCCCACGCTTTTAGGCCCCAGATGTGCAAAATCCCTTCAACCAGGCGGCCACCTTAAGGCGTATTTTGCTCCACTCCGAAGAGTCGCATTTTCAGAAACAAGTACTGCTATTTGAAAACATCCAGCAGGAATATTTCACTGACTGATACAACAGGTACTGTATTCAAGTTATGCAAGCGTATACAGCCTGATGTGACGAAAATATCGCCTGGAGTGGCAATAAGACCTGGATTAATATAACGCCTGAGGTGCACACTTAGTACTAACAACTGTTCTGGATTATCTCTCCCGTTATGTCATGTATATTTCGTTTCGCCTCAGCCAGCTTCCACCTGAATAATTTACTGTACGTGACTTCGGTACACGCTTTTATCACTATTTAGCAATATCGTAGACAAACTACAAGTGTACGCAAACGTAAGTATATATTTGAAGTCCAAATTTACTGTGGGAGGCATTGGGCCCATCCCCTTGCTCTCCCCTATAGTTCCTTTGTGTAATTGACTACTTTGAAAGATAGAAAATCAAGAATCCTGAATGACGAGAAGAACAGAAAACCAGTTCAAAGGTAAAATTTTACTTAAAATGGACTTCGATCTTTATCTAATTCAATTTCGGGCCTTCTGACTCCCGGGTGACTGCACATGGGCGTCTTAGTCACTATAATTTTGCCTTTCAAGCTCGCGAACGTTAAAATCAGATTTTCAGCTACCGGTCCGCAATATTCATTCGTTGGCAGAACTGTAGCATATGAATATTCATTTACGTAAAATACGCATTACTAATATTTTGTACCTGCAAGTCCAATGTAAAGTACAGTATAAAATATAATATGTTTTTATCGTTTAACGAATTATTTTGAGGCAGTGTTTGGGTTAAAATGCGTATAATTTATTTATTACAAATAAATTCAATTTTTTTTTTTTTTTTAGTTGAAGAATTTGTGGAAGTTGTTACTTTGATGTTTGTGGATTAAAAATCGCGATTTCTGTATTCCATGAGTTGAATTATAATTATTTAATTTAATAAACGGTTGATCTTATGAAATAACCTTCAAGTAATGGTTTCCCAAAACTACGTATAAGCTACGCAAGAAATAAAAAATTAAAATTCTACAGTTGAAATTTTGGAACGAAGACCTTACTGTCTAATTTGTGTATTAAAAAGAAAATGTTTCTAGATATCAGTAAACTTGGAGCCAGAGAAAAATGTATCAGTAATTAAATGGTAGACTATTTATAAACTCTAACGTAAGATGCATTATACAGCCCTACGTTCTGAAAATCAGGCTAAACGCCCGGCCAAATCATTTAATCTGGCAACTTGCAAAATTTCTAAACACCAAAATTGTATGGCCACTGTCGAGAGATAACTGTGATTACTCGTTGAAATGAAGGCCATTATATATATTTTTTTTTAAATAGCTTTACAGCACAAATGTAGCCTATATACATCGATACGTACAGCACACCACGATCGGAAATAAAAACGCACGCATTTGATATTAAAAACATTATCGCATTTTTTTAATTTCCTATGGCACATTTAATACATTCTAGTTGGCCATGAAATTTAATTTCCGTTCAGGCAAAACCGACACTCGTATAGGCCCTACAAGCCTGTATATAAAAAATATCCTATGGTTTATAAATTATAAGCGGATGTGTGTATATAGTTTTTCCTGGTCTTTAGAATTTTTGGTTTCGATTTTTTTTTTCGGATATGTTACAGAGTGAACAAATAAAAGTGAGAGCTAAAATGTTTCGTGTATAGTTTGCTGAACATGTTACTGCAGTTAATATAGGCATTTATTTCCAGATATTTAATAATCAACTCGGAAAATTTGATTTGAAGTTTAGACAGTAAAGTGGCATTGTTTCCATTCATTTTCATGCCTGTGCATAGGAAATGAAGGAAGTCAACGCCAAGTGGTGACCAAGATATTCTGTATAGACCTACAGATGTCTTTAGAGATGGATAAAAGGTTGGTACTACCGTGAAGGTCATCAGTGTGGTCCCCTAGGAGGCATGTATAAAGCTGGGTTTGCAGTAAAAAAAAANGTTGGTACTACCGTGAAGGTCATCAGTGTGGTCCCCTAGGAGGCATGTATAAAGCTGGGTTTGCAGTAAAAAAAAAAATGTAGCGTTAACTTTACTAGCTGTGCCCGCGGCTCCACTCGCGTGGACACCAGAATTATTTTTTAGGTTTTTTTAAAAAATAAAATTGAATTTTACTTAGTGTTAATCTTCTATACATATTATAAAACTCAACGTCTCTCTGTCTGTATGTTAGTGCGTTTATCACTCGAAAACCATTTATCCGACTTAAGTGTTTTTTTTTCATTCATAGCTATGTTCTCTGGCCAGGTGTTAGTATACATTTTGTTACGTAAAGTAGCATAAGGAATAAGCAGTGACGATAATAGTGAATCAAGTCGGAAAAAAGTTTGCCGCCAGCGCACTTTCTTGCAATGCGCTGTCTAAACCGTTAAAGATAGAACAAAATCATGCAGTAAAGAATTGTGTATAATAAAAATACGTAAAAAAAAAAACTCCGCGGTAGCATATATCTATATATAACAGAGAAATACTAATAAGCGTTGCGGTGGTGTGCAATTATAACCTATTATATGAAGTTTCCCTGATGTAGTAATTGTTAACTATTGAATCTACTATGTTATCTGGTATTACTAGGCCCATGCTTTTTATACTTTTTCCTGACAATGTCTGCAGTTGCTTTTCAATTTCAATGAGTGCAAGGTGAAAAACTTCGTCATTAAATGTTGCTTGTGAATTAAATGGTAAAAACGCTTTTTTCCGACTTGATTCACTATTATCGTCACTGCTTATTCCTTATGTTACTTTACGTAATAAAATATATACTAAAACCTTGCCAGAAAACATAGCTATGAATTTAAAAAAAACATAAATTGGATAGGTGGTTCTCGAGTGACAAGCGCACTAACAGACAGACAGAGAGACGTTGAGTTTTATCATATGTATACATTACGAGTACAAAAGAATTGAAAATTTGCTTAATTTAGCAGGTAACGTGCGGTGTTGGGATTTCCCTAAGCGTTTTAAGAAAGAGTTTTTTTATGTTTTGAAGTTAAAGTTGTGTAGCAGTGACCAATCAGAACAGAGCAATAGGTGTTGAAGGGAAACTATTATTTACAAAAAAATGTAAGTATCAAACATATTAAAAAATGGAGGCGTATATCTACGTTTGTGATTATAATCGTGTAATATATTGAGATTAATAAGCTTCAATGCCTGAAAATATTTGCTTGTAGAATGATGTACTCATGTATGGCTGTGTTGCATGAGGTTAGGAATAGTAATGAACCAAAAGTATAAGGAAAAGGCTTGTTGCAAGTTTTCATTGGCTGGACTTTAAGAATTGTCGTGNTATCGTGTGAACTGTGAATCGTAAATCCAGACAACGCAGTTCCGTGTGTGAGGGAACTGCGGTTACAGCATAATTAATATTTATTAAATTGTGAACCGAGCTTAAAAAGTTTTCCAAGCTTCAGTCCCAACATTCGGCTGGCGGCCGTAGCAAAATCTACACGANACATTCGGCTGGCGGCCGTAGCAAAATCTACACGAATGCCACAGCCTCGTGAATCCTCGACGTATTTCCGCGAGTTGTAATCAAATTTCTACGAGGGGCTGTGACGCTACCAGTTAAACGACCGGTCGAGCGAGTGCATGTCTAAAGAGGCCAGCAGAAAGAGTATATAACCCCCCTCAGCTGGTTTCGCGGGCACCTACGGGACGAATGACGTAACGACCGATGGGGGCAGGTCCCCAGGACCATGAATGAAAACTGGGAACCGGCGTGGCCCCCCTCCCTTCTTCCCGTGACGAAGACCTGAGGACACGCCCGGTCTGCTCACAGAGAGAGAGAGAGACAAACACACACACACGTTGACCGCCCACCGTGCCAGACGGAGAACAAGTGTCGAGCCCGCGTGAAGTCAGGCGAGGGAGCAGCCGTGGCGNACACACAGAGGAGACACTCGCCTCTCGTCCTCCACTTCACCATCCGCGCGCGGCATTGTTTGACGCGACGCGGCCCATAACCCACGCCGATCGCGCGCGCCTGTGCGTGTGTGCGTGTCTGTCGCGTGCGTGTGCGTGCGAAGCGGGGCGGCCTTCTGGGCGCGCGCGCGCGCGCACCCTTCCCTCTCGCACGGGGGAGGGAAGAGAAAAAACAACCCGCGCACCCTCCCATCACGCGTCATATCCATATTTATGCCAGCGCGCAAGCCAATAGCAAGGCGGCTCACCGCTCCGGACGGAATTATCATAACCTCCCCCCCGGGCCGATATTGATAATCATAAACAGCGACCTGCGCATGAGCGAGGTGGGTGTGTGTGTGTGTGCGCGGATGAATTAGCACGCGCGGGAGGGGAGGACTTTTAAGGGTAGGGGTAGGAAAGGAAGAAGGGAGGGAGAAGCTGGAAGGAACACACACAGGGTTTTTGAGCACGAGTTTTGTCATTTCGCGGCTTGACGGCGCTAGTGGTGGTTCGAAGCCCCCGAGGGGGGTGGGTGTGTAAGCGCCTTTATTTTTTTTGTTTTTCCGTTTTTTTGTTGGTCGCCGACGGCGGTTAGTTTGTTCGGTTCCGTCTCGCGATGCGCGCGACGTGAAACGGACGTGCACGTGCCACGCCGGGAGGGAGAAAGGCCGAAGCTCGTCAGGAAGACAGTCGTCAGAGATGTCCCGCAGGAAGCAGGCGCGGCCCATCCGACACCTGGAGGACGACGAGGAAGGGCTGGCCAGCGCCTTGCCGAACGGTGAGTACCCCTACACCCACGACGACGACGACGCGAGTGCGCGGGGCCCGAGCTGGCGGCGACGCAGCGCTCGCCGGCGGCCAGCGTCGACGACCGGTCGTCGGCGCCGAGTGACGTCTCCCTCTAGTGTGTGCGGTGCAATATCTCTACAAGACTGTCCGTCCGCGGTCAGCCAAGCACTAAGGCCGGGTTTGTAAACTACGCAAGAAACGCAAGCACGCAAGAGACGCTAACTGTCGGATGTACGTATTTCAAAGCTACAGTTTATAAACTTCGCAAGAACGCAACGCAAGAGTTGGTCAACTTTCAACTTCTTGCGTTTTGCGCCTTCTAAATTAGCCGTGATCGTTTGCAAAATCGTTTTATACTCGTACAGAAGGTTGTGATTTTTTTATTAAGTTATTTGTAATTTATTATTTGCTTGTACAATGAATTTATGCCTACATTTATGCGTTTAATCCTAACAAATAGTGTAATTACGTATTTAAATATTTTAGAATCGGCATCTTGCTGAGAAATTTAGTAGAGTTCTTAAAAATTCTTTATTCAGGCATTTAAAAACTATACGCCAGTAACTTCATAAAGATAAAAAAAATAACAATTTTACTTAACATATACTTTTGAAAAAAATTAAGAATATGTTCATTAAAAGCAGTGTGGAGATAAATTTATTGTGCTTGTGTGGTATTTTGATTTTACAATGTTGGGGACGTCTTGCGTCGTGCGATGTTTATAAACGATCGTAATTTTCTTGCGTTGCGTCCTTACGTTTGTTACGAAGTTTTTAAACCCGGCCTAAGCTTTTCTCATCTTGTATCCGCCTCACTTTGTTCATACGCCATACAATTGAAACCGTGCAATTTTTTTTAATATTGTTAAATTGTTAGGAAATTAACGGTTATTTCCAACTTTTCTGAAGCCCTGCATTAGTTCTGTTTCCAGGATATTCCTCGTGCAAACAAAGCTTAACCGAGTCTAGAAAATTACACCAAAGGGACAACGCACCTCATTAGTGCGTCACTGAGTGTAATAATATATTGCATAAGAACTACTTCTTACGAGGCATTACCAACACTCCTGTTTTCTCACTGTTTTTATTCATATTAATTGTAAATGAAGTAATATAGTGGATAAAAGATAAGTAAAAGTTCGATTTAACCGAAAATAAGGCACTCTTATGTTAACAGAAGTTTAAAACATTTGTGATACATGGTATATTGAGGAAATAACCGAACACGGCAATACATGAGGCGATTTTTCAAAAGTTATATTCAAAAAGAGTGAAGTGCTCTGATTTGTATTTGGTCTCCCGTGACTACAAACTGAAATGTTACACTCGCAATGCGTCAATTCTCAGAATTTATTAAATTCGTCGTCCACTTGACTGGCTGCTAGCATGCCAGTGTGCATGAAACGTGGGCAGTGATTATTTCAGAGGTTGTTTTTCAAAAGTGCTACTTTAACAGTGAACAGCATTTACCAAGTGTCGGGTGCGGCGATAACTTTTACGCGTACAAATTTGTGTGACGAAACGGGGGAAAAAAATGTATGTATTTTCCCGCCACGGTAATTGCCAGCCGTTCCGTATATGGAACGTGGTTTCGCGAGTTCGCTGAAAGTTTGGCGTAAAACATTGTCAACAATCGACTTTACGCTAAGAGTTACCGTATGGAAATCTCGCATGTCTACAGTTTACGTTAACAGGTTAAAGAAAATTATAGCAATTAACGTCTGTTACTGTTAATAATTTTTGTAAAAAAATAATCCTCGTTACATTATTTTAAAATGTTTTTTGCGTTAATTAATTATTTGATCGCGTACAAGTGAACATAATAAAAGTGTACGACGTGGTGAGAGCATCTACTGGCAAATGTCTATATACAATTTTGGTGTTTTCTCTTCTTTGTGACGTCTACAATCCTGACTGTTTGCCGTTAAACGTTAAACGCAAAAACTTTCGAAGTTAGCTAACTTTTAACGCTAAAGCGTTTAACGTTCATCGTCGGTTGTAGCAATCTTCATTAGTCAACGTGTATTCAATACTTATCAGACTTAACCCTTTCGTTCCCACATTACCTTATGGTTCCTGGTGTCGCAAATAAGAACATTTTTGATGCGGGCTGTACTTAAGTTGGCAAAGAACGTGTTTCTTTATCACAACCAATAAACTGTAGGCGTTGTGTCCAGTGATTACTGATATGAACCAATCGTAACGCAGAGCAGTAACACGGTTTAAATATCAGTCACTCCCAGGGAAAATCACTGGACACTGAGCATCGTAGAGAACAGTGCCTTACTGTGCAACACGCAGACAGTTGGCTACAATGGGCATGAAAGGGTTAACGCTTTGTGGTTACACCAAATCAATTTTATATGGGGCGTGAACACGCTACCCGCTAAAAATTTTCAAAAACAATCGAAAAATACATTTTTTAAATGAGGTGGCGGTAAGTTTAGTCTACAACGACCGAGTCATGTGTGATTATCTAGTTTTGTGTATGTAGTGTACCACGTTGTCTAAAAATTTTGCAAACAAGCATAATTAACCATTAAACTAAAAAGTGTTTAAAATTTGTTTAGAGGGCGTATTGCACAAGTTCTACGGTTCTGTACTTAAAGTAAAATAAATAATAGCAAATACTTTTGTGGGGTTTAAAGTAACTGTGCTCTAGTTAATAACCTGTTAAATTTCACGTTTTTTTGCTCCCCACCTGATTAGAAGTCATTTTATTGCTCGGTACGCACGTGTCATAGTTCAAATTAAGATGTGTTCATTATTTTAGTTATTTGTGTTTTCCCATAATATTTGGTTCACGGCACATGCATAGTTTTAAAAAATTCCGCGCGGGAAATTATTATTGTGAGTGACGTGGTAACTAAACTCAAAATTTAAATTTGTTATTTTGGTAGCAGATAAGTGAATTAACGAACTGTTCTTGGCTTATGTAAATACTGGAAGGTTCATCCGAAACAGAATATGTAGTTTCAGAGTTATGTTCGTTGTGTTTTTATTCGGAATAATTCTAATTATCATTGATGTGGACTTGCATTAAAAACGTCAAAATAGAAGGTCGGATTTTTTTTTTCTCGCGCGATTCACCTTATTCGGTGTACTAAGACGTTTTTCATCTGTCGCAGCTCATTCCCTTGGTCGTTTTTCAAATATTAATGTGACGTAACAATAATTTAATCATTAGATTTTTGAAGAATACACTACAGTGAGTACTTTAATTACCCACACATTTCACTCGTTATGTCAGCTAATGCGTTCTCGTGCCTGTTTTTGAAGACGCCAAATTATTACTTTAGTAATATTGCACAACTGCAGAAAGATAAGGTTGGTGATTAATTCCATCTCTTAAAGTAGATATAGTTTTAGAAATATGTCTCTGTTATCGAATTAATTTTTTTTTTTTTTACTTTTTTGTGATAACAATTTATATTTTTGCTGTGTGGTACGCCATATTTATATAATTTGACGCATATTTTAAAGATTCTCGTAAGACGGAAAATAGTTATGACGTTATGTTACCTAATCTGCATTTAGTTCACAAAAAGTCCGAGTTGTGTTAATTTCACAAAGAATTCGTGTCTGTATGTTTCAGTAGAATGGTATAGTATATTTTTGTACGTAAGATGCGAATTTTCGTAACATAATACAATTTAATTAATTCAACAGTGCTGTAGCATAATTATTATGATAATAATACGTGGATTATTAGGTTAATTTTTAATGTACATTTATTGTAAATCACAACATATACGTATATGCACTATAAAATAATCGTAAAATAGGACAAATTTTTTATTTTGTAAAATGTAATAGATAAAACAATAATGTAACTTTTGCTAGAATTCCTGCTGTTTTTTATTGTCATCGAGCTGACACAAGATTGTCAGGCCTCGTTGCTGTCTTTATTATTTGTAGGGTAAGCGTTATGGTAGGAAAAATTTTAATGATGGCTTGGTAGCTATAAACTCTTACATTTATCGACGAAAAGCTAATTACAGCTCTTTTTTTTATTTTTCTTACGCTTCTGTACTTTTTTTTTACAAAACACGTCGTGATCGTACTTATACGCAGAAAAATCGTTTACTCAAGAAAGTGTTTATAATTCTAGCGGTTTTTTGTGCATGAGTAATTATGAAACCTCTAGTGGAGTTACTAAAATTAAATATGTTCGTGTATTAAGCCTTCTGAACGCAAATTATATATATATATATATGTCAAGAATAATTAAATTTATAACTACGGAAATATTAATGTCTTAAGCTGATCGTGGGTCACAAAATTGCTGAAATGCGCGCACAGTTGCAGCATTCTAGAGGAGGGGGGGGGGCGTTTTTGATCTCGGGGCTCGATTTCCAAACAAATTATTCCCCCGCATGACAACATTTTAACACTTCAAAAGGAGGTATTGTGTGAGGGCCCCTTGTCGACGAACAGAACGCTCCCACACGAGGCCGGCCCATCTTTGATCAGTCAGTTAAATAGTGTTTAGAGATAGATTCTCTCCGCCTGCAGTTTTATTTTTTTTTNGCCGGCCCATCTTTGATCAGTCAGTTAAATAGTGTTTAGAGATAGATTCTCTCCGCCTGCAGTTTTATTTTTTTTTTCTCGTGTTTATTTCTCCCGGGGCGGTATTTTTTTTTTCTCTCTCTCACTCCCGGCGTGTTGGGTCGNATTTTTTTTTCTCGTGTTTATTTCTCCCGGGGCGGTATTTTTTTTTTCTCTCTCTCACTCCCGGCGTGTTGGGTCGTCGCCCAGAGAGTGTAGTTAGTAGTCGACAGTCCCTCCTCAACGCGGTAGCTAGCTGGTTGGTGGCCGGCCGTCTTCGATTCTAAACAAACACGGCTCGTTGAGCTGCAAGAATGTAGCACCCCTGGATATCTCCGACCTGGCCAGTCCATTTTTTTTTTCATCCTCCCCAGGTCTCTCAACTCGGCTTCTGATGAACACCTACACTTCTATTCGCTGTTTCTTCACACTTCTCGAATCAAACCTTTGAAAAATCACCCCATGTATGAAGTGTTGGGCCGTTTCCTAAATATGCTATGTATCACAAGCGATAAGTTACATATTTTTTTGTTAAATTGATCTTCATACTTATATTTTATCGATAATTTATCATCTTTCCTTTGTAATTAATATGAATAATATTGGAGGGAAATATGTGTGTTGGTAATGCCTAGTAAGAAATAGTTCTCATGCTAATTGTTAATAAACTGAGTGCGCACGAATGTGGTGCGTTGTTCCTTTGGTGTTATTTTCTAGACTTCATTTTAAAGCTTTCTTTGCACGAGGAGGAGAAATATCCTGGAAGTAGAACTCTAGCAGGGCTTCAGAAAAGTTGGAAGTAACAATGAATAGAATAAATGTCGCATCACTCAAGTGGCTGTAAGACGAAACCGAAAATTTATAAAATGCTGCTATTGAACCTACTTGCGATGACTGCTTCACCTACCTCCATATTTTTATATTTCATGTGCTTATAAATATTTGTTGTATCAATTTGTCATTCTGCCCAAGTTGCTTCGGTTTTAATTAATTTTTTTATGTCTGCGTTTTACAGTCGTTAATTTTTAACCGATGTGGAATATGTTTTTAAACTATAACTATAAGAACATTTTGCAAAGGAAAAAGTCCTGTAGGTCTGAAATCCGTGCTTAGGACAGTAATGTTTCGCGATGATAATTTGTATCTTCTAAATCCCTGCGCAAATTAAGTAAATTAATAGAGCAGCGATGAAAACCGGAGCTTGTTTTTTTTTCAGTCAAGAGTTCTGAAATGGTGTAATTTTGAATATTTTTTTGAACGCGGTAAAGCGCTGGCGAGGATTTAAACGTCAAAACGGTTTAAAATAATTTGTTGGCATTTTTGTCTAATTCATAATCACTAAAATCTCTTTGTAGAACAAAATCTAAGCCGCTTAAATACATGAACAGCACGCACTTGTTCGCGAGAGGATATACTTAACAAGAATCGTTATGTCAGAATTACTTGAAATAATTAGCACCAGCATGTATTATGTTATGTCATGTATTGAAATTAAACTAGCTCAGAATTCCTAAACAGGAATGAATGACCCTTCGAATAAAATCAATTTCCCTTATGAAAATTTCTTGCACCAACCGTAGCACGACATTTTTCTTGTGTGTTGAATTATTACTGACCGTCCCTGTGTTTGACAATTTAGATTTTTCTCTTTGTGTGCTTTTTGAGTGCTATGTTTTGTAGACTCATGCGCACACTTTTTTTTTGCGCCGTTCTGCCGTGCCACTCAAACGTGATTAAAAATCACTGATATTTTTTTTAAATCTAAGCAAGCAATTAATTTTGCAAATTCCATAGACGTTTGCTTCTAAAAATGTTAAGTATTTAAACTCTGAATATTTTATTACGCTTATTTAGCGTAGTTTGGTGCAAAATTGCTATTTTTACATTTTAATTTTGCCGCTATCAAGCTGATCTCCTGTAAATTTATTTCTGAAGTTTCTAAATAATGATTTAAATAATCGTCTGTTAGCAAAGGTTTGGTAGGACAGTAAGCGTGCAAATTCACAAAAATAACATGTGATATTCGTTTTTGGCATTAATGTTGGTAACTCCGGAGAAGTACCTAAAGAATTTTAGTATACAATTAAAAAAGTAATTGAATATATTTTTAACAGTAAAAATTCGAACAAAGAAAAGCTCCTGCGAAAAGCGATTCAGTTAAAAATACTGTCCTTATCGTAATAAATAGATTGATGCTAAAATACCTATTTTCCAACACAAGCCACTGCAAAATTCTTTTGGCGCATAAAATTCTTATTTCATGCAGGCCATACATTAGAGATCATGTAAAGTTCGCGTTGTTGCTGTAATGAATTAAAGCGCTTTAAGAAAAATTCCGTTTAACTGCNACATTAGAGATCATGTAAAGTTCGCGTTGTTGCTGTAATGAATTAAAGCGCTTTAAGAAAAATTCCGTTTAACTGCCCCACTGATTTTGTAGCAAATCTTAAATCCTCACTTGAAATGAGATCAATCTAATAAGAAACCGGTAAATAAAGTTAATCAAAGAAAAACTTTCTTTAAATTTCCGGTTTTAGTTTGCCTAAAATTTATTTCTTAAAAAAAGCTAATTATGTTTTTTTTTCCCTCAAGTAGGGCGTTTTATAAATTCTACAATAATTTTTACACTAATTTTTAGTACAATTTATCGTTCGGTATAGTTTTGCATGTACANCGTTTTATAAATTCTACAATAATTTTTACACTAATTTTTAGTACAATTTATCGTTCGGTATAGTTTTGCATGTACACTTTCATTTTGAAAGCGGCAGATTACTTTTTAGAAACAACGAAAATGTGAGTCCCCCCCGCCTCCCCTTTTGTAGTGTTATGATGTGAAAGTATTTTGAAAAGTGCATTACTATAATTTCCCGCGGAGTCAGTGAAATCGAGGGAAATAAGTGAAACACAGATTCCAGGGATTATACATAACCCATGTGCGCTCTCAAAACTTTAAAAACAATCTCTGGCAGTTTTTAACTGGATACCTTGCACTTCATTGCGTTACTGTTGCGGGATTAACACACGAACCTCATTCTGTTCAAAAAATTTGCATCACCTATTGTAATTTATTCACGCAGATGCAGTTCAGATGTGATGGATATTTTGCAAGAAAATGTACAATTTTTCACGTGGGAGTGTTACATATTCGCCCTAAAATTAACGTACACCGAAAAATGTTAAAAATTAGAACTAATACGTTTAATGAGTATCGTCAAGAAATATGTTTCTAATACACATGAAATATATCTTTATAGATTTTAACGATTTGGTGTGTTATATTATCGATTTTTACGGTAAATTAATTTTAATTTGTTTAGATAGGCGATATGTATTTGAATTTTTATACGCTAGCTATACAGTAAGTGGCGAGGCAGTCAAGTTTATATTTAGGAATATAATTTCCATATCTGGCACCTGTGGTCAGCATTGAATAAGGGTTAGAAAATATTGATCAAGATTCCGGTTTCTAGAATTGTGCATTTGTTTTAATTGATTTCATGTAAGGGCTTTATTTTTGTTAACTAAATTATATTTTCGTATTTTCATGTTCCTGTTCAATAAGTTAAACAGAGAAGTGGATATGTATTTTAAAATTTTATTTTCTCTTTTGTTCACTGTATCGAGTACTTGAAAATCCGTGATTTCCCCGTACACCTTGATAATTAATTACGTTCGAGCGTAAACAATATGTCTACAATGTTCGTGACACAAAAAAAGGTTTTTCATTTTCAGTCGTAATGTAAGATCGACGACTTTGACAGTACCCACAGACGTAAAAGAAACCAAAGACAAAAAACAAATGTGTTACATTTTTACGAACCCCCAATATCTCCCTTCGCACGGTATCCCATTTGTAACATAAACCTTATGACAATGAACATCGTCACATCACAAGGGAACTTACGTAAGGGAAATATCTTGCGTGTTGTAANACAATGAACATCGTCACATCACAAGGGAACTTACGTAAGGGAAATATCTTGCGTGTTGTAATCTGATCTGTGAATTCAAAGGTTGGTAGGGAATGCATCATTCATTACGTCATCGCAATGCATCCCGCTACGGCATACGTGACACTGGTGGTGTTTTTTTTTTTACTTTTGCCTGTGAACGAGGAGCAGGAGGTAACAGGTGGAATAATACCATATCTCGTGTTACTTGTCATAAGGCAGTGTCTTTCCTAAAAGGCTTTCCTGCACGTGTTCGGTATTTCCACTGCGTTGCGGTCGTTCCAATAGCTCATGCTGCGCCCTCCTCACGAGCTTAGAATGCCATCTATGACGTGCATATGTTGTTTATTAACCAATAGAAAGACGGGCTGTAAATGGAAGCAATTTCTTTTCCAGGCTTAATGCGCTTACTGTATTGGCGAGTGGCACATCCATTACAATAATCAGGTTGCTTAAGTTACTCACGCAGCAAAGGACTTCGCGAGTATGGTTTAAACTTGGTTCCGCTACATTCTGATAATGCACCTTTAAATAAAAATACATATTTATCACTTCAATGTCCAATTTTATTTTATAGAATGTTCTAGAGTTTCTATGTGCTTTTTCCCTTAACTATATCCGTTAATTATTTCTAAGTAAGTATTATACTTTTTACTGACTACAGAAAATATGAAAAATAAAATATGTAGTAGTGTTTTGATCACAGAGAAGAGCTTGTCTTACCTTATTTATAAATTATCATTAATTTCCGTTTGACGCTTGAGTCATTGCTTGCATTTTTATTTTGAAATAAGTAAGATATTTTAAGTGTTTGTAGTAGACGCAGATAAAGCATAAAATATATTATAAATGCCAATATGTGATCCCATTAAAAAAAAATGTATTTCATAATTTTTACACTGCTGCAGGAGCTAAAAATATGTTTGTGTACTAGCATCTAAAAAAATCTTCCAATCAGAAGTATGTGCACGTGGGAAAATGACTTCTGAAAACGCACAGATAATCTGATTGATAGCTGTATCTTTTCGTTAGAAAGTATAAAAGAGAGTCTATACCAAAACAAGTAATCGTAACTTCTTTTCTGTCGAGAGGGTTTTTACCGTGTCTATGCGGGTTTTCTCCCCTCTCCCTTCTTTAACTATAGCTTGCTATACGCCCCCTTAGGGATGTAGTCCATGGCCTAAACTCGGCCATGGCTGCCAAATATCCCTCCTCGCCAAGATGCACGCCTCCTTTGCATGAAATTCCCTATCCTTTAAGCGTATGAGGTGCTACCTTGAGACGCACTAATTCCCCGTACCTACCGCGGGCCCAAATAACACATAGTTTTAAAGTAGGTTAGGGGAAAAAAAAAAAAAAAAACAAGTAATCGTGTGAAATTCTGCTCCAGTCCAGGAAATAGTTTTTATCTTACGAAAAATGAAACTCTCTTATAATCATNTGCTCCAGTCCAGGAAATAGTTTTTATCTTACGAAAAATGAAACTCTCTTATAATCATTATTTAATCTGCGTATCATGTTTCAATTCTCACTCGCCACGTAACGTTAGCAGATTACACCGTATTTTGTGAATGTAGTGATTAGGCAGGACTTGTTAATGCGTTCTAAGAATTTGTGAGTATTATGGAAGGGTTAAGTTGCAGTGCATTGTTTTGAATAACCATCATGCTTTTGGTGTTAAAAGTTGAATGCATTGTGCGACCAACGGTTTTGTGAGTCTGTATTTATCAGAAACTTAATACGATATTTTGTACGTACAGCCTGAGTTTTCTGATAAGAGAGGTGTATTTTTTCAAATACTTGACATTTGCATCGACGTTAACATTTCTGTGCGTTGTTTCCAATTCCGATCATCGTGGCAGTGATTCAATGGAAATCTGTAGTCGTAAAAAATAAACCGTAGTGTAGAAACCTTGAATTCAACGATAAGCGTTGAATGAGAAGCAGCCTGACTTGGGCGGGAGCATGCTATTGTAAGGAAAGGAACGAATGGCTTCGTCTAACTCTGAAGAATAACTATCTCGTTACTCCTTGAACAGGACCTCTACTGAACCAAAAATTATGTACGTTTATTTCGGTAACCGTAGATCACAAATGTTATGTGTTTGGTAGAGTCATAAATTCTAGACAGCTTATTAATAATTTTCAAACCTTAAGGTGTGAAGCTATTCACGTAGTCCCATACTTAAAACTTAAGACTGTTTATTGTCTGGTTGAGAATTTGGTAATGGGAAATACATGTTAATGAAATTCGATTTTTTGGCGTTCCTGTTAAAGCTTGATCTATACCACCTGGGACTTTTTNAGGGAAATACATGTTAATGAAATTCGATTTTTTGGCGTTCCTGTTAAAGCTTGATCTATACCACCTGGGACTTTTTTGAGTAGAAAATTACGTGCTTCTTTGCAATCGAAACCTCTTGTAACATTAATATATAACCCGTTTCCTGGGAAAATTAGAAAACTTAATAATTAAATTAAAAATTACTAAACAACAAATTGTTATATTTGCCTCGAGACAGAACTTGAGAGTACCATTTCTCACACTTAGGTTTTTGTTTCAAGTGTGTATCTTTAAAATTGTCTTCAAAAAACTGAAGTTCATCAACATGTATTTCCCTATGCCAAATTCTCAACCAGGCAGCAGCGCAAAAATTTTGCCTTGACATCTCTTGGCAATTATTCTACAACTTAGCACTCAGTAAAAACTTTTGATGCCCACTTCCCCAAAAAAATTATTATTGGACTACGAAAATTTTTATGTAAATTGTATGATCAAAACATTTAGATTTGTATGTAGTGTCATATAAAATTTCCCTGCTAGAAATTTTTTTCACATCAGTTTTGCGATCAAAATGTTTACATGTGTATGTAATGTATAAACTTTTTTTTTTTACTATTAACCGTACTAATTAAAACAAATCTGTATAACCTGCAAACACAGAAAATATCTTTGGAAACTTGAAACTGAGGCACTTGCTGTACGCTGCTAATTCAGCATTTTAAAAATCCTTGCTCAGGAGCTACATTTCTGTTCATTGTGTGTCCTTACGACGTATGTCAAATTAACATTATAATCTATTCGTGGTATCTTCAAACATTTAAAATCAAACCTTTGAAAAATCACCCCATGTATGACGTGTTTGGTTTGTTTCCTAAATACGCCACGTACCACAAGCGTTTTATTCTTCTGTTAACACTAAAGTTTCTTATTATTGATTAAATTGAACTTTTACTTATATTTTATTTCCAAATTTTATTATTTAATTCATAATTAATTTAAATAAAAGCAGAGCGAACATTTGTGCATTGGTAATGACTAGTAAGAGATAATTCTCATGCAAAATATTTATACAGTACGTGCGCACGAATACGGTGCGTTGTTCCTTAGGTATAATGTTCTAGACTTGGTTAAACTTTGTTTTCATGAGCGGAGGAATATCCTGGAAGTAGAACTTTAGCAGGGCTTCGGAAAATTTGGAAGTAACCGTGAATGGACTATAACAAAGATGAAATCAAAATTGGTTCAAGTATTTTATTCATATAAAAGGGTGTGAAAATACAGACAAGCACGCTCATCATTGTTTCGCTGTTTATCTTGTGGCTTTGACTGTCGTACTGGTGTGGGGTAGGTCAATGTTGGTTTCATACGCAGAATACAAAACACAGGTATATCTCATATCTAGTCTTTGATTTAAATAAGACTATAATGCATGGTACTGCTTATCCCAAATTGCTGCCAACTTTAATGCGAGCAATGTCTGTTGGTATTTCCTTTAAAATACGCGCGCTTAGGGACAGGGAATTTTTTTTCAGAGCTTTATTTCTCAAGTGCCATCAATAACATAGTATTTTGAAACCACGTCGAAATGCCGTATGTTGTTGCAGTTTAGCAGCGATCTTGCAAATAAGTTCGTTGAATTCCATTATCAATGTCAGTATTATTTCCTGAAGCAATTAAAAACGTATACTGACGTGACAGGTTTAGTAAATAAAGTACTTTTGTGGATTTGCCGAAAATGGGAGAAAAAATAAATGCGTAGTGATTCTCATTAACTACGGAATTTTAAATAGACTCCCTGTACACTATTCTTTATTATCTTACCAAAGTGGGAATACAGGCCTTCTGACAAAATGTATTTAGTAAGTAATGAAAGAAATACACATTCTCTTATTCGTCGGTATTTTAATACCCGTACGGCCATTCATGTATCCAAAAAAGTATTTTCTATATTTTTTGCATATTTTGTACTTTTGTGGCAAGTTAATTACATTATCCCGTTCAAGGTCCAAAATTGGCGGTAATAATTAAAAAAGTAAAGTTAAAAAGAGAGCATTGTGAAGATTTTAAATTCATGTATTCTGCCAAACAAACTCCATTATAGCACTCGTGTATGTCTGGCTACAACTTAAAATAATTTTCGATGTCACTATGCATGTATAAAAAATTACTTGAAGATTCTGCGCGTGCGGTTCGCCTGTAGCTTCCTGTTTGAATTTGACAAAAAAATTCAAATTCTAATTGGTTAAGNGATGTCACTATGCATGTATAAAAAATTACTTGAAGATTCTGCGCGTGCGGTTCGCCTGTAGCTTCCTGTTTGAATTTTACAAAAAAATTCAAATTCTAATTGGTTAATATAGTTAAACTTTGACGACGAGCAGAATGTCAGATTTCAAATTTAAATGTTGTGCTAACGTTCGTATAACCTAAATAATCGAACGTTGTGTCCAAGTAAAAACATTTGTTAGGTAAGATTGAAAATTAAAAAGGCTTTTATTTATACTAAAAAAAAAAAAATGTTTCTATGGTTTTGTATTTTTTCTCAAATTACTGTCGATAACATATTACCAGAAATAAAAACATCGCCCAAACAATGTCGAAACTTCAACGCCTTTGAAGGTTACAATATTGGACGGCGCAATTTACCGACGTACTGTACCGAAACTTGTCGGTTCCCCAGATAAATCGAACGCACGCGAAGCTAGTGTACGCACAGAAGTGGGGGGTTCTTTGTGAACGTGTTAACATGTCATTTCATTAAAGTTAATGCATTTTCGCCGACCGACTGTCCTATCTGCCGCCGATGTCGCTGCGGTAGAATTGCCCTGCCTGCCTGCCCATAGTTAGCGCGGCGGGCTGATAAGCTAATGTACTCGGATTCCAATCCTCTGCTCTGAAGGCAGCACAAAAAGGGAAAATTCGGGAAATTTCACTTTCGTAACCCGTCATTTTGAGAACCATTCAGTTCACCGGGTTGGGGGTTGGTGTGAACATTCGACGGTCGTGTGTATATACGTCCGAACGAAGCTTATTAAATTCCCAAAACCACGTCAAAGCGTCATTATTCCTTAAGCCCTTGCCCCACTGTCTAATTTTCGCCTTCGACTATATTTGACAATAAAATTTGAAGACAAAAAACGCTCATAAAATTTTTCCTTCTAAAAAATTTTTATCGAATAATTTTGAATGTGTTTGAAAATGTGTCACACTGTCAACATTTTTTACTGGTAGAATATAATTTGAATTATTATTTAAAATTATTTTCATAGTGAGATATTGCTTTTGTTTTACCATGCAATAAGAAATGTAAGGAACGTTGTAATTTATTTTTGCTTCTTTACTAAATTAATTATCAAAGATGTTTCTTGCAGAGTTAAATTCAATGCCTCTGAGTTTGTAATATTATGTGCAATATTAACATAAAATAGAATTAATACCCAGACAGATTCTACATAAATTAAATATCTTCATAGCCTACTTCGTTTCTAGGAATTGTTCGTTATCTTAAAGTTTCTTGAATTCCGTTTTTGTAGTGCAAAAATAAAAATAAAAATTTAGAACCGGTTCGGTCTTCAAATGTCTGATGGAAACTGAAGCCATCCAACTTTCTCAGACAAATATGGCGGCCTTTATGACGTTTCGATGACGTCATAACTGTTCAACATCATTTGACCACACTTATTGGAAGCAGTTTGATGGACAAATTTGACAGTGTGACAGGGGCTGTATGTGAACCTGTGTAAATGGTGCACCGACTCTGTAAACTTTTAATCCTTAGCAGCTCAGTTGATTTCGTACTCAACTTCATTCGCAGTTAGAACAACTTGAATTATGCGGCACATTTTACTAACCCTCGCTTGCGTGTCACTCTAGGAGAGTCGATAATACTTAAAAAAAAAAAAATCAAGTTTCCCTGATTAGTGCCTGGGTACCCCGTGCGAAAAAGTGATTCACGTGTACAATGTATGTCTTTATTGTGTGTGATGAACATCTACGTAAGTGATTCCGAAGACAGTGGCAAAAATATAGTATACGTCCAAAAAATATATAAACTATATCAGTGCACCTTCTCCTTGCTAAAGAAATGAGTAATTGTACACTTTTGCACGTAGGCTTGTTTCAGCCATTTTTTCATCCTTTAACCACCTTTTAAAATAAATATCTCCATGTAAGTAATAAACACAGCGTGTATATACCAACACACTCGGGAGTGAACGTCTAAGGCTAAAATAAAATATATTTATTGACTATTATTCCAAACGAGAGGGCTTTCAAAAGTGCTCACTTTACCATGAATACCCTACAAACAGTAAGCATGGTTAAAAGTTGCGGTCCTCATTAATACCGTGTAGCATAGGCCTGGTTTCCGTTTCATATTATTTGTGTGATTCTGATTCATCTGCCGCATCACTTCGCACTCTCACTTGCGTTTACACTTATCTAATTCGTGATATTCACGCTAGGCCTTAGTTAATAATATTTTCCAAAACAGTAGAGCCCAAGAAAAATCTGAACACATCTTGAATACGGTTTGTGGTGGTGNAATTCGTGATATTCACGCTAGGCCTTAGTTAATAATATTTTCCAAAACAGTAGAGCCCAAGAAAAATCTGAACACATTTTGAATACGGTTTGTGGTGGTGATATAAACAGGCACTCGAAACAGTGCTATCTATGCCTTCAGGGTTTTCAAAATTGGGAATACAGTTTCTAAATTCCTGTGATATTCGCGATGCTGGGATTTTCACTTTTTTCAACCATCTTAAAAATCAACTTTTCCAAAATGTAACGCTAACTACGGATGTCTACCTTCACGGCAACGCTCCCAGTGTTTCCTACTAGCGGAGTTTGCTATCTGTTTTCTTGTACTCGCAGCATTGAAGATGAAACGAGCGAACTCACAAAGAAAGAGCGATGATACTAACAGTAGTGAGTTTTTCCAGACAGCTATAGTGATAAATATTCTTTTGCTAGACTTTCTCACTTGTGGCGGCAGGATACGTAGTGAGTATAGTCTATTCGCGGTTTCTTCACAATTTTTTGAACCAAACCTTTAAAAATGCAATTATGTAATACGTGCTCGGTGGTTTCCTAGTTACGTCACGTATCACAAGCGTTTTATACATGTGTTACCACAAGAATACCTTATTTTTGGTTAAATTGAACTTTTGCCTGCATTTTATCTATAAATTATAATGTATAATTTATAATTAACATGAGTAAAAACAGGGAGAAAATAAACACGTTGGTAATGCCTAATAAGAGACAGTTCTCATGAAAAATATGATTACACTGAGTGCGTACGAATGCGATGCACTGTCCCTTTGGTTTTGTTTGCATAGGGAGAAGAAATAACTTAGAAGTAGAACTTTAGCAGGGTTTCAGAAAAGTTGGAAGTAACTACAAAATAAACTTAATAGACAAAATAGTTACACGCGGCACGATGAAATGACTGCGCGCTAGTTCACAGTTTTGCCTATAAAGACGATGGGGCATTTAAAGCGCATGCCAGTGTTGCCCTTACCGTCCCTTGATTCTGCGCTTCGCACTAGTTGGCAGACGGGTGCCTTCAGGGCGTTAGATATTAAGAAAAAAAAAAATTATTTGTATTTGTCCTACTGTTCAACTTGTAAACATTTCATGTAATACAATTTTCTATTAAACAAAAAATAATAATTGCATAGTTTTTGTCGACCTGTTAAAATAACAACATTTCTGTTTTCACAACGCGCGAATAATATAAACTAACTCACTTGCAGAAACGATGTAATTTAAGTTTTCAAAATTATTTCGCAGTTTAAGTCACGGTACCGACGTAATAGCACAGAGAAAACTTTTGCGTTTTTGTTTTAATTGTTAAAAATGAAGAACGTTTTGCATAATTTTGGCTATCAGTTGCTTTTCCTTAATTCTCGTAAAACAGCTTTACCTAAACATCTTTTCGAAAGAATTATTAACAAAATCTTTCAAATTTCCTTGTTTAAATCTTTCTAAACAGTTAGGTTATTTTTATTTGTGAGACCATAAAATAGTAAAATTATAACTTTGCGAAGTAATTATTTAAAAGATGTGAACTTTTTTTTTCTAGGAATGATACTGTAAATGAAATATGTTCTTGTAACGATGTTTCTAATAAGGATAGAATAAGCATTAATGTAATAAAAAAATTTATAGTATGAATGTATGCCACTACATACGTCATAGAAAAACTCAGAATTTGACATCGAAAAATGCAAACACCAGAAATATAAATCACGAGTAGCTGTTGTCGAAGTTGTGCAAATGATACACAGAGAATTCCGAGAGGAAATCTAGTAAGTAATTACGAACTGTGGGTAATACAACACTGTTAGAAATGTCTGTAGATTTACGGAAACTTTTACGGAGATGTAGAGTTAATTTGCGGAAAGGCACTTCGTAATGACGAACAACGTAAATGAGCTCCGTAAATATAAAATACGGATGGCTTCGATTTGGAGTCACGAACTTTGCAGAGGATACCTGAAGCGTATAAAATCCCATCTTCGCAATAATCCTTCGTGTAAAATATTAGGTGAGTGCGAATCACTCATAAAGTGCCAATCCGTTGATTCTTGTTCAAATTCCTCTACGGGACGAATCCTTCTGTATACACAGTGAAACACGAACATAACGAAAATAAAGCAGTGTTTTCGTTACCTCGTATTATAAACCGCAAATATAGCAAGCGCTCTAACACGACTTGAAACTAAGATAGGCACGTTCGTCGTTTTCATGTAAAAATCCATGCTTACAAAATAATTTGTGTAAATGTGGTAGTTGAGTCCTTCGATTTACTTATTGCTAATTTTTCTATTCGTGTCCAAATCCTACTACGGCACTAATTATTTACACTTGTTTTAATTTCAATGTTATACACGGTGAAATACATTACTAAAATAAAACTCTTTTTCGTACCCCTGTTTGTAAATCTGGAAAAAAAATCGCACACACCCTAACATGGCTACACAAGGAGAGGTACATGCATTATTCCATATAAATTCAGCGTTAACAACATTACTTCTTGTAAAGAGTTGTAGGTGAGTGGACAATGCGTTGAACCGCCGAATTTCTTTTCCAAGTTCAAATCCCGCCACCGGACAAAAATTTTTGTTTCTTATAGACATTTTTATACACAGTGAATCACCCACATAACGAAAGTAAAACGTTTTTTATTCTCCTTTTTATAAAGAGCAGGTTAAAAAAAAAACTTGCAAGTTTGTGGACACGTTCCGTGAATTCAAGGAGATTTATGTGAAATTTACGGAGAGAACGTTATTGAAACAAACGAAGAGACCGTAATTAAACGTAGATGTCTGAATAATTTGTAACCGGTATTTTCCGTAATTTTACGGATAATTTTTCTAACAGTGAACTAGTGAACAATTAAAGCAGTAAGTGCCGTTAATTAGCCCTCATAATAACAGCCTGAACACAAGAAGGTGAAGACATATGAGTCGTCCCCGTGCAAAGCCGCTTTCTTCAGACCATCTTGCATGCGATAAACACACGCTTCAATAGCAGGATAAATTGTTTGAACTCTTGTAATAAATGGTTGAAATTTGCTTGCAGATGCGTGACTGGGTTTGTGCACGGGGCAGTTCGGAAACAATACTTTTCGCGTCTGGAACAGGCGTTGCATGGGCTCCTTTCAACCAACAAAATAGGGATGCGCACCGTCAAGACTCGGAACAAGAACAGAACGGAAAAGACAAAGTAATCAAGAATACAGAGCTGCAATAACCACGTGTACCGTGAACTCCAGGCGCACGCGCCAGCAAAATGGCGTCGCCGGCCAGCATAATGTCGGAACACGACTCGACATCAGCGCCCGGTTACTTGCGAGCCCAGCAACGCGGCCAATGAGGAACATTTCGGCAGCATCCATCAGCCAATCAGACACAACGGTCGTTCCCACATCCTCGCGCAGCCAATCATCGATCGGGTTCGCCCACGTCAAAGAAAACGCTGCGCCGTTTCGTCTCTGTATACTCACCTACTCTGTGACAAAGATCTATATGTTATGTTACTGGCTAAGAAACGAAGATCCTCCAACTGCAAAACAAATTGTAGTTCACTTCCCAGTTGTAGGATACTCCTTACTGTCGTACGATAGAACTTCTGTTAAAATCAAATATATAGTCGTATCAGCTGATGGTTACTGTAGAATGTTCTGAGAACATGGAACCGTTTTTGCGTTCGTGGCAGGACTGTTCCGACAGAAACTTGAAGGTTGATATGTATTCTGTATTTAGAAAACCGGATCAGTCTCTGTGCAACGGTGGTCGCTAACGGTCGTACGAGAAATATGCACACCACCACATTCAAATATTTGCTACCGGAATGGAAGCATAGGATTAATCTGTTACCATGTTTATTTCGATCGCACGGTGAACATGGTATGGAGTGCGTATGACAGCTGCGCCGTCTCCCAACATTAAAATACTTTTCTTCGTGTAGAACTGTCCAAAACCACGTGGTTTCGATTAAGGCTAGAACGGTGTTAACTTAAGAGGGTAGTTTCCGTTCATTCTTGAATTTATTTTTGTTTCACCATAACTTAATTTTCAAATCAAATATTTGAAAACGAAGGCTGTCAGGCTATAGGTCGTATCTTAAAAAGTATTTTTATGTCCGCGATATTTTTCCCATGTTTTTTTTGTTGCATCTGTGACCGTAATAAATATCAGCTCATAATGTATTCTTTTTTCAGTATCAACGTGAGAAAATTCACACTGAAATAAGTCCATTCTGGTTTCAGAAATTCTGTAAAGGAACTCTGCATTTAATGTTTGAATTTTGATATTACATTGTAACAGAGTTATAAATATATATAGATAATCACGAGCTGGCTAGGATACCACCACACGAAGTAAAGTTGAAATCAACCTTTAAAAAAAAATCATCGGCCATAACTACACGTAAACTGCAGCATACTGGCATGCAGGCTCCAAATTAAGTTGGCAGCGAATTTAAAAAAAAATATTTGTACGACTTGAGGTTGTATTGAGAGTGTAATGCGTAAATGAATTAATTGTTACTGAAACTAGTGTTTCTTGTTTTATTTATATAATGGCAAATATTTTCATATTATTATTGTCTATTCGCTATATATTCACAGTTTTTGAATCAAACCTTTCAACAGTCAACCTATGTATGATGGTTTTGGTAGTTTACTAAATATATCATGTATCACAAACGTTTTATACTTGTGTTAACATAAAAGTATCTATCTATTTTTAGTTAAATTGAACTTTTACTTTATCTGTAAAAAATATTTAATATAGACATAATTAATGTGAATAAAAACAGAGAGGAAACATGTGTGTTGGTAATGCCTAGTAAGAAATAGTTCTAATGCAAAAAAAAACTATTAAATTGAGTGCGTACCAATATGGTGCGTAGTCCTTTTGGTGTAATTTTTCTAGACTTGGTTAAGCTTTGTTTGCATGAAGGGGAGGAATAGCCTGGAAGTAGAACTTCAGCAGGGCTTCAGGAGAGATAGAAGTAACCGTGAATGGACCATAACAGAATTACTTTCCTAAAATCTCCACGGTTTCACTGGGCTGATGCATGGAGACGGTCTGTGACAATGATAATATTACACACAGCAGAAGGATACAAAACAAGAGGAAAAGTAGATCGTGAGCATGGCTTCCAAAAGTGCTTACTTAGTTATCCGTGAAGAGCCTTTAAGTACTTCGATATGCCAGCGCAATATTACTGAGGAAGATGCAGCGCAAATACACTGTAACCATGTTCCGCGTAATATTAATTTTCCCTGCTTCGATGTAAAATCACATGTACACGTGGTTGAAACACGTGAATTTGACAGTTGTTTTTTTGGAAATTCTCAACCCAGTGTCAAAAATCCGCCGAAAAAGAAAATCACCCTGAAGGCTGCTTATAATCTTCTTTTTTTTTTTTCTCACTTTGTTTGAAAATAGCTTATATTGTGAAAATTTTATTGGAAAGGTGGAAATAGAGTGGGAGAGAAGAAAGGTGTAGTATTCGTACACGACAGTAGTTACCGAGTAAAATGTTCTTTGTGGGGATAATTATAAATATATATAAGTCTCTTTCTTGTTTATTTTATTACCGTCCTTTACCAACATCGTTGACACTGACTCATGTGATAAATATAACTACAATCCTAGATAATATTTTTCGCGAACATTGTGAGTGAATATTTTGCCTGCGTGATGCATTACTGTCGAGCTCTATTTACTACGTATATTTGCATGTTTAAGTACGGTGTAAGATATCGCGCTAAAGAAATGTATCATTCCGTTAAAATGTTTGCTCACAAAGTTGACAAAAACTGTTATTTCGGATTGCCCTTTCTTGATTGTTCTGTATTGCCTTCCAGAGACATGTTATTTTCTACTAACGTGTTTTAACGTCACATTATGAACCACGTCCTCTTTAATTTGAACTGCATTAAATGTAGCGGTCACGTGATATGTGGGTTCGTACCTTCTGTCTGTCTTTGGGTTTTGTGGCCTGCGAACCGTTGGTTACAGCTGTGCGAGAGGCCATTAATCCCACGTCTTTCTTCCCCTCTTTTCTAAACTCTTGGACCCCCTCCCTCCCTCTCCCTTCTAGTCGGTGCGTCCTCTTCGAGATTGGCGGACTCCATAAGATCTTGTTAACCCATCCCGCTCTCCCCCAAGACTCGATTTTGTCCGTCGTCTCTAAGCACACGTGCGTCACCACCCGGGGATTACATCGAGTCAGTTCGCTCAGTGACTCACCATACTTAGGTACGCGAAACTACCACAGGTCTGTGGAATTAACCGCTTAACGTACACATTAATTTTTCTTCCCAGGTGTTGCAAAAGAAGACGTGAGAAGTACTTACAAATTCCTTACAACACCTGGCACTTTGGAGCCAATGGAAAGTGTTTCATTAGATCCATGGCACAATAAACAACCAATAATAAAATAGTCGGTGAGTCAGCAGCAGCAAATAGCATTGCCCAGGTAAAGTCAATGGCGCTACCTTCTGGCCACGTACAGCACCGACAATGATCTCACCTATTCTACAGCATGTCAAACGTGAACGAGTACACTCAGAATAATATGTCAAAGGGTTGATATAGTTCACAAAACGGTTGATCAACTGCCTGGTACATTTTTCAAAGAGGTTATCAGCGCAAGTGATAGCCTACTTCTTAAATCAGTTTGAACACATCGCACCGTGATGGAAGACGATTGTATGTGAAAATGTCTTATATTCGGTCAATTATATTTGACTCGTTCAATCACAAAAATCGTCTTAACGCTTTAGGCGTTTCAACGAACAAATTTTTTTGTTTGTAACGGTACTAATATCAGAGTAATTCTTAGTCATATGTCGGGACCGATAACAAATTGTCTTTGCTTCGTATTATTGGCAGCAGGTGTTTATAAGACTTTGGAATATAGTCCTAACTGTACACTGTTTTCTGTACACCATTAAATCCACTTACTGTCTAACGTTCCATAATAATACTACCACTGTTACCTTATAGTTTATTATGTGGAGCTTAATTGATCTCTGCTGCAAAATGAAATTAATTTGGCTTTTTTTTCTATCGTCAAATTCTTTATTATGATAGTGTGCGCATAAATTTTTTATAGTATGCATCACACATAGTTTCCTTCGTCGCACGAAGCACGGTTTGTCATCCAGAAAAAAAATTGTTTGGAATTCACCTTGCCAAATTGTTTGTGTAAAACACCAGATTATTTTTAGTAACCCAAAAAATGTTTTTTTTTTTTAAGTTTCTCACAATAATTTGATTGTACAGATTGTTCACGGTAAACTGAGAGCTCTTTTGGAAGCTCTGCTTAAGGTCTACTTGTATTCACGTTGTATATTCTTCCACCTTATGTAAAATTAACACTGACATGGGTCTCATCATTGTGTTCACGCTTCGGTCACATGGAACTGTGAAATTATTATAAAAGTAAATATTTTTCCAATCTGCTAGTTCTTACTAACAGATACGTAAAAAACAGTAAGCGGAAGAAATAATGTAATTTATACCAAATGGTTACTAAACCATTTTATTTCGACGTTAAGACATTGAACTACTTTCCCTCCATCTTCACCAACTTTACTGGCCGCATATCACCCCGTGCGCATGTTAATATATATGCAGGTAGAAGCAATGACAATTTTCTAAGGTTATTTCAAAAGTGTTCACTTTATCGTGAACAGTGTTTAACTACGCATTAGTTTTGTGTTCACCACAAAATAATGCAAGGTTCATTTCCCGTAAACATTTTGTAACTACCATAGTATGTACGGTCTATTCGCGGCTTCTTCGCACTTTTTGAATATAAACCTTAGAAAAATTACCCCATGTAAGACGTGTTTGTTTCATTCCTAAATATGCCATGTATAATACGCGTTTTATACTTCTGTTAACATAAAAGTATTTTATTTTAAACTTTCTCTTATATATTGTCTATAAATTATAATATTTAATTATTAATTTATATGAATAAAAACAGGTAGGAAATGGGTAGGTTGGTAATGCCTTGTAAGAAATAGTTCTTATGCAAAACACGATTACACTGATTGCGCAAAAATGCGGTGCGTTGTCTCACTGGTGTAATTTTCTAAACTCTGTTAAACTTTGTTTGCTTGAGGCGGAGAAATATTCTGGAAGAAGAACTTAAGCAGTGCTTCAGAAAAGTTGGAAGTTACCCTGAATGGAATATATGTATGTATTGCTTTAGACCCTTTGTATGTTTGTTTGTATGCACGCATAGACACATAATTACTTATAGTGAACTGCGCGTTTTAGTACTACTGTTTGGTGAGTGGAAGGGACAGGGTAAGTGGAAGGAAGACACGTTTGTTAAGAAATAATTCTCAAAGATTCTATGATTAACCTCGTTGTGTCCGATCACGTTGTTGGCGGCCGTAGAAACCACACGAAGCAGAACTAACTAACAGTGACACGGTTGTAACACTGTTATACCCCAGGCAAGGCTGTTACGTTACGTGTTGGGCAACTGTTAATACAATGTAGGCCTACTTTATTTTCTTAGCAATATTTGATCACGAACTGGTGCGGGAAACGTTGTCCAAATAAACACGTTGTATCATAGAGAAAAATCGTGAATCATAATTGTAATATTGGTCCTTCCCACGGCCACTTATCAGAATGTAAACGTCCCCTTGTGACAAACATCGTAGTCCGTTGTATGTAAACTTTGATGTTGAACCACATGTGTACACACGCAACTACGTAACTTTCGGTTGTGTCAAGAAAGAAAAGACACAAGGTTATTGTTTTACACGACGATAATCGAAGATAGATGAACAACAGGATGTTATCCCTGTATTTGANAAAAGACACAAGGTTATTGTTTTACACGACGATAATCGAAGATAGATGAACAACAGGATGTTATCCCTGTATTTGAAACGTACTCCGTATTTGTTGATTTTTTTTCTTTTATTATTTATTCTGTGAATATGTGTGTTTTTATTGCATATCACCTTTCATTTTCTTTGAAATGTCTGTATGGTACGAATGGGATACTTTTGCATTTAGGCAAAAACTAGCATTTTCCCGTTTAAATAAAAGCATGAAAAGTATGTAAAAAAAATTTGACGCAGTGCACACAGTATTACGTTTGGAATTTTCTAGTGGAGAAAATTAAATTTTGCAGTAGTTTCATAAACCCTTATATCAGTTTCGTTTTTTTTTCGGGTAGTTTTGCGTATGTATTACTACACCACGATAATCGAACTTACTGATTTAATAGTATAGTTTGTTGGTAAATAATATCTTATATCAATGTCAGTTAACAGCATCTCAAGTCTCAATTGCACCGCATTATTTTTTCGATATTGAATTAATTCATAGTGGCCCAGAAGGAATTTAACAACTGCGTCATTTGCTCGTAAAATAGTTCTCGAGCATTCCAATAAAGGCTGGTATAAAGAAACTGCTAGTGGAAGAGTGAAAAATATTCATCTGTAGTGTTTTTTTTTTTTTTCGACTTGGTTCATGCCACAGAAGCTGTTTGTTACATCTTTCTTTTCATACGATTTTTTCCCTCGAAGAATCCGTGCTTTTTGTGGCGTGTTTTGGTGATTATATCGCAGAACTGCAAAAGTTTTTAATGCAGAGTGTTAAACGTTGATGTTTACTCGTGTTCAATTTAAAAAAAAAATTTAGCTACCAAGTAAAATTAGAGGTATTGATTTGTCACCGAATAAATTGACTGCACTGGAAATTTTTTCTGTTTTTGTATCACAATTTCGGTGTTTTCGAAACGAACAAATAATTTAAACTAATTCACATATCGAAAAGTGATGATTCATATTAAAATAAAACACAATGAGTTACTTCCAGAAATCTTTAAAATCTCGATATGAAATGCTATTGCAATTTTTAAACCTCCCGAATTTAAAGAAACTTTTGCGTATTTTTAGCAGTCTGTAATTTTTTGTAACATAAATTTTACTAAGCATACCTTAAAATGAATTTAGACTTGACCTTCAAGTATACCCTTGTTAAATGTTTGGTTTATTGTACGATCCATAAATATTACTATCGTGATTTTGACATGCCATAATGCAAAAACTATGCGATTTAAAAAATTGTTTGCGATCGTAGTATACTTACAACTAGTGTCTACAGGTTAAACAATATTTCGTACAAATATAAAATAATAATTTTTTTTGCTAACAGCACCGTTAAGATTTAGTATTTCACTTGTAGTGTCACAATAAATATTTTCGCAATGAGTTTCCAAAAAATTATTTTTAAAAGGTAAAATAATATTTTACTGTGTGCGTGTTAAGTTTCAGTGCATTGACAACACGATTCAACGTTTATTTCCTTAATTGGTTATCACCTGTGCATTAGGCTATTTTCCTCATTTGATTGAGCCAATGGTAATTCTACTTTTACAGTGTTGAACGTTTGTTATCCTTCTGCAAACAACCACACGTAATTCATACACAATCACAAATAAAGAAAGATGCTATAGAGTTTTGAAAACTATGCTGTTGCAAAATACCGCGGTATACCCCGCGACCATGTTTCTATATCAGACAAGATACTTATAGATTGTTTACGGTAAAATGAGCATTTTTAAAAGTCCTGCTTAAGATTTACTATGTGCACGTTGTGTATTCTTCCGCGTTATGTAAAATCAACATTTCCATGGGCTTCTTCACTTTATTCATGAGTTGGTAAAGTGAAACTGTTAAATTATTAGAAAAGTAAATATTTTACTAATCTGCTCATTTTTACACTTGGATGCATTAAAAAAAAACAGAAAGTGAAAGAAATATGTTGTCACAAATGGTTACCTCAACAATTTTATTCGACATTAAAATATGGAACTACTTTCTATCCATCGTTGCCAACTTAAATGGGCGCATGTCACTCAGTGCGTCCGTTAAAATATATGCAGGCAGGAGTAGTAACTTTTTTCTAAGGTTGATTTCAAAAGTGCTAATTTTAGCGTGAACAGCCTTTAAAATTTGTTATTGAGCTGGAAAATTCCTACCTATGAAGGCACTCTTCATTTAAAGTGAAATGGTAAAAATATTCTAAATTGACTTTAAAAAGATAAAGTTTTCTGAATGTTTAAATAGGAGTGGACTACATGCATAAAGGGACAACAAAGTTATTGTTATCAAGGTATCAAGGTATTTGTTCCAACGTAAAACACTGCCAGTTTAGAAGGTTAGTTGTAAAAGTTAGTTAGCAATTCTCAAGTATCGTAAGCGTTAGGTTAAAGGCACTTGGAAAACATTACATTTGCGGTTATGTATCAATCCCCTCTTGTATTCTTTCCGAACTTACTTCAAAACACTCGAAAAGTAAATGGCCACTCCTCATACCTTTCCAAGTTATAACGTTAAATTTGTAACAACTTTCAACGTGTTTTGTGTTCGAAAATTATGGAATTGTTTCATTTCTATTAGTTTACTACATTAAAAGCATGTTTGCTGACACGTCTGAGCTGACTTCAAATGTGCGTACGTTTAACGAATTAACCCGTTAACTTTCAAATTAATTTTTCACTTCGTCTGTTGGAACAGAAGTAATTTTTGATCAGACAAGTAGATGCTTATTAACGCTTATTAATAACTTACAGAATGTAGCTTATAAAAAGAGTTCCTCCTGTTATACAGCTCAATTAGCATCCAGTTTTTAAGTTTCCACGTTCCAGCAGCGATTAGTAATATTAGCATAAGGAAAGCCGTTTCCTTATTGGTGCTAGTTGATGACAGTACGCAGTACCGTCATGGTTTTATCTATTCTTCAACATGTCATTAGTAAACGAATACACTCGGAATAATGTGTTAAGGGATAACGTAGGAAATAAAGTCATGAAATTATGTACCTTTAAATTACAATCGTTTCTATTATCACGATTTCATCATCTACTTTTGCAATTTACATACCCTAAGGATTAATTTCTGCGAGCTTATAAAAGGCGGGGTAGAAGAACTCTGCGGTACTTTTCACGAAGCCACACCCGGTAGATTCCTGTTTACAAATCATCGCACGCTGTACTGTTATGTTGTTAGTTGAATAGCTTGCCACTGCAACAGCGTCCATAGGCCAACGGCGCATTCTTTAAAATATTACGTATACCTGTTTGCTCTGCTAGGAACCTTGAATCATTTTATACCTTTTCTAATCTACGTGCAGCTATCTGAGGATACGAACTGCTCGAAAGATAAACTGAAAAAATGAGTTGAGACTCCGCAGAATTTTTATTCAGTAGAATAATTGAAAACATTTTGTTAACTTTTATGCAGCTGAAGCTAGAAATGTTTTCGCGGTGGTTATCTAATTTGTATTTTATTTCCCAGAACAATGATGCATTTACTACTTTCGCAAAAATGTAAAAATATCAAATAAGTTAAGTGTAAAAAGTTTTAACTGAGTGCTAAGTTTGCTGCCAGCGAACTGACCTGAAACAAGAATCAGTATTTCGTTTAAAGAAAACGTTTTCTTCTGTTCAGATGAAAAGGTAGCCTGGGAATTCAATACAAACATCTTGATGGTATCAGATTTCCTCCGTATTCTGGTTTACACACAGCTGAGGGATAAAAAGAATCGCGACAGGTAGCTATTTCTCGATGGTTTATTTCTCACGAATGGCATAAAAATATTCCTGTTTTCATCTCAGAATAGAAGAACATTTTTGCATAATTTTTTGAGCACGGTAAAGCAAGCCACTTAAATTACTAAAATCAACACCCTGTGTTGGTTTTATTTGGCTATAAAGAGTATTACAGAAATAAATTAAGTGAAATTTAAACTTAACAGCTATGTTTCAAGTAGGAATCAAGCTAGTGACTAAATGAGGTTACACAGTCCAGTATGCTAATCGTCACAGAAGACGAGGTCAGAAAAGAAAATTTATTCAGAAATTCTAATAATAGTTATCTATTCGCAAAGGAAGGTTTCGCATAGGTACTTGATTCAGTCATAGTGTAATGTGACATTATTGCCTCAGTACTTACTTACTGGTTTACATTGGCCTTGTATATACATAGTTGATGTGCTAAATCAGAATCAATGTACAGATGAATCAATGAGTTCTCACCACTAGTACATATGTTCGATTGAAACCACTTTTTATCGTATGGCCGTGATATTCGTGTTAAATGTGTGTGTGAGATAGAGAGATAGAGAGAAAGAGAACCAGTTTTACTAGTAACTGGCTTTTTCATGCGACTATCGTTTGGTCAAGTTGTTCATGGTTTCTGACTCAAAAACTGCTCTGCTGTGCTTCTAACAGATCTCACGGAATGACATTACCGTATAATAAATAGGCATTTATTAAGTACGCTCGTTTAGCTGTGTTGGAAATACTCGAACGTCCTGATACAGAATTTATGAAATGTAAAATTACTAGAGCGCATGTGGTGTTGAGAAACTACATAAACCCGGATAGTTCATAGGTAAATTTTTTCCGGCAGTGATCAATGTGACTAACATTCTTCAAACGTTCATACATGTCTGATTCGTTTCAAGCTTTGCCAACCAGTTTTCTCTTTACACTTCTTTGCAAACAACTACTGGGAAACAGGGCAAACAAAGTACACCGACAAGTAATAAAAAGTACCAAAGTTTGACATTTTCAAGTTTTCGAGTTTTCCGGACAACAGGCTTGCAAAGTTTCTCAAACTTATTCTTCCATTTTCTCTTCAGTGATTATTCTGCTTTCTTTTCAGCTACATTTCCAAATAGATACTACGCTTCTTTTTATCTGGTCTGATTTTACTTTATCTTTGCAAGATTGATGAACCTGTTTGAAAATTACTGTTGAAAAAAAAAACAGCATATTAGACAGCTTATTTTATGCTCGCTCAGCCTTTCCCGCTAATGCCTTAAATCGATCATGTGTAAGTGCGTCAATTATCCTTCGTCATTTTGCAGTGTAAATTACATCGCTTTTTCTTAGTTGTGGTACAGAGCAATGTTGTTGAAGAGCTCCGCTGTTTGTTGCACAAGACTCGGCGCTGTCAGTCGTAGCTGTAGGCAAAATAATCCGAGCGTAATCCACGCATCTGCAACTACAGATTCTATGGCGCGATATAGAGAAAGACTTGTAGAAATATTATATCGATACAATATTACCTCGAATCGTTACATGCACGATGATTGCTGCGCGCTTCTATGAGACGCGAAGTTAACTATACGAGTACTGCCTACACAGTAAAAAATTATTTTGCAAACGATTTACTTGTAACTCTTCAACTAAAATATTGAATTTTCACGTCACGTAGTTTTATGAAACATACAAAATTGTCTACGCAGCTCTATGTTAATAATGAACTTGAATTTTGTAGTGCTTGCTTGTTAAAATTTCACAGCTGGTTTTACACATTTGACGTTTCGTGAAATTTGCTTTAATTTTCTAGTTGTGTTTCAACAATATTCTTTTCAAAAGAATTTCCCGTAAAAATACCAACAATTTTTACAGTGTATGCCCCGATATGCATGAAATCGGAAACGTCGATGGAGCTGTGTCCAGCAACACTCGTACTTAAAGGACCCGTACTCGGGCAAAATATATAACGATCGAGTCTATCTGGTCGGAACCAGACAGCGTGAATGCGCAGGGTTAGTTGTCCAATTTATTTAATCGGTGGTATTGTAAGCACAAGGACAAGGTGTTTAGGACAATTTATTGGACGAGGAACCTCTTCCCACCGCCGTGAATACGTAGTCCACCTACCACGCAAGGAGATGATCGCCTCTTCCGGAGACAAGCATCTGGGAGTCTATCCGCCCCATCTGCCCGTTGTCCGAAGGTGTATGGCCCCTGCATTACACGCTCCGATCCTGTAAGAGGACCATTCCACGACTTCTGGCGGAAACTGGATCGTGTGCACTGCTCCCGGTGTTTTAAGACAGCTCACCGCGGGGTTCTGATATGCAGTTTACTTGCGAACAGGGTTGGGCAATTGAATGGCCAATTCGTCGTAAGGTGGGCGGAAATCTTGACTATCGCGCACGATTGCCACATTACGCTAGAGCCCTAGGACAGAACCAAAAAAAAATCACAAAGTTTTTTTGGTTTGGTGCACTCTAAGTCCGAATCGATGATATCAATCAGTGAAATAACATTCACTTAAAGTCAGTTGATAAGATTCCCTTCGGCTGGCGAATCAAGCCAATTAACTGGGAACAGGTGATTTATAGCAGTGCAATTCAGGACATTCAGTGGGAATCACCAATAAATCAGTGAAATTCAGCCACTATATTAATTATCTGGCACTGATTATCAGCTCAATTTTCACTGTTTTCACTCAATTCTCACTGTTTATAGTTTAAAGTGTGTGAATTCGCTCTCGTAGAGAGCATCATGGTGTAGAGAGCGCATGTTGTCTGCGCCTTAACCAGTTTTTGAGTTCCAACTCTGAATCGATTATTGACATCAGAACTATCAAAATCACCTCTCTTGAACGTACCAGTTTGCAATAGTATAATTTTAGTACACTTACTCTGATCAAGTTTTTATGCAACTTGGATGAAGTCAGTTTACGCAAAGTAAGTTTTTATTTATTACAAACGCGCCTGACAGTTCTGCTCAACATTCTCGATAAAATTATGCAGTCGAGCGAAGACGACGAAAAGAAGCCTGCCTCATCTAACGTCTATGTTTCTGTTTAATTTGTCGACGTGTCAATCCTAGGAGGTAAACAGATCACTATATGGAGCTCTCGCATAAGCAGAGTTGCCAGATCTCCCGATTTTGGTCTCATTTGCCGAAACTAAGAGAATAGCATTTCCCGCTTCGTGATTTTTAATATTTATTTCTCGCTTTTCCCGCTTCAGGTTTGAAANGAAACTAAGAGAATAGCATTTCCCGCTTCGTGATTTTTAATATTTATTTCTCGCTTTTCCCGCTTCAGGTTTGAAACAATATCTGTAATAGAAAGATGGTTGTCTGAATTCATAGTCATGAACAAATTATACAATACAACTATTCTTGGTTTCTATGTTCATGTAGAACGTCTTTTCTCCGTGATGAAACCACAAATGGTCAAAAAGCAGAAACAGATGCTTCACTCTTTTATGACGTTGACAGTGTAAGTTTTCGTTTGTTCAAAACGAGACTTTCAGCATTTTTATAAAGTTGTGGAAAAAGGATGTGACATCGTTAGGAGATGTTATATCTTGAAAAAAAATCTAAACAAAATTGAGGAAATTCTGTTATTTAAAATAAAAAAGTACGCTTGTTCTAATGCATGTTTCTTTGCACATTTTATATTTCTAATGTGTTGTTAAAATTTGTCCGAATTAAGTGGTTCTGGCAATTTTCAACAGTTTTAATGTTGAAAATATTATTTCCTTCTAAGCCTTGGCTTAAAGAATTTAATTTTTTTTTAGGTTATGAGTAACTTCAATTATTTTAATAAATAGTATGATAACGCCCGAAGTACCGGTACCTCGAATATTTGTTCGAAAAATAGAGCATTTCCCTAATTTTCCTGTCCTTGAGGTTATCAGTTAGTATTAAAGTTACTGTTGAGCATTTAACTACCGGTATAACACAAATATGTAATCGCAGTAAATTACTNGAATTACGATACACTTTAATATATTAAGAAGTACTTTCTTTGTAGTATTTGTCTTAATTAACACGTGTCAGCACCGCTGACGCTGTAACGGCGCTGTAGTTCACGGCCACATTGACGTCATTTTTACATAGTCGAGAGATTGTTCTATTCCTCTGTATTTATAAACGTTCAAACTATTTTCTGTCCACGATAGGGAGTATGCTTGCAAGTCCGAACATGGCAATGTTTCACTCCTCGCTGGGGATGTAGCATACTGTATACGTATTATCTGCAAATATATCTACCTAAGTTTATAGGTATCATTAAAGGTGTTTGTTGTTTGGAGTACATAGCCTACGGAAAGGAAGTGGGAAAACCCACCGACCAGTGGCATCGTCCGGTACGATAGCCACGTGCGAAGATCCGGGAGTGACCCGGCCGGGGATTGAACCCGGTTCGCCTTGGTGGGAGGATAACCGCTCAGCCACCGTGTTCCCCCCATAACTTTGTGGTGGAGTTTTCGGCATAAATCTTCTTAATATACGTTATACATAAAGAAGACCGTAAATTTAGTTTGTCTCTCTGCAATTTGCGTTTTGCAGCAAGAAGACATATAATTTAAAAGTACCTGCGTAAGTGGCAATTTCTTTACTTGCACTCCCTGCCACAGATATTATGATACACAAACGTTCCTGCTGACTGACAACAAAGCGATGTTGTTTGTTTGGATTTTACCAGATTTTATAGCTGTTTGTGGAATTTCGACTCGGTAGTGCTGAATGAGTTAAATTCGTGCCATGGTGAAATCAAGTTTTATTTGAAACAACCATTCGCTATAAACTTATTGCTACTTCGTGACTGCGAGGGCTGCACTACAGACTTGAAATTGTCAACAAATGTTTCTTGGCAAGTTCCAAGCAACTCATTTATTGATTTGCTAATTTTACGACACGAAATTTACCTTACACGCTTCAATAAAATTACAACGCTGGTGTAACATCCCTCCCTTTCCTTCAGTCAACACCTCCCTTGAGAAATGTCTTGGCTACGTCACAGCAGGCAGACTGCAGGTTGAAATCACGCTCTATAGTGCATTTACGGTTACTTTCAACTTTCCTGAAGCCCTACTAAAGTTCTACTTCCAGGATATTCCTATGCCTCGTGCAAACGAACCATTACCAAGTCTATAAAATTACACCAAAGGGACAACGCACCGCATCAGTGCAATAATACTTTACATAAGAACTATTTCTTGCTAGGCATTACCAACACACCATTTTTTTTTTCACTGTTTTTATTCATATTAAATAAGTTAAATATTATAAGTTATAGATAATGTATAAAGAGAATTCCAATTTAACAAAAAAAAAGGCATTATTATATTATTTTATTTTAACAAAGTACAAAATGCTTCTGATGCATAAAATAATTACGATACAAGCAAACACGTTACATATATACTGAATTTTAAAAGGTTTGATTAAAAAAGTATGAATAAACCACAATATATAGTCCATGTATTATTATATAGTCCATTCACGGTTACTTCCAACTTTTCTGAAGCCCTGCTGAAGTTCTACTTTCTGGATATTCATCCTCCTCATACAAACAGAACTTAGAACATTACACTAGGGCCAACGCACCGCATTCGTGCGCATTCAGTGTAATAATATGTTGCATAAGAACGATTTCTTACTAGGCATTACCAACACACCTAATTTCTCTCTGCCTTTATCCATATTTGTTATTAATGAAATATTGTAATTTTTTTAGATAAAGTTTAAGTAAAAGTTCAATTTAACCAAAAATAAGGTACTTTCATGTCTACACAAGTATAAAACGCTTGTGATACATGAGATATTTAGAAAGCAACCAAACACGTCATACATGAGGTGATTTTTCAAAGGTTTGATTCAAAAAGTGTGAAGAAACCGCGAACAGACTAAATAGCTCGACTGGAACTGGCGAAACTTCAGATTTCGAGGTCAGAAATCACAAACTGCACCCTCTGCGTCTGACTATGTGAGTGCTTCCATAAGCTACCAAGAAGCACGATAGTAGTCAATAGTTGGTGTAATTAATTTTTGGCAAAAATTACTACAGCTGAAGTCTACACTGAAACACATGAAATAAATAGAAAAATACAACCAATCACGCTGACGTTTATTGTAAAGCATACACATGTCAACATCATGGATTAAACAAGGGAAGCCTATTTAAATGTCACTAATTTAAAAACAACATTTTTAAATAAGACATTCAGACATAGAAAAACTATTTGTAATTCGCTGACCTTGTCTGTGTTAAATACATGCGCAGCTTAGGTAGAGAATTTTTTTTTTCAAAAGTGCATAATTGGTCACATACTGACTACTTACTTTCCTATAAGCATCCTTGATGTTCCTGATGTGCGTCGTCGTTTGTCTTGTTTGTCGAAGTTCTAAACAATGAACTATAATAACGCAAAACTTTCAGACTTCCCACTGTAGGCCTAAAGTTAAAGCAAATTTACAACATTTCGGTCAGCAGAGATTAAATTCTTTTTTCAGAGCCGTAAGCTAAGCGCGTGGCTATTTTAATGCTTCTCCTGTTTTGGTGCACTTTTCTACTGAAGAAATATGACGTTTCAGTGACTGTAGTTATGCAATTATTATAATTATCAACAAAGAGTGTTCTCTCCTCGATACTCAGGGGAGCTGGCTAACCACACAAAATGCCTTTCGTATCTGGAATTTTACGAAGAATCCAACGAATTTGTAAAGTCGGTATGTTAACTTGACTTCCAGGTTGTTATACTCTGCACTAGATTAACTTATTCTGCAAGCTTTCCCTTGCGGAGGAATCGGTAATTAATAAATACCTTAAAATAGGATGAAACTGAATTCTGGTTCAATCAGAAAAAAAACGAACGCGTGTGCAAGTGCTTATTAACCAACCAAAGGGCTCGGAGCAACTACAGCATCAGTGAGAGAGCCAGTCCGTACCAACTGAAACAATAAAAATCTCATTCATTCGGCCGCGGATATATTTTTCTGTCGCTTTCTGCGTGTATCCATCGTACTTAAAATCACACAAAACCACTTAGTAATTAATTTATTGTAAACTGAATGATTTGGTCGATTAGTTTGCCTGCCAGTGTGATATGAACGCAATAACGTTCTTGTTGTTGTATTTTTTAACAAATTAAAACTAGTCAGAATACAGTTTTTGTAAATATTTCCTACGAAAATAAGCATAACTAGTTAATGTGCTTCCCCCCACAGCCCCCTCCCATTTTTAAAACGATACCTACGGATAGGAAAATTTCCGAATACATTTCAAGGGAATATAGGCGTAAAAAAACTGTGTATTTTAGTTTATTTTGCAGTTGGATCATAATTTGTAAAACATATTTCACACCCATTGTCAACCACAAATCTGCGAGGAAACGAGCTCCATATCCCGTGCTACCGGGCCTGGGATTGGCTACTCACTAGGGCAGCAACCAATGAAGCACGAGTATGCAGATAATAGTGAAGTCTAGCCTACAGGTGGTTTAATTTGGAAATTTTGTATCCCTTATGATACTGAATGTGGAGAATCGCTATGATTATAACCTATAAGGGTGAAGACTTATTAGACATTATCTCCTTACCGACTCACATGTTCACCATAGCTTTTCCTTTTTTAATTTTACAAAAAATATTTTTGGAAACAAATTGCTAAGAAAAAATGTTATAGAGATACAATTTTTTTTCTTCTTAAAGTTGCAATATATTTGCAGTATTGCAAATTGAAGGTCCGTATTTAAAATTGCAGCGTTGAGAAGTGTTAATAAAATTGTTTTTACTATATTCTCTGAAATAATTGTAATATGAAAATATGATAGAGGGAAGAAAAACAACTTTCTAGTTGTATTCACGAAAAAACAACTTTGCCATCACTGAGACTCATTCCACTTTCATTCATGCTTTGGCTGTCTGTTGGTAGTATGATTGTAATACGTTAACTTGGTCAAGACTGATAACTTCGCTTTTTCTGGAAACGATCGAGGTTAATCGTATAAATAGTTACTGCGCTAAAGAATGGCATTAAGTCTACAGGCGAGCTGAACAGTTGCACGGTTGGAGTTTTATAATTGCACAATATATTGTTTTGTGAACATTTGCGTTAGGATCACTGTAATTGCTGACGTACAAGTTATCATTACAGTCTGTGTTCGTTTCTTAAAAAAAAAATTTTCTGTGTTTTTCTGTGTAGGGGAAATACACAAAGCAGTGTGATCGCATCCTATAATTAGGACAGAAAATGCAATGAAGATTAACAGGAAGCATTTCTCTACAAATGCAATAATCATTCGTAAACACATTCACTTGGTTTAAGTCGGATAATTGTCACATAATGTAATAGTTTGTAACATCGTGACGCAAAGGAAAATGAAATACAATTTTACAAAGTCTGTAATTGTATTATTATTACAAAGGTTTGTAAATATTCAAAGACAATCTAATTAAAATTTAGAAAAACATTTCCGCAGCGTGTGTGGTAATTTATACTTGGACGCGGTTGGTCGTCGTGACTATTGCAATTTATTTTTATATAATGTACCAGCTGTCTCCCTACTATCCTTACAAAAATTAAGCAAAGAACTTTAATAATAACAAATTTTACTTCGTTTTCATAAAACATTTAATTGTAAATATTTGCACGTTAATAGCTACGTCGGGTAGGAAGAACACAGCCGTGTACTGAATTTCGTTGCCACGCCACAGTTCCACAGCGACCTTCATGAACAAGGTAACTTCCGTGCGTAAATTGTAACCAGCTCGAGGAGTGGGGGGACCCGAACTGTTCGGCTCGCCTAGTTCAAAGACAACTACCGCTTCAAGTTCGACTTCAATGAATTTTCATAGGAAAGTTATGAATATTGATGGCCACTCGCGCAACTGCGCGGCATGAATATTTATAAGCGGCCGTCAAAAATATTTTAAATTCTCCTCTGCTTGTCGTTCAACACTCGGCGTGTCTCAACAAGACGACGTAATTCATATACTGGTTCGGCGACTCCACGTCGACGCGACGCTTGCCTTTTGGAATAATTCCGTCTTGCTTCTCATTCTGCCACTGACGTATCTGAACCGCTTTCGTTTTCAACGCCATGAAGGATTGTCCGCGGCATTACGATTCATAATGAGCACCGGAGTGGCGCGGAGAAACCAGAAATAATTGGATGAATCTAATCAGAGCTCTGCTTTCTGGATAGTGTAATGTATACCCAAGGCAGTGTAAAGATATTCTATATATAATAGGCATGATGACAGTAACAAAGAAATACAAAAATAATGCTTTTAATTATTAGAATAGATAACAAAGATNGATTTTTAGTAAATAGTGGAAGCGTAAGAACATTATTTAATGTATTTTAAAAAATTGTCATCATGCCTATTCTAGTGCACCATTTTTTTTTTGTAAATAATCTAAAGAAAGCGTATGTTTTGAAAGGCTGGAGAATCTGGCAATTAGACTTACTAAGTAGCCATTACTTAAGCCTATACCATAATAACATTAACATATTTTTTATTTACTTTAACGCACGAAGCTATGGGGATCTTAAGATCAAGTATGAAGATACGGGAAGGTTCATAACTTACTGAAAATTACGTGTAATTTAGTTGGAAAAACCAGTCGTGGAAAAACTATCGCAGTGCAGCTGGCCGGGATCAGTACTACTGTCTAGGCTATTTGTGCTGTGATGTTTCGCCTTCAAGTATAGGCCATTTGCGGTCAATCCAACAATTTTTAAAAGCCCTGAATAGTATCTACTTGTCTTACAATTTTGTATTCTTCCACCATATTCGTAATTGGCACTGCCCTGAATCGATGGCTTTCATTCATTCGTCGTTCAAGTGTGTGAATGTGTTAGGATCGTAAATGTGTTACCACGTAATAAGCTAATTATTTTTCTATTAGGCCTATGCGTAACACAAGCACACAAAATTAAGTAAATTAATTGTCTTTAAATTAAAACACCACTCGCACTCCTAATACAATGTTAAACCTAGAACTGCTTTTCCTATATAATTACGAAATTTTTTTACATAAGTGTCTGTGGATAGTCGAAGCCGTGGCTTTTTGCGCATGCGCAAAAACGAACCACTTATTCATCAGGTCTAGATTAGTTTTAATTTCAAAACATTCGTTCGACTAGTATTATAGATTATTTTATGTTAGGCTTGTTTAAGCCATACATACACGTATTTATACACTATCCTAGGTTAATTTAGGGAGTACTTTTAGATTGGGATTCAATGTTGAAAAATAATGTTTAAAAAAGCTCTTGTGCAGTATCCACTCCGTGTCCCGACAATGGACTGCTTTCCTGCCAATACGACTATAATAAACGACGTGAATAGGATTTGAGGTTAGAGCACTGTTTAGTAAACAAGTACTTTGGGATTTTTTTGCACTTCCTCTAACCAACTATTAATGCAATTAGATTAAATTCAAATTGGTGGAATTATTTTATTCGTTCAGAGAACTTGTATTTTGAAGATTAAGATATAAACGAACACATTCATCGATGCTGACTATGTGATTTTGACAATTGTATTGGTGTGTCGTAGAGCAATGTTGGGCACATGCGCAGAAGGCGATAATTGGTCTACATCGTCTTTAGTCTACGGTTATAGTGTGTGCAGCCATGCGCAGAAACTTGTATCGAAGGTTGAGTTCAAATGTGCTCACTCTATCGCAAAGCAGGTTTTGTGCACAAAATCGTCGATCTTACAGTAAACAATCGTGAGAAACATATCCAAGGCTGTGTTATCATGCCATTGGCTAGATTGATACCAAAGGTATAGTTAATCATTGAATCCAATGATAACTTCACAACACACGGTAAAGTGTTTCAACGGCGAAAGTTTTGCGTGCTTCTTTGCTTCGGCTCGCTGCCATGTTATTGAATTTGGACTGCTAGGCGGCGTGACGTCGGAACTTTCAGCGCATTGTGCCACAGTACGATGGATTACGACTCGAAGGAATATAGTTTGTGGTCTGTGCGCAAAAAATAAAATAGCTCCCGAAGCGTATTTATGATCAAGAATACGATTTACGCCTGTCGCCACTCACTTTATAAAGGCGTCATCCCGTTATTCCTGAGAGCCATATAAGTTGTTAATCCGTTGCGTACATGACGTAATAAACATTGTATGAACTAGCATAACAGCATGCATTTTCAACGGAAACTTTCGCTATATTTATGTGACGCTTTGGAAACTTTTACTTAATAGACTAATGAGCATGCGTTTTCATGTATAGTTCATTTTCATGCGTAAACAGTAACTCCAAATCTATGACAGTTGCATGACTGTAGCACGTTTATAATCGTAAACTGCCAATGAGTCATTCAAAGATAAGTGTATATATTAGTGATGGCCCGATACTGAAAAAACCCGATACTGGTTCCGATATTTAGGATTTTACCGATCCGATACCTGTAAACCGATATTTTCATTTATCATACTGTAAGCAGACTATTGTCACTAAAGTGTTTGAGAGAAAACTACTGCCTGGAAAAGTTTTGTTTGCAATAAGATAAATTGACTTACTACTAAGTGAGATTTACTTTATGCCCGGTACATCAAAGCATAAAAAAAAATAGTTTAACATTATACAAAATTATATCTCACTACAACATTTTACAAAACTAAGTTAAAGTTGCAAAAAGTTCGCTAGTCTACAAAAAATATGTAAAAGGACAGGAATGAAAACTAAGCTAACAAGACACGATCATTTTGTTTACTTTGAGAAACGTACGTCGAACATAAGACTGCTTTACCATAAATAAAAATGTAATCCGTGAAGCGAAAAATAATTATAGGCATGTACATTCTAATTTGTTTTTATCGTAAGGAATTAAAAAAAAATATTTTTTTTATTTTTTAATTAAATTTTTTTTTTATTATTGCGTTTTGATATTTGAAATTATTTTGTTCTTTTTAGTCGTATTGCTGCAGCCTGATGTTAAGAGTTGGGAAAATTAAGTGTGCAGCAGAGGAGAGAAAATACTTGAGGTTAGAATGGCCATTACCGATGTACCGATATTTTAGTGCCGATCTCCGATAATGGTAAATGTACCGATAATACCGATATCCAATGCCGGATATCGGGTATCGGGCCATCACTAGTATATATATAATATAAACTGTCCAATCGAAAAGTTTTTATTTTAATCACACAAAGATGATAATAAACGGAATCGTGACCAAAATAAGTCTCGTGCTATTTTCCAACGAAAGTTAACTTTAATCTGATTCTGTAACTAACGCCAGCTTTTGTCCTTTTTTAAATCTAAATTCTTCAGTTTTCTCGTTCGAACAATGAAAACGATACGAAACTCGATATTACAGCTTTATCAAGTAAAGTAGTCGTGCTCGAAACCAAGTTTGAAGGGTCGCAGATAAAGTGATTTCAATACTTTTTTTTTGTGATGTGCTCGTAGATGTTTTGTGTCTACATCAAATGAATAGTTCTAAAACATTCAATTAGAACAAATGGAAAACGTGGATAATTCATACGAAACTGCGCGAAAAAAACTCATCCCAATATTACAAGTTTTCATACATTTTCGCAAGAATTACAATATTAATTCGACCCAGCGCTTTCTGTTTTTTCAATTACTTTCAAATGATTATTTAAAATTTACGGAAAAAAAAAGGCGTTTACGGTAAGCAAAATACTGAAAGAAAATTTTATATTTTCAGCAACGATAGATCAGTCAGCAGTACAGTTCAGTGCAACTTAATTATAAACCTCTATAAAGAAGCTGAAGTGATTTGGAAATTGCATGTACTGCCCGACTATTACAATCGAACGCCGTAGAAAACACAACTGACTGAACACTTTACCTTCCCACTACCAAATCTATTAAGATTCGCCGGAGCCCTGCGTGCAAAGTTACAGGAATAAAATAAATTATAATTCGAATCGCTGTTTTTTTTTTACTCGCCTACAGTGCAATTCGTTTTAGAACTCCGTTACTTTTGCTGATCTTCTTTTGCTTCACGCAAGGTTCGAACTTGGATTTCTTTTTTAATCGTTTTAAAATGTCCTTGAATTTTCTCACTGTAAAAAAGACTCGAACTGAGACGATCCGGCCTTTCTTAGTTTCCAGCTGCCTGCAGATGAATTACGTAGAATGTTTTTTTTTTTGTTCGCGTAGTTTCCATCCTGTCTGTGAACTAGACGCAGACTAGGCAGGCGTGTCGTTGGAGCCATCTTGCAGTAGACAGCCGAGGAAAAGATTCGTGGAAAGGAGACAGTGCAAACTTCTGTGACCAGAACAGTTTTTTTTTATGTGTAAACATGACTATAGGCGGTCCACGGTAAAGTGAACACTTTTGGAATCAACCTTTGAAAAATATCACTGCTTCTACTTGCGTACGTATTGGCTGTCATGCGCCCAGTAAAGTTGGTAACGGCGGAAGGAAAGTAGTTCCAAGTTTTAACGTTGAATTAAGAGTGTTTGGTAACCATTCTTAAATACTGAAATTATTTATTTTCCTTCCTGTTTTTTTTTTAAATGCAGATAAGTGCAATAATCAGCAAATTTGTAAGATGTGTACTTTTGTAGTAATTTCTGTTTCACTTGACCGACGCAAGAATAAAATGATCAAACCCATGAAAATGTTAATTTTACATATGTTGGAAGAGTACACAACGTGCATACAAGTAGATCTTAAGCAGGGCTTTCAAAAGTGTTCCCAGTTTACCGCGAACATCCTTTACGTGTTTGGAGTTCTTGATGATAGGATATTGTCTCAGTTATGATCAAACTATAACCAGTTTAGTGTACCACCGAAGAATGTGTAAAACCTCTTCTTCCTTTGTAAAGTGGAAGTGACCTGTTTAAGATCATAAACGTGTACGCTTATTGAGGCACGAGCTAAACACCAGCGCGAATACTGGTAGGTTTCGTTACGAAACAAGTAATCTAAAGACAGCGTGAAAAATTTCGTTATAAAGCTTCGGCAGATTGTTTCAATGAAACCAAACACCGTTGCGGGTTCCTCTGGTTGACTGTGTGATGCTGTGTAGTTGAAGACTGAAACAAACGTTTGTTCAAGAGACCGTAAGCATCGCAGTGCAATGAATAGTTTGCCCAGAAACAATTACGCATGATAAGCGAGCTGACTTTTTTTTCGATGGGCAGTTTGCGAGAAATTTAGGTACTCGTAGCTGCCGTAGCTTTTGCTAAGAAATGGCTAAGTTTGAAAAATTTGCCATAAAAAATATTCAAACATAAATATGTATGCTGGTACCATAGATAAATAGAAGTTTACGCCACGATACTGCGCTTTGACTTTTGGTTTTTACCGCACGCTTATACCAAATACTCGTCTATTCAAGACCGCCATGGCAGTAACGATGTTCAAAATGACTTTCTAATTATGACTGGTATCAAACCAAAACGGTCACTTTCTATCAGATTATTCGGATATACTGATGACTAAACATCGAGCAATAATTCACTATTCTTGCAGATATTTTATTTCTTGTATAATCGTAGTTAATTTTTGGAACATACCAGTCACACTTCACTTGCGTTAACCAGATTACTGCTAACAGTTGAATCACTTAGCATTTGGGTAACTCGTTCGTTATTTTTTGAGATAAAGTTGTGCGTGACTCACTTCAGACGCTCCTCAAACCCCAAATAGCATGAAAGATTCTTTAAGCGTATATCTTTCGTTCATCTCGGACGCAAGTACAACCAAAACAGCTCCACAGAAGATGTTTTGGTGTCAGCACAGTTTAAAACCATTTGGCAACGACGAATCTTTATCGCGACAAAAGCATATTAGTCTTATAAACAAGCTGAAGGGTTCGTTACAGAACCAATCACAATCACGATAGCCAGCATGCGCTTGCCGCATAGCCGTACCAAGTGACGAAACAGTCGCGGGCTAACTAGTCATAAATCTGTTGCCACGATCGTGATTAGCGGTTTCGTGGGAACAATCGCCCCTATCGCGAGTAATTATCATGCCAACCATCGAAGTCACGTGCAGTTAGGAGAGAGCTGGCGTCGCAACGCTCACGACATGGCGGAAAGCGACGCTGTTCAATATGACAGCTCTTATGGTGTGTATGGTCTCCTCGGTAGCTGTGCACGCAAAGGCGAGGTGGAGGGTCGACCAGCGATGGTTTGCACCAATACCTATGAATGACTCAGTTTAAGAGTATCGATTTCACGAGTCTTCACTTCAAAAATATCGATTCGGTAACCAAGCGGTCGTTGTCTTCATCCACGCTGTATAAACGTACTACATACGTGAAATCAAAACATAAAATTTTAGCTATAACGCAAACATTTTTTTGCTTTCGCGATTTATAATTTTTGAAACGTTTGTAATGTTATAATGCGCGACTCCTCACAAACGTAGACGTTTTCATAGCTGGCTGTGGTCAGTTACACACATTTGATGCCAACATTTGAAAAAAAAAATTATATATATATAGGCCTTGCCTATAGCTGCAGGTTTTTTAACGGACACACTGACTGGAACGCTCTTAGTCAAGTTTGCGATGACTTTTCGAGACGTTGACGTTGCAATTCACGGACAGTGAATTTACTTATTATAGTTTCTGTGGGTTTTATGCTCATAAACGTAAGCATTATAAAATATGTGGCGTATTCACATTTCTAAAAATGTTACACTTACGCATGTTTGGCTTACGAGTAATGTCATTGGACCCAAAAGCACTGTTAATTGTACACGTGAATTAATTATACGAAACTGGTGGAAAATTATGGCTTAAACAGGGCTTGCAATAGTGATTTTAATTAACAGGTAATGGCTAATACTATGCCAGTGCTAATAAAAACAATTGGCAAACTTGACTGGCGTGTTTCCCTTGTCGCAATTCATATAAGCTATCGTCTAGATTAACAGTAGCGAAGTTAAACCAGTCATGAAATGAAATCTTTGCCAGGATCTCAAAAATAGTGTCTCAGCAGTTCTCTGGATTTCAGTGCATTAAGGCGATCGCATATTTTGAGATGTTTTCGCTATTCCGTTTCAGAAGCGAGGGAGCGATAAGGGCGACACTGCCACGCTCCTCAAAGTGCACCATCGCCACTACGCACAAGGCTCTGAACTGGCGTGCAGTGTTCTCGTCGTGCTGTGTGTACCAATTGGGACTTCAAGCGGTCACTCTATCATTTTATTCTTGGAAAGTCTGTATCAAGGTGCAATACAAGCTGTTATAGCAGTCAGTTTCGCTGGTTCCCATGCATGTACCATTACAGGTAAAATGAGCACTTTTGAAAGCCCTCTCAATTGGAATAATACCGAATAAATATTTTTTTATTTAAGTCTTAAACTTTAACATTTGAATATGGTGGAATATAAACACTGTGTTTATTGCTTACATGGCAACATTTATTTAAAAATGTGGTTAAAGAATGAAAAATGGCTGAAAGGAAAAAGTAACTAGGGCCTCAAAAGTGCTCACTTTACCGTGAAAAGGCAATAGTAGCTTGTATTTTAACACTCGGCAATCTGAAAAAGCCGTTTTTGGAGCGCTCCAAAATAATATTTATAGCATACGTAATATCTTGAAAGTACCATTCCATCCTCGGCGGGGGTAAATTTTCTTTTCTAAAGTGAACACATTTGGGACCCGTTTAATAAATTACGCCAAAAAACGCATATTGCAAACATTCAGCAACGCAGTTCAAACACCACGCATTTTCGTACCGAGACACATGCAACTTGTGTATGAGATTTTTTTTTTGTTTGTAAAAGTGTAAATTTGACATCGCTATAATATTACAGAAAAATGTTTATCTCAAGGGTTTCTTATACTGAGAATGGGGTAGCCTTCATCCCTGGCTGCTAGCTAGTAAGTGGTTAGGTTTCGACTCACAGCTGAGTGAGTGAAGAGCAAAGAGATTTGGACGGCTCTTAACATCGAGGTCTTGAGAACCGATGAGGGTGATTCAGGTGAATATGGAGCAGCGCCGGAATGAAAGTGCTGGAGAAACGGGAGATCCCCGAGAAAGCCCGCCGACTAACGGCATCGTCCGGCACGATTGCCACATGCGAAATTCCGGAGTGACCCTGCCGGGGATTGAACTCGGATCGCCTCGGTGGGAGGCGAGCAGGCTAACCACTCAGCCTGATCACCACTCGTAACAAGTAGCAACACAATTTCGGAGCGCCCTAACATAGCTTGAAATGACTTTCTCAGTGTGCTGGATCTCAAATCATACGGGTCAGACACACACAAATATACGCGAAAATCCTGAGTTGGACCTTGCTACACAGTTTCCAGCAATAAAATGATGCATAGGTTCCCCGCTTAAAAGCCCCAAGGTAGGCATCACAACAAAAACACTTCACTATAAAGTAGATACGTATAGCAAAGACGAAATGACGTACAATTAAACTAAAGGTATTAAATTATAAATTTAAGTACAAAATATTATTTCTCTCTTGATTTAAAAGACGACTTACGCATTAAAAAACGCACATACTTGTTTGACTGAAGAAAATAAATTGTTATAACCACGTAAATTTTGTTTTGAGTTTATTTTTGTATTGCTTTTGAGCAAAATTTCAATCAAAGAATTGTTGTGTTTTCACCTGCACATCTGTAAATATCGGTGAGAAGCAACGACTTGAATCGCCCGCCAATATCTTGTCCCTCTGGCATTGCACGACCTCTGCAGCTCCAGTAATCCCAGTGCTCGCGCAGTGCAGCCTCGGGCAGGATGCCTTCCAGCGGGGCGCGTAAACGAACGTCGCTGATCATTCGAGCTCACCAGCAGTATTCGAACAATAACCGACATCACCGAGACGACCGGCCTGTGAAACCTGCGAGCACCGGAAGGCGGCGTGGTGTTAGTCTCGTAGCTCCAAGTAGACGGGAGCTGTAATATGCGCACCGTTTTTTCTAGGCCTTTCGCGCCGACCTCCCGTGGCGCAGTCGGTTGGTGCGTCGCCGGTCTGGGGTGCGGGAGGCTCTGGATTCGAATCCCAGGCAAGGCATGGGCGTTACTTAAGTTATGTCATATATCAGTTTGTAAGCCGTCTCCTGTCAATCCTTGCGGCTCTCGGCTTCACCCCTTTCGCAGAAATTCTTCGTTTTCGCGTCATGATTTCGGATTCGTAGTAATCGCTGACAATTTACGATAAGGAAAAATTTGTATTTTACGAGTTGTTAAATATGTCGGTGCGTAATNTTCGTAGTAATCGCTGACAATTTACGATAAGGAAAAATTTGTATTTTACGAGTTGTTAAATATGTCGGTGCGTAATATTAATTTCGTGTTATCTGCTTGTTGTAAAAAGTCGAGAACGTATTTGTATTTTTATTAATATGTCCCTGCCTTTTTTGCACGCAGGAAATAACACGCAATGAAAATTAGATACAAACACATTAAACAACTATAAAATTTCTAATTTTCTATAATAAAAAATTGGCAATAATACCTCTGAAACTGAAATTATGACACGCAAACGACGAATTCCTGCAATAGGGGTGAAGCAGGGCCGTAAGGCATTACACTAGTGGACGTTAATGAGCCCTTTCCAATTCAGTCGCATGCCATCTAGGCCTTCCGGGGAGATGCACGTCGAGAGGAAGGGAGCTATGTGAGAAGCGGCAGGGGATGACGCGAGCGCGAGGCGTTCCTAGCGACACGCGTCGAGTAGAAAGAAAACCCCCTGNTTGGTACCCCGGCGGCGAGCGAAACACGAAGAGCACAGAGCGTCTCACGGGCCACTTACAAGACAAACGAGAGAGAGAGAGAGAGAGAGATAGAGATAGAGTTGTGAGAGACCTCCGAGCTGCTGGTCTCTTTTATAATTAGTCCGTGAGTCATAGCCTACCCGAGTGTGTGTTTGCTCGGCCCGACACCGCGGGCCCAGCCATTCAGCGTGCCGGCCGGCGCTGGTTACTCGCCAAGTGAGACGGGTCGCGGGTTCGGATCCCGCCTGCCCTACCGCCTCCCTCTCTGAGTCTCTATTGGAAGGGCTCACGCAAAAACTGCCGTTGTCGAGTTTCACCACTGATCTATAGGTAGAGACCGGAAAAAAATCGCGAGTTAAATGACCTGCAGGCTAGACTTTACAGTCTTATGTACAAATATGCCGACATCAACTGCACATTGGTTGCTTGCTGTCACAGTGGAAGGCAACGATTGGACCAGCATTCTCCAGGAAGTGTCAAATACGGCGTGGGCCAATGGATTAAGTTATATAAACGCATGTGTTTTGAATTCTAGCTTGTCGTAAAATGAATCCGCGAATTCTTCAGGTCTCTATCTATAGGGCCACTCGTTTTTTTTTTTTTCGCGGAGAAATTCCACGTGTACATGTACTCCAAAAAGTCTATCCTTTCAGTTACAGATAAATGTATAATTGTAGGCATTGCAATAAGAATTTTTTTTTTCGGAACTGTGTTGGTACCTTTATAACGCTCTGTCACGTATCGCGACTAGTACGATTGTGTTTGTTCTTTATTCTGCCTGCAGCATTTGTTTATTCGACTACTGAATATTCCGAAGTTGGCCGAAAAATCGTCGCCATAATCACGGCCGATTTGAAAAATTAGAGTAGAAAAAGTACATAATCACCGACATATTTCGTGAGGGGATTACATGTGCAAAATCAAATGTAAAATACACAAGACACTTTCTACCTCAATAGAATATTAAGGAAAATATGAGCCCACAAAATAAAACATGAATTTAAACAGTATTTGTTTTTGCAAAATATCAAAAATGAAGTGGGATTTAACTACAAATCTCCGAAAATTGTTTTATAATATCGGAATTATCCAGTGTCGGTGTAGGTACCACCACACTGCAGTCCCTTGGATGGCCTGTTCGTCCGACCGCGGATATGGGCATAAAACTTCAGTTTCGCTCATTTAGTTCTTTGGACACTTGTTTTTTTATGTCTTTGCACGAATCGAGGATCGTTAAAAAATATTTAGCAGTTTTACAATAATTAGTTTATGGCGTTTGCAACGAAAAAATTTGTCGTTTTATATTTGCACCACATACTGTTCAACGCGTAGACATTATCTGTGACTGCTTTTCTCTCATATAACATTTGTTTGGATAGCATTTTTTTTTGCAAACGTTTAAGTCAAAATTTGACTGTTTTTGTAATGTACAAATAACATAAACTAAATTATTTGTAGGAAATCTAATACGGGCAACTGAAAGGTATTGTGTTAACTTATTTTTAGGTATGTTTAATAAAATTTACTTTACAAAAATTTAGGGGCAGCCACAAATTAAAAATATGCAAGAACTTCCTTTAATTCAGCAAATTTTTTGAAATATTCTAAAATCGTTCCTTTGTATTATTTTGTAGATGTGTTGAAGTAGCTCTTGGCATCTTCGTCCAGTGTGATTTATCTCGTTCCTGTATGTATGTCAGTTTTAATTTCTTGTACATCTCTGAAACGGCAAACTTGCGACTTTGACATGTAATTATGCAAAAAATACTATGCGCTCAAAAGATTTTCTTTACGAGATAAAGTAACTTCAGATAATTTCTAAAAATTTAACAATATAAGGTACAAATATCAAATAGAGCTTCTTTTTTTTTTCGTGGCCAACGCCTTTAGCGCTATATGTCGCAGTGGCAGTCGATCGAATCCAATGTCAGGGATCCCAACGCAACAGCACTTGACTTCCGTTGGAGAATAACCTGCGTAAAGAGTCCTGCAGGAAAGGATCGATGAGATACGCTTAGTCAGTGCAGGCACTTATAGTACTACACTTGATCAGACACACGTCCCAGTTGTGCGCCGTTGGTGACCTGCCATATAGAATTGATAACAGCCTGAAGGGTGGTTGGAACTCTGGGAGAAATTAGAGCAATGATTCGTCCGCGGTTCTTCGTTGCCTTCCGCAGTGTGGCTGCGAGCCGGACCCTTCAACAACCACTTGAAAAATTCCAAGGTGTCGTGCCGGGAATCGAGCCATCTCGGAGGTCTGATAGTAAATTACAGTTGAATAGTTGGCAACGGCTGTTCGCGGTAAAGTGAGCACTTAAGAATCAACCTGTGATTTAAAAAAATATATACATAATTACCCTTATGCTACACTATACACTTTCATGTAGATTCCCATATTAGATGGCAACGAATTAATTAAAATAATTGTAAGACTTGACTTTGTGCTGACGTATGAAAAATATCACTTTCCCTTAACTGCACATATTTAAATGGTCACACTGACTTTTCTAATAACCTCACAGTCTCTCTTGACCGGCGCATGAACAAAGTAATCAGTCCCACGAAAACGTTAAATTTACATATGGTTTAATAATACATTGTGCACATACAAATAGATCTTAAGCAGGGCTCTCGGAAAAGTGCTCAGATTTTCCGTGAGCAACCTGTACTCACTTTGATTCTGCACGTATAGTCCATTCACGGTTAATTCCAACTTTTCTGGAGCCTTGCTATATTTCTACTTCCAGGCTATTCCTCCGCCTCGTGCAAACAAAGTTTAACCAAGTTTAGAAAATTACACCAATGAGACTACGCACAGCATTCGTGCGCACTCGGTGTAATGATATTTTCCATAAGAACTATTTCTTACTAGGCTTTACAGACACGTCCGTTATCTCGCTGTTTTTATTAGTAGTTATTATAAATGAAATATCATAATTCTTAGACAAAAAAAAATTTTATTTTACCAAAAAATTAGGCAATTTTGTGTGTTTTTATAGTAACACTTGTGTAAAACACTTGTGTAAAACACTTGTGATAAACACTTGTGTAAAACACTTGTGTAAAACACTTGTGATACATAACGTAATTAGGAGACAACCAACCACTTCATACATGGGGAGGGGGGGTGGCTAAGCGGTTAGACTGCTCGTCTCCTACCAAGGTGAACCGGGTCCAATCCCCTGCTCGGCCACTCCCGNTACATGGGGAGGGGGTGGCTAAGCGGTTAGACTGCTCGTCTCCTACCAAGGTGAACCGGGTCCAATCCCCTGCTCGGCCACTCCCGGATTTTCCCCAAGTGGGAATCGTGCCGGACGATGCCGCTGGTCGGCGGGTCTTCTCGGGGAACTCCCGTTCCCCCTTGCCCTTTCATTCCGGCGCTGCTCCACTGTCACCTCATTTCACCCTCGTCGGCTCTCGAGACCTCGTTGTTAAGAGCTCACCAAGTCCCTCAACTCAACGTCATACAAGGGTTGATTTTTCAAAGGTTTGATTCAAAAAGTGTGAAGAAACCGCGGATAGACCATATTGCGTGTCTTCCTAGATAGCTGGGGGACTTGTTCTCAAAAAAAGGTGTTTTTTTTCTTTCGAACCTGCTTAGTTGTAAAATAAAGTGCGGGATTGCCACTTGGCAGCGGCAGCGGTCTACATTACAGGCCGGGGCCGCCTTATACTCGGCGTGTCAGCGCTCAGCTGGACCGCTGCTCTTTGAATGGGGGGCGTACAGGTTTTGTTAGCGGGGTTATCGTGATCCTCGCGAGTGAGGTTTGATGGCAGAGGGGCGAGGGAGTGCAAGTGGAAGGCACAAGCCGCGAGGGCTGGTTTCTTTTTTATTTCCCTCTTTTTTTTCCTCCCTGGGGCGACAGCAACGCGGCAAGTGGCGATCGGGAGCAATCACGTCGCTATATCCGTGTTTCGGGAGACGGGTTCAGTTCCGCGCGGAAGCGGTTCCAACCCAGCTGTATGTAAGTAGAAAGTTACTTGAATTTTCTAAAGAGCATAACCTAAGACTTCTCTGACAAAACTACTTTATTTTGCTAATTTTAAACATGCTGATTAATTGGTTCATTGTCTTAAACCGCCTACGCCTCGCTGTAAAGGCGTAGTGATGTCGTCCAGCTTATATTTTATTACAAATCTTTGTGATCAGACTTCATGACCAGAAATTAAAAATCAAAGCTTGGTGTGACATTTTTTATGTTCGTGCGGTTTATCCCCTTCCAGGCAGATCAGTCGACCGCCGGCATTTGGCAGTTGCACATCGGTGAACTTGATCTTGGACTGCCGACTGCAAGTTGCATCCAGCCAATCAGAACTCGTACTTGCAACGTCATTTCCCGACATTTTCTTCCAGACAGAAAGAGTAAACTTATAAACAAACACCGCAAATATAGCCATAACATAAATAGTCTAAAAATATTTGTTGCAATTTAAGCTTTTGCCAATAGATAAAGATTGATTTGCGAGAGAATATTATAATATTAACTGATATTTATTTTTACGATAGCCAAATTTATATTTGAAAAACACGATAAAAATACACCTTAAGGTAAATAACCTATAAAAACATTTTGAAGTCGAGCACCATTGTAAGTGAATAAGGTAAAATACGTTTAAATACGTACACAATTTTAGATATTTATTTTTTTCGGAAACCAAGTTTATATTTTTATTTTCAAAATAACAACAGTTTTATTTGCGTCAGTATTTTGTCGACTGCTCACTGCGAAAAGTACTTTGCCGACTGCACAACTGCCGACTGCAGACTGCACACTGCCAACTACTCATTCTGGAAGGGGCCTCAGAGTTACAGTTATAGTATATCCGTATTTTCTCATTTGGAACAAAATATATTAAATAATGGGGGAACCTTTGATTGCGGTCATAGATGTGGAACGAGTGACGGAGTTTGAGAAGTTGAATCTTGAAATAACTGTTAAGATGATCCCTGTGGCTTGACAAGTTTGGTTTTCAAATTTTGAATGTGGTAATTAAGTTATGGAGATATATACGTAAATCGAATACGGTGGGGTTATCTCCGCTTTTGTAAAGGGTTATACCAACCAAGTTAATAGACGTTCACTGATTATTCGCTCAAACGCAAGTAGTTATTAATATTTTTGTAAAAAAAAAAAAACTTTTAACATTGATTTTTATGGCCGCCTAACGCCCTTATTTGTCCCTCTTAACACTTAGAGGTCTGGGAATTTACATATATTAAAGACAAGCGAGACGCAAATCACATATATCTTGCGCCATCTGTTTTCCGCGAAAACATCCAACGACTAGTTTTACTGCAAAATACGTTAGTTCTGAACCAATATCGAGGTTTGGATGATTTTAACTCGCACGCGTCTTAAGTGTCTGCCAGCCAATCCCGGAGGTTCAGTATCAGGGTACCTTTATTCTGATTGGCCCAGCCGAGTAGGAAAGTCTTCTCGCGCAGACACGCAGCCAATAGCCAAAGGAAATTTTGCGAGATTGCACGTAAGAAGTTGAAGTTTAGCTTGAGCATAGATCGTATGACTTAAAACAGGTGGTCGTACCTATATCCACCACAACAGTAACATGAGATCTGTTGGTCTCTGTAATCCCCCTCAGCACCGTCCTATTGGGTTCGCACTACACCAGACGTTGCACAGTACTGCACAGCGTGCTTTACTGGCAGGCTGGCAGACAGTACAATGGCCGACTTCATAGTCTTCCAATCAAATGTTCTGCTATGCTTAACAGGATTTACATTCCATCATGTCCTTCTGCGTAGTCATACAANGATCTGTTGGTCTCTGTAATCCCCCTCAGCACCGTCCTATTGGGTTCGCACTACACCAGACGTTGCACAGTACTGCACAGCGTGCTTTACTGGCAGGCTGGCAGACAGTACAATGGCCGACTTTATAGTCTTCCAATCAAATGTTCTGCTATGCTTAACAGGATTTACATTCCATCATGTCCTTCTGCGTAGTCATACAAAATTTTAGTTTTTAATGTAAAATCGTGGTTAAATCAAGATTAAAATCGATTAAAATCGTGATTAAAATAATGGCCCTATACTCGAACTATATTGTTCACCTACAAGGTGCTTGAACTGCGTTGCAGAGGGTTTTAAATACACGTTTCCGTACGAAACTATTGAACGTGCGTCCAATTTGTTTATCTACGAAAGGAATACACACTTCAGACGAGGGCAATACTAAAACAGTCTTAGAAGTCTGGTCTGTCTTCATATAAAAACGTGAATTTCGCACATCTAGAAACTATAGTTAAACTATCTGTGTGCTGGACTGCGCGGTCCTATGTACGCTAGAGCCTCGGCTGCTCGTTCATTGGCTGCCGCACTAGTGAGTAGCCAGTCTTATTCTCCGCAAAGTACAGCTGGATTCGACGCTTATTTTCATGCAGGTCTGCTATTGGTCCAGAGTCGTCCATGGCATGTGTGTTAAATGTCGATCCTTCGGGTTTAAAAAGGGTTGTCTCTTTTAACCTCAGTATAATGCACTAGGTCCAAGCAATTGTGATGCGTGAACATCAGTTCAACTTGCCTTTTACTTTTTCGGCAATTTATTTACATGTAACTTGTCGGTGTTTGAATCAAAATACGTTTTGAAAGCATTTAAAATGTAATGTAAGTTTCGATTTGCAGTCACCTAACTACAATAAACTTCAAACTTCGTTTCACTTATCAGGTTTGTACATCACGCGTGGCCCTAGCTGTGAAGCCAAACACACGAATGTTTCATTTCAACATGGTGTCCGTATAGCATACGGTCAGCGATTTGTTTGTAATGTCCCAGTTTTAAATCTTCGTATGTCTACCTACTGAACTTCAGTCTGTAGTTTTGTAATCGAGGAGCACAAAATGAAATGTATGTCCCCTTCAAAATATATCGCTTGGTCGACTAATACTGCTCAACTGTAAAAAATACGTTACGGAGCATGATGGAGTGTAATAATGTGTGCTCGTGAGGCGGCAGAATGGGCCAATGACAGACATTCATCAGTACAGCTGGTGAGTTCTGAGTGGGCAAGGAATACGAAGACGTGACGTAAGCAAGGCGCAACATCAAATGAAATGTCCACATCTTCACGGGCACAGGGGCCGCGGTGGCTGAGCGTTTAGACTGCTCGCCTCCCACCAAGGCTAACCGGGTTCAATCCCCGGCCGGATCACTCCCGGATTTGCGCAAGTGGGGAACGTGCCGGACGATGCCGCTGGTCAGCGGGTTTTCTCGGGGATCTCCCGTTTCCCCCGTCCTTGCAATCCGGTGCTGCTCCATTCTCGCCTCCATTTCACCTCGTTAAGAGCCGCCGAACTAGCTCACCTCGACTCAACTCATTCATGGGCACACACAGATGTGTCACATCGGGCATGGTGGAAGTAAAATCTAGATTTGTCCTCAGATAAATTCGTGAAAAGTCCCTGTGCTTAGCACTGGGCACTATCTCAAGAACGTTGCGGGGGGGAAGTGTTTGTTATGGGGTAAGAGAGGGGGACGACAGAAGCGTCGCCGGTCGCTGTCGGGTCTACCTGGCGGGCGAAGGAGCTTCAACTGCCGGTCATCTTCGCCCTCCGAGCAGCGGCTCGTCGCCTGTAGCTCTGCTAGGCAAGGCCGCTAGGGATTTTGGTGGCCTGGGGCAAATCTATTTTTGTGGCTCTCTATTTGATGTGATTCTGCGTACTTATAATATTACTTAAATTGTTTTATTCTACATTATAGGCCATTCACAGTTGCTTCACACTTTTCTGAAGCCCTGCTAAACATCTGCTTCCAGGATATTCCTCCGCCTTGTGCAAACAATGCTTAACCGAGTCTAGAAAATTACACCAGAGGGACAACGCACCTCATTCGTGCTCACTCAGTATAATATTTTTTTGCAACTATTTCTTACTAGGCATTACCAATACTGTTTTTATTTATATAAATTATAAATGGAATATTGCTATTTATGTATAAGATATAAATAAGATTTCAATGCAACCAAAACTAAGGTACTTTTACGTTAACACAAGTATAAATCGCTTGTAATACGTGGCATATTTAGGGAACAACCAAAAAACACGTTATGCATAGGGGCAGTGATATTTCGCGAAAAGATTTCGAGACAAGACACAGTCCAAAGCACTGTAGGGTCATTCAGCTTCTTTGATTGGCTAAACAATGTTCTGGCCCGTGTTGACCATTTGCGTACGAATCACGAAGTTTCAGTGTCAGAGTTACTTAGTCCTGAGTGGCTCGGTCAAAGGCGGACACGGCACCAGCAGCCAATGGAGGTATAACAACATCTGAGGTGTGTATATAGTATTGAAGTCTACTGTGTACTCCGATTTTTACGCGAAAAGTCACTGGCCGTAGTTATAAACGAAATTATTTTTCATAGGTATGATTAAAAAAGTGTGAAGAATACGCGAATAGACAATGTCAATAGAAAACATGTTTGCTTGGGATCATGTTTATTGTTTACTGTCGAACTAATAAAAATTTATGTTTTATAAGAGAAAATAGTATCCGAGTGTAAATTCCAAGCTTTTCCGATGCATGTCGTTGAAGATGATTCCACAAAGAGAAAAGAAAAGTCTCCTTAATGATAAAGTAAATTTAACTGGCACGATAACTGAGCGCTTGGCGACTTTTGGTAATGTCCTTAATCAAGGGCAGCGATAAGAATACGACTGGTGAACCTAAAGGTGCGTGTTTTCAAACCGCCCGTTCCTACTGTAGTTGGCCCACAAGACCCATCGCTCCTCGTCCAGCGCGTTTGCTGGCGTTTGTAACGGCGCACAGACGTCGTGCGTGCGTGCAGCTCACGGCTGCAGTCGGACCGGCCGGAACGTCTTAGGGTCACCATCTACTTGGAACTTCTCAGCACGTTCGAGCTCAGAAGCAAGCGGGCGATGAGGGCGTAAGCACTGACATGCGTAACTTGCGCCCGTGTACTTAAAAGTTTTTTTTTTTTTAAGTGGTGACCCTATCGTTTTATTGATGGAAAATCTGAAGCAAAGTTTAGTGCCGGTCTCCGTAATAGTTTCGCATATTTGCAACGACTATATCATGAGATACAGCAGTGCGGAAAAAGTAGTTTCTAGCTGTGTTGGAGGGATCGGAAAGAGGATTTATAATGGACGCTGTGCGTTGATATAATTACTCGTACCTCGTTTGAAACGTGTTTTCTTTACGTACATCGGTATATGCTGCAATGCAGTTGAAGCGCCAATGACGCGGCGCCCGTAACCAGTGTATTTCGAGAGGCTGGATGGAGCTCGACCTCGTACAGGAACAAGCCAATCCAGTGCTGAATTTCGTGTTTCAAACGAACTCCCGACACTATGAGCCCTGCATGATCGTGTTCTTAACTGTACACATTTTATGAGTGTATCTTTTGCACAGTCATGTGACAATGAGAGTAAATTAACCGGGGGGGGATCTGTCTCAGTCTACAGACTTGGAGGGGTCCCTTGGGACAGTGGGCTTGAGGCAAATTGCCCATTCGCCTCTTATTCGTGTGGGCAGCTCTGCTGAGTGTGAGGTACACATCCTCATCGTCTTGTCGCTGCCATACATGCTAACCACACCGACATCACATTGACATCGCAACTATAGTCCATTCATAGTTACTTCCAACTTTTCTGAAGCCCTGCGAAAGTTATACCACCAGAATATTCCTTCGCCTCCCGCAAACAAAGCTTAACCGAGTCTAGAAAATTACACCAAAGGGCCAACGCAACGAATCCTATCCGAGCGCACTTAGTGTAATAAGATTTTGCGTAAGAACTATTTCTTAATGTACATTATTAACGCACCTATTTTCTCTCTGTTTGTATTCGTATCAGTTATAAATAGAATATTACAATTTGCAGATAAAATATAATTAAAATTTCAGTACAACCAAAAAATAAGGTACTTTTATGTTTACGCATGTACTGAACGCTTGTGATACGTGCCATATTACTTATGTTTACNAACCAAAAAATAAGGTACTTTTATGTTTACGCATGTACTGAACGCTTGTGATACGTGCCATATTACTTATGTTTACTCAAGTACTGAACGCTTGTGATAATGCCATATTTATGTTTACACAAGTACTGAACGCTTGTGATACGTGCCATATTTATGTTTACACAAGTTCTTAACGCTTGTGATACGTGCTATATTTATGTTTACACAAGTACTGAACGCTTGTGATACGTACCATATTTATGTTTACGCGAGTACTGAACGCTTGTGATACGTACCATATTTAGGAAAAAACCAAGCTCATAATACATCAGGTGATTTTCCAAAGNGAGTACTGAACGCTTGTGATACGTACCATATTTAGGAAAAAACCAAGCTCATAATACATCAGGTGATTTTCCAAAGTTTTCACTCAAAAAGTGTGAAGAAACCGCGAATAGACCATACTTACTTATGGTCTGCCGTGTACACAGCGAGGACAGCACACATCATAATAATACAAAATTGCGACACCTGACCTTATTAATGAATGCGTTACCCAAACGTATCGATCAGTTAAAAAAAACAAACTTTAAAATTATATTTTGTTTAATAACTTTGTATGATATATCTAGAACAATATTTTTTTGCGTGGTCCTCGATCGAGCGATGGGTTGCTGTTAGTGGGTTGAAAAGTCAGTAATCCGGACGAAGTCCTGGCGTACAGCAGATGTTATGCCACGAGATATGATTGTGCCAACTAAAAGGTTTCAAGAACTAAAAACACCTGTTGCAAACAGAATTCCAAGAAAATATCTGAAAGGAGAATTTTTTTTCCTTTCCAATTTACAACAGTGAAAAGACACGGTTAAATTTCAACGCTCGAGCAGTTAAACGGTTCCGACGATTTGGAGATGAAATGGAATTTAAAAAAGGTAAGACAGAAAAAGCTGCAAGTTAGTATACCTAGCTTTCCGGGGAATGAAATGAAAATTTAGCATTCGTCAAACCGGATGACTCGGCGAAGGGAAACCCGTTGTGCTTCGCTCGTCTTTTAATTTTTTTTTTATTGGTATATTTCGGGGATGTGGCGTTGGCCAAGCGAAGGAAGAATTAGTTTTTATTTCACACTGATTTCTCGAAAAACCTGAAATGGTTTATGTTATTCGAGCTTGATAGTTTATACGTCGCCACAAGCATCTGCAGATGATATTTCGTTAGTTGCCGAGAAAATTAATTGACGGTAAATTTAAGGACCTTGGAGGCTTTAATGTGGTGTTTTCGCTGCGGCGTAATATAATGATGATTTAGTGTCCAGGAAGTGCGTTGGAATTAAAACCCACATTTCATTTCAGTGTTTAAACATAAACATGTTTTTTTACATTTGCGTATTTAATTTTCCGTGCATAATGCCGAGCCAGTGGTTTTTTTCCGATCGCTAGTCCCCTTCCAGATTGCTAAATACAGGAAATTTCTTGTGAATTCAGTGATCTGTAAGCTAGACTTTGCATTCCTCTGTACATTATAACATCGGCTGTTTATCCATTGTATGCAGCTTTATTGCACAGCCAGTTTTATCCTCGACAAGGTAGCAAAGGATTCGGTGCTTGTTTTCATTCAAGTGTTGCTATTGGTACAGAGTCGACCACGGCAAGTCTGATAAACTTCTTTGAGCCAATTGCAAAAGTGACTCAATTATACGTGTGCTTCAAGTCTATCTTGTCCTCGCATTACTTCCCGAAAATTTTCTTGTCACTACGTATTGTTTAGCGAGTCTCGTTTTCGTAAGTCATTAAAATATTGCATTTTGTGGAATCAACAACTTTCCCCCTAAAATACGTTATTCTTTTAATGCACGCGAGAGTGCCGACAAACTCGTTGTCATAGCTAAGGATTTTCAGTCCGGATACCAATTTCGTCGCCGTTGAATATTCTTTGCGGTCCACAAATGACCCAACAGCTTGTTAAACTAATCACGAAAAAATAAGGATTAGCGAGGCACAAGTATGCCGTCTTGGCGTACCGCCACTTCGTTTTGAGGACCTGCACGCGGAGAGGTGGTCGGTAGACGTAAAATAGTTTGTACTACTCGGGTGGCGTCCTTACTCTTCCTCAACTGTCCCACAGCGCTCTAAATGAAGGTTTTATTATTATTATTATTATTTGGGCGGTACCCCAAAACTGCACAGTAACTACTGTGACTCGTGGAAGAAACATTTTTACCAGCAAGGTTTTGAGCAAGAATAGGAAAACGGACACCATGGCGCCCAACATGAACAAAGTACAAATGACATGTTACGAAATTCACGTTTATAAAATTATTGGTTATTATTAGGGACTCCGGAATTTAGTGANAAAGTACAAATGACATGTTACGAAATTCACGTTTATAAAATTATTGGTTATTATTAGGGACTCCGGAATTTAGTGAAAAGATGTCACGACCAGTTGTATTTCACAAAGTTTTAGCTCGGACCCGCTTTCGTGATTGGATAATATAGCGTCCTACGTGTGCTGCTCGTGATTCACAGACGTACAGTTATCGGAGTAGCCTAATGCTGATTGGCCAGTCGAGTAAGAACATATGTTCCAACAGAGACGCGCCACCAATGAGCAAAATAAAACTGCTGGCACGTCCGTAGGGAATTAATACCTAGCATGTGCGGAAATATTTTCGCGAAATTCGGGTGTCCCTTTACTAATATTACATTGCTGTCCATATTTTATATAGTTAGGTATGTTAAGCTCAGACACAGATGTTTGTGATCGCATTTCTTCTACAGCGAAATTTGTAGGTATTTTGCAGTATCAATCAACCACTTTAAATTTAAGTAAGCCGCATGATGTCTCTACGCTTAGATTATGTAAAAGTTAAGCCTAGTAATGATTTTATTCATTTTTTACAATAAACAAAGGTTGTTTTTTTTTTTTTTTTTTTTTTTTACTGGAAAAGTTTTAAAATGTTCCCATCTTGCTTGCCCCTATCCCATTTTTATGGACATCCTTTGTAATTATTTTCAGTGCTGGTCACATTGTAGCCTATAAAATGAGTCTGTAGGAGATAAAACATATACACGCTCATTTTAAATTGCCTGAGTAAGTGGTTNATCCTAGTAATGATTTTATTCATTTTTTACAATAAACAAAGTTTTTTTTTTTTTTTTTTTTTTTTTTTTTTTTTTTTTTTTTACTGGAAAAGTTTTAAAATGTTCCCATCTTGCTTGCCCCTATCCCAGTTTTATGGACATCCTTTGTAATTCTTTTCAGTGCTGGTCATNTCAGTGCTGGTCACATTGTAGCCTATAAAATGAGTCTGTAGGAGATAAAACATATACACGCTCATTTTAAATTGCCTGAGTAAGTGGTTGTGCCATTATACGAAAGAAAGTTTTTTTTTTTTTTTTTTTTTTTTCCAATCTCTGATGTACAGAATTCACGTGCATTCTTTGGCGAATGTCCGAGACTCCTTTTTTACATGAAGCACAGCGGTTGGTGAAATATTTATAATTCTTCCGTCCAAGTATAACAAGAATAAATTGGCGTGTTAATTACAGCATTTATGTTCGAGGAAAACCACCGTCTAGTACCGCAGGCATAGGGAACATGATATTGTGTGGCGTTCAGATGTTTAAGAAATAAATTGATATAGCAAAATTAGTTTGAATTGAAATCACGGCGTGGCTCGCTTTTAGATTAAGAGCGTGTATCACAGCAGGCCCGACTCAGCTGCCGCGTAACATCTGCGTTTGTGCGCGCGCGCTACGGTCATCAATGCGAGTGAAAAGGGAAGAATAGTATCAGTTTATCACTCCAGTTTACGATAACAAGCAGTAAGTCGCTTCGAGTCATCAGCTCACAGCATTTCTGCGCTAGAAGTGTGTGCAGTTCGCTCGTTCTCGAATGATCACTCGAAATTTCCCNGTCATCAGCTCACAGCATTTCTGCGCTAGAAGTGTGTGCAGTTCGCTCGTTCTCGAATGATCACTCGAAATTTCCCCCGGTTACGATGAAGGACAAAGCGACAAAGTTTCTTGTCAATAACGGAAGGTTTGGTCCTATTATGACGGAATGGAAATTCGTACACAAGGCTTTGGACCACCTGTTTTTTCGCGAAAAGATTTACGCGAATGCTAGACTCCACTGTCCTATGGCATACGCGCAATTCTCTTTCGGTTATCAGCCACGTGTATTTGTCGGGATACACTTCCTTACCTGACTGGGCCAGTCAGAATTAGGCAACTGCAACTCCAAGTGTCCGTGATGCGCTGACAGGTACCTACAACGCGTGGCAGTTAAACTCAGCCAATTACAAAAGTGGATCTGAGCTCTAGTGTTTTGGAGTACAAGTTGTCCTGAAATCTTTTCGCGAAAAACAGGTAGCCCTTAACAATGCTTGTCTTTAAAACTATTTCAAAATTGTAGGAAAAAGATCATTTTTAATGCGATTTTTATAGAATTATCAACTAATTTTCCAACACTTTTCAAACACCTTAACGCATTTAAAGTACCACGTACTCGATCTCCTTTAAATCGTAGTCCATGACAGTTTTTTTATTTAATTTTCTGAAAGAGATTTATATAAGGACCACATAGATGTAAATATTTGTAGTCAAATGATTATATTTTTCAAAATATAGCACCGAAAAGTAGAAAATTTCTGAATATGGGAGCCCGCGTTTCTATGCTCCTAATTAAATTTGCCAGCTAAATCACATGTCATGTGATCTATATCATATACAAAACATATTAATTAAGTACCAAGGATATTTAACAATCGGTACTCGGGTTCTGGCATTCTCAAACTATTTAAAATAGTTATTGATGTTTTTGCCATCACGTATTTATTCGTCCGAGAGAAAATAATTTTAATATATATTATCTTACAGTACTTGGCTTTTGTGGATTGTGATGTAAATGCTATACAAGATTTTTTTGTATCGTCCATTCACGGTTACTTCCACCTTTTATGAAGCCCTGCTAAAGTCCTACTTTCAGGATACCCCTCCACCTCATCAACTATCACAAGCGTTTTATACTTACACCGAAGAGCAAAAAAAAACTGGTACACCTGCCCAATATCGTGTAGGCCCCCTGAGCACGCAGAAGTGCCGCAAGACGACGTGGCATGGACTCGACTAATGTCTGAAGGTATGCAGGAGGCAGTTCACACCATGAATCCTGCAGAGCGGTCCAAATCAAATCTGCGACAATTTGGAAAGGATTGTACGTCTGTCACGTTTAATGGTTTTCTTCAGTCGTCGTTTGTCCCGTTCTTTCGCGATCTTTTTCCGGCCGCAGCGATGTCGAAGATGTGATGTTTTACCGGATTCCCGATATTTTCGGTACACTCGTGAAATGGTCGTACGCGAACATCCAAATGTTATCGCTACCTCGGAGATGCTATGACCAATCTCTCGTGCGCTGACCATAACACCACGTTCAAACTCACTTAAATCTTGATAACCTGCCACCGTAGCAGCAGTAACTGATCTAACTGCCGAAATTTAACGCAGTGTATAATTTATGATACATTGTTTATTAAAGTCGTAGGAACACAATAAAAGAGTCTCTTCGAAATATGGCTCTTTCGATAAGTGCGGCTGAGGTTTAACTTCTAACTACTTTTATTTTTTATTTTATTTCAAAACTTAACCCTTTTATACCCGATCTATTTTATTGTTTTAGGTGTTACGAATATGACAAATTATTATGCGTGCTGTGCTTCAATCCGACACAGCACTTGCATCTTTATCACAACCAATGAGCTGTGGGCTTTGTGTTCAGCTGTGGAAATGAGAACCATTTATAATCTAGAACAGTAACGTGGCTAACAAATCAATTGCCCACAGGGACGATCATTAGGTATTGAGCCTAACACTGTACATTATCGACAAAAAATAATCTTCCTGTGAGTTATGCACACAATTATGTACAGTACACTGTAAAAAAATTCTGTTAAGCTTCCTTAACTGTAACGGAAGTTTTTAACCTATGCAGTGTATGGAAATAATACTACATGTCGGGCTGAAAATATGGGAATGTTTAGCATTGCTGCTATACAAAGCTGGGAACTTCCCTATGCATTTGACTCTTTCCTGAGCAACTGTAGGATGCATGTATGGGAAAATAATTTACCATGCGTGTTTTTTCACTGTAGATATATACTGATATGGTAAATGTACAAATAATTTCTTAGTGTGTAATGGAATAAAATCAAACTGTGGGCGAACCACGCAATGAATTTAACCGTAATTTTTTCATTATATTTTACACTGTAGCCAAACATGTCACCTGTTTCCCTTAATTGAATTTTTTTTTTTAATTCTTTGCTCATTCCTTACTTTTCACCAGAATAATAGTTGACAAATTTTCACGAAAATTTGAAACTCGCTAAAAATACAGAAGATCTTGTTGGTTATTGAATTCCCTAAGCCTGCCAGACGGTTATTTTACCCAGTCTTGACACAAAACCCGTTCGCATAGTCTGGAGCAAGCAATCAACAACGGAGTTCTCCCACATCTCTATCCTGTAATTGTACGGGGGTGGAAACTACTGTGCAACCAGCGGTGCAAAGCGGTGTGTCTATCTCCGCGGGGAGGATGAAAAGTAAGGGTTTTGCTACTACAGACACAAGTACCATATGCATAGTTGATTTATATTCGAGTTTTAAACCTTTCGTATATTAAACCAATTTTTTTTAAACAATATTTTACTTTTTTTAAACTGCAAATGTAAGGCTGCGGAGTCGGTATACAATAGCTAGTTTGGCATAGGGGTACTTTTGGAATTTTCTTTTTTAAAATTAGAAACAAGCTAGAAAAAATAAGAATCGAATATCGCAAGCCATCGATGCTATTGTAATTCCAAGGGAGTCCGCTGCTGTGAGCTATTTCTCACGTAGTTGCGTTGACTTGTCTGGCAGCGCAGAGTCGAAGCAATCATAGGGAAGCGATCACAGAGCTGCTTTTCTGAAGCGCCGTTAAATAATCTCAAAAAGTCCCGCAGATAATTATTTTTAATTGTTTTCGCCCTTTCTATAACGTTGCACACGTTCATAAGTTTCACGTCAAACAGTTGTGCAGAGAAAGGGTTTTATTTAAGACAGGGACTGTTCTACAGTGCAGACTCTTGACAATGGGTTCAAAGGCAAAATCCTCAGCAAAAAAAAAAAATATATTTATTCTCTAATTTAACTGCACAGGAAAAGTTTTCATTCAATAAATTCTATATCACAATGTTTCGAATAGTGTCATCTTATGTTGGGGACTGATAATGAATTTTGCCGTAGCTTTGGAGCGCAGATAATCTGTGCCCATGATTCTATGTTTACTATTTCTTCCATGTCGGAGACACACGACATGACTTGATAGCTGCTGTAAAAAAAATATTTCCGATAAACTTCCTAAACTGTAATGGAAGTTTTTAACCTGTACGTTGTATGGAAATAATACCACACATCAGGCTAAAAATCTAGGAATGTTTAGAATTGCCACTATGCAAATTTGGTAACTTGCCTGCACATTCGACTCTTTCCTGAGCAAATGCAGGAACGCTACCATGTATGCACGGGAAAACATTTTACCACTCGCTGTTTCTCATTATATGTATACGCTGATGTGGTAAATTTAACGAATTATTTTCTAGAGTGGACGTGCTGATTATTGGAGCACGGGCTTACTGCACCCAGGCACTTCGTGCAGTGGCACAGAACGGTCACTTGTACTGCGCGAACTCCAGTCGTACACACACACACACAAAAAAAAATGGCGTCACCAGCCAGCAACATGTCAGAACACCGTTCGCCAATCAGCCCCTAGTAGTCTACTTGCCAGCCGGCAACCCAGCCAACTGGGAAAATTTCGCAGCACGCATTAGCCAACCAGACAACGGCCCTTACCAGAGCCACTCAGAGAATGAGTACGCCCACATCAAATGAACTTGCACACACCTCCGCGTGCTGATTTAAACTGCGCTGTAACTTAAAGATTTGTACTGTGTAACCTCTATGTTTGTGTGTATGTACTGTACAAGGTTTGTATATATAACACATACATCACGTGATGTACGAAAAATATCTGTGATGAACTTGCGGACACATTCCTAAAATTTGCAGAGAATAAAAAAATGTTGTTGGAGTATAGGTCCGTAAACGCCTTATTTCCTTTCACAACTCTGCGCCGTATGACGGGGGTTGGATTCTTTTTGTGTGGAATGTCATCATGGCCACATAATAGGTGCATAGATATACAGAAGTGAAATGGTGTTATGAGATCCTTTAATGTGGGTGTACTCGTTCACTGATTAGATGCGCTAGGCTCTGGAAACAGCCCATGCGTCTGATTGGTTCTAGCTTGCTGCTAAAGCTTCCCTGTTTTTTGGGCTGCCGCCTGGCGAGTAATTTACCGGGCGGTAACTGGCGAACAGCGTTCCGATATGTTGTTGGCCAGTGACCCCATTTAGCTGGCGCGTGCGGCTGGAATTAGCTGTCCAAGCGGGTGTTTCACCTCTGTATTCTTAAGCATTCTGGGTTCGATTCCCGGCGAGGTCGCTCCCGGATTTTCACACATAGGAGTCATGCTGGACGATGCCACTGGTCGGCGGGTTTTCTCGGGTATCTCCTGTTTTCCCCACCCTTGCATTCCGACACTGCTCCGTACTCACATACCTTGCTTCACCCTCATCGGCTCTCAAGACTTCGATGTTAAGAGTTACCCAAAGTCTGCGGAACACCACATCACATACCACTACACTGAAAATAATAGGTATGATGGCATTCCCCACAAAAAGGACACAGACCCGGCACCATACATTGTAAGCATGGTTTAGTAAAAGGAGTGTTTGCAAAGAAAGGAAGAGTTTTCGTACCCACACTCGCGTAACATGTTTTCATCCTCTAGACGCGAAGAGTGTGTCCCTAAGATTGTGTCATGTGTTTTGTTATCCTCGTCGCCATTACACCCCTTTCATATTTTGAAAAGACGAGTCCCGTTCTGAAAAGAAANACATGTGTTTTGTTATCCTCGTCGCCATTACACCCCTTTCATATTTTGAAAAGACGAGTCCCGTTCTGAAAAGAAACTAAACCTGCTTCTAACGGCCGCCGTGTTATTTTCGTAACGACGCTGAAGGTAAAAACAGAGATGACGTTGGTCTGTCAGGAAAAAGGCAGGGGAGGGTTAACGACGCCATTCCGACGGCAGTAACTCAGTTACGTGTGGTCACGGAGCACGGTCGCCATTTTGTCCGTCCCCGGAACTATTTCACACGGGGCGGAAACCAGCGCCCTTATAAACCACCCCCTGCCCCTGCCCTCCTCAAACCCCTTTGCGATCCCCTCTGGGTCCGGCCGCCATTTTGTGCCCGGTAACCGCGTGTATCATAATCCCATTAGTTTCTCCCGACATGCCACGCAGCGCGTTCGCGTTTTAATATGCTGAAGGGGGGGTTGGTGATCGGAGTAGGAGGCGTGGAGGGGCGGGGGTAGGTAAAGGGGTGGCGGG
>NQII01000517.1:567822-578118 GCA_002778355.1 Clitarchus hookeri | reverse complement strand
GGGGCGATCGTGGTGAACGATATGGAAATTTGGAAACAAGGCTATCGTCCGCGGTTAAGGGAAGCCCCTAGTAAACAATACTAAACTTCTCAAGGTCACATCCACCCATGTGGAAGGATTGCACCGGCGATGGAAAATGGCATAAACAAGCTTCGCGTGTGGTCTTTTTCCTCAGAATTTTAAGTGACGACTATACGGTTTCGATACAGCAATTTCTTCAAACAAAATACAGCATTGCCGCCATCGTTTTTAATCACTATTTTATAGAAGAATAAATGTTGTAGACAGAGGAGGGCTGTTTACGGCGATTTTTGATGAATTTGCCGCTTTTCAACGACCACGTTTGTGTTACAGTAACAACATTTCTGGATGGGCAACAAGATATTGACTTTCATTTCTTTCCTGAAAAAAGAGTTACATTGGAATATTTCATAGTTTTTTTTTAATGGGCATAACAAAACAACTTATTATAATGAGACCCATATGACAACAAGCTTCCTGAAAGCCCTACAACAGTCTTCCATACTCTCTTTTTCCTTTTGCCCAGCGCGTATTCTTCCTCCACGTGTAAAATTTAACATTGCCACGCATCGATAATGTTGACCTCGAACTGTCGATAAAAACAAATATTTAGGAATTGGAATATCTCGCTGATAAATTTCACGACAATGTAGACTCTAAGCGCGTGTGCATTTAACTCACGTTTGCTACTGGATCTTATTTTATATCACGCCCTACGAACATTCGAGCAAGAAGCACCGACTCCCGTCCTACATGTTCTATGGTAGAATTGGCCACTCATTGGGACAGCAGTCTTTGAACACACAGCTGATGCTTGACTTTGCGTTGAACAATTGAATGTAGCCATTATGCCACTGAACACGCGAAATTTCACTGCTCCATTCCAGTAATGCCTTTTCAAATGTTTACCAGACAAAAATAAACCCGTTTCTAGTTCTCACTTATTCAAGCATTCGATGTTCACTAGGATAGAATTTACAAATTCGTTACACGCTACTACTTTTACTGTGGTGTGCTCCAGTCGGCATTTACGTTAAAATATGCAAACTCGTGTGTTACAAACCCGTCTTGCTGTTCTATTGATCGTTTGTGGGGTCGGGCCTCAGGCGTAGATGTTAGAATTTTATTTGATTTGTAGTAAAATTCCCTCCTCACCATAACCCCTATTCTAAAAAAAATGCTTTTTTACGTGTAAAAATAGAAGAGTTAATGTAGAGAAAAAATTAATATAATAGATTTTAAGCCCCAGCTATGTGCAAAGTGGCACGTTGTTGTATATTTCCTCTTTAAACATAAAATCGTGTGGATTTTGTGTTGTGCTTTAGTTTTTTTTTCAGGAAAATTTTAAATTGAGCTTTCAAAAAATTTACCCGTAAAGAAAAATGACTACATTTAAAAAATAGTTGTATACTTTTTAACTCAGTTGTTAGCTGTTTCTAAACGCTCTAGGGTTTAGCAATTCATGAGTGGCATACAGAAAATTCAACAATTGCAGAAAAATATTAGTTTCAGCTCGTAGGCAATTAATTACCTTTTATAAAATTAATCCTAAAACTGTAAAACTGCAGTCTTTTCGTGAGTTTAAAGTAAACAAAAAAAGTCACCTGTTCACGTAAGCTAGCCCCATTTTATTATTCGAAAAAATGTTAAATTCTCATTTTTCTCGTCTTCATATATTCGTGCGGTATTTTTCAGGTAATTTACTATAATATTGTCATCGCTTAATGGTTGAATATTATTAATGTGACTAAGATCACGTCAATCATGCAATCAAAAAATTAACATTCATATGCTTTGGAGTTGCTCGGAAACCCGCCGTAGACATAGTTTTAGGACTAGAAATCTTGTTTGGTATTTATTAAGTAATTATAATGGCACCTGCTTGCGAAATAACTTATTTCACATCCATTGAGTGGTTATTGATTTCTCGTTTCTTTTAATTTTTTTAGCAGGTATGTTTTTGAAAGTGAGGGTATGATAATGGTTTCTGAGAATAACATTTTCGGTACATAAACTTTAAAGTTGTCGGGCGTGTAGAGAAATGAAGCACAACTTAGCCGTAGCCGTTCTTCACTGAACAAAATACTTTGTAGTGGCCACAAAATACTTTGTTGGAATTTATCCTGCCAAATATTTTTTGTGCTGAACACAGCATTTTTTGTCGCCACCACAAAATTGATATACGGCCACCTATCACATTCCTATATTGCACTTTGCACGGCTGAAGGACTGCGTTTAAATCCAGCGGCATGCGTTTAGATGTGACGGGGAATGGACCACGCGAGCAATGTTCGCCCTTAACGCTCACTTCCTGCTGTGCAGAAGTGCAACTTCACTTCAGACAGGCGGACGATCGCCTGCCAGCGAGACAGTCTTCNACCAACCGGCACCCGGCGGAGTCAGCAGGTGAATCATAACATTCATTGTGTGCGCAGTCTGGGTTTTCGGTATCTTGGCACGTGGACTTCTCCTCCACCCCACCTGCCCCTTCCTCACTTCTCTCACACTTCTACTCCCCATGGATTCTTCGCCGGAGCAGTGTCGGACTGAAATGAAAGCAGGTGTAGACAGGCTAAGGGTTGGTTCACAATCAAAAATCATAGGCAGAGCGAGTGAAGAGATTTTGGTAGCTCTTAACATCGAGGTCTTGAGAGCTTATGNTCACAATCAAAAATCATAGGCAGAGCGAGTGAAGAGATTTTGGTAGCTCTTAACATCGAGGTCTTGAGAGCTTATGCGGGTGAAGCGAGGTGAGTATGGAGCAGCGCCGGAATGCAAGGGTGGAGGAAACGGGAGATCCCCGAGAAAACCCGTCCGGTGCGATACCGACGTGCAAAAATCCGGGGGAACACTGCACGCCAGTTCAGACACTTGCGCTTAGTGGCGATGGCGCACTTAATGCGCGTGTCCGTGTCGCCCTTATCGCTCCCGCGCTTCTCGGCCTCGAACGCGGGGAAAAGCTCCAGGTAGGCGGGAGCCTTAATTACTCACGTCGCTGGTTCTTGGTTCTGCGAAACAGCGCGCGCGGAAGGGCCCTTAGTCGCGAGGGTAAAAAATACACCGCGCGTCGCAGCCTGCCACCTGGCGGCGGATCAGTCAACCACGACGAAGTGTCCCGATGGAGTCGCTCNAATACACCGCGCGTCGCAGCCTGCCACCTGGCGGCGGATCAGTCAACCACGACGAAGTGTCCCGATGGAGTCGCTCGGCTGTGCTCGTGTCCACTCGGGGGGCGATCGTGGTGAACGATATGGAAATTTGGAAACAAGGCTATCGTCCGCGGTTAAGGGAAGCCCCTAGTAAACAATACTAAACTTCTCNAACGATATGGAAATTTGGAAACAAGGCTATCGTCCGCGGTTAAGGGAAGCCCCTAGTAAACAATACTAAACTTCTCAAGGTCACATCCACCCATGTGGAAGGATTGCACCGGCGATGGAAAATGGCATAAACAAGCTTCGCGTGTGGTCTTTTTCCTCAGAATTTTAAGTGACGACTATACGGTTTCGATACAGCAATTTCTTCAAACAAAATACAGCATTGCCGCCATCGTTTTTAATCACTATTTTATAGAAGAATAAATGTTGTAGACAGAGGAGGGCTGTTTACGGCGATTTTTGATGAATTTGCCGCTTTTCAACGACCACGTTTGTGTTACAGTAACAACATTTCTGGATGGGCAACAAGATATTGACTTTCATTTCTTTCCTGAAAAAAGAGTTACATTGGAATATTTCATAGTTTTTTTTTAATGGGCATAACAAAACAACTTATTATAATGAGACCCATATGACAACAAGCTTCCTGAAAGCCCTACAACAGTCTTCCATACTCTCTTTTTCCTTTTGCCCAGCGCGTATTCTTCCTCCACGTGTAAAATTTAACATTGCCACGCATCGATAATGTTGACCTCGAACTGTCGATAAAAACAAATATTTAGGAATTGGAATATCTCGCTGATAAATTTCACGACAATGTAGACTCTAAGCGCGTGTGCATTTAACTCACGTTTGCTACTGGATCTTATTTTATATCACGCCCTACGAACATTCGAGCAAGAAGCACCGACTCCCGTCCTACATGTTCTATGGTAGAATTGGCCACTCATTGGGACAGCAGTCTTTGAACACACAGCTGATGCTTGACTTTGCGTTGAACAATTGAATGTAGCCATTATGCCACTGAACACGCGAAATTTCACTGCTCCATTCCAGTAATGCCTTTTCAAATGTTTACCAGACAAAAATAAACCCGTTTCTAGTTCTCACTTATTCAAGCATTCGATGTTCACTAGGATAGAATTTACAAATTCGTTACACGCTACTACTTTTACTGTGGTGTGCTCCAGTCGGCATTTACGTTAAAATATGCAAACTCGTGTGTTACAAACCCGTCTTGCTGTTCTATTGATCGTTTGTGGGGTCGGGCCTCAGGCGTAGATGTTAGAATTTTATTTGATTTGTAGTAAAATTCCCTCCTCACCATAACCCCTATTCTAAAAAAAATGCTTTTTTACGTGTAAAAATAGAAGAGTTAATGTAGAGAAAAAATTAATATAATAGATTTTANATTCTAAAAAAAATGCTTTTTTACGTGTAAAAATAGAAGAGTTAATGTAGAGAAAAAATTAATATAATAGATTTTATGCCCCAGCTATGTGCACAAAGTGGCACGTTGTTGTATATTTCCTCTTTAAAAATAAAATGGTGTGGATTTTGTGTTGTGCTTTAGTTTTTTTTTTCAGGAAAATTTTAAATTGAGCTTTCAAAAAATTTACCCGTAAAGAAAAATGACTACATTTAAAAAATAGTTGTATACTTTTTAACTCAGTTGTTAGCTGTTTCTAAACGCTCTAGGGTTTAGCAATTCATGAGTGGCATACAGAAAATTCAACAATTGCAGAAAAATATTAGTTTCAGTTCGTAGGCAATTAATTACCTTTTATAAAATTAATCCTAAAACTGTAAAACTGCAGTCTTTTCGTGAGTTTAAAGTAAACAAAAAAGTCACCTGTTCACGTAAGCTAGCCCTATTTTATTATTCGAAAAAATGTTAAATTCTCATTTTTCTCTTCTTCATATATTCGTGCGATATTTTTCAGGTGATTTACTATAATATTGTTATCGCCTAATGGTTGAATATTATTAATGTGACTAAGATCACGTCAATCATGCAATTAAAAAATGAACATTCATACGCTTTGGAGTTTCTCGGAAACCCGCCGTAGACATAGTTTTAGGACTAGAGATCTTGTTTGGTATTTATTAAGTAATTTTAGTGGCACCTGCTTGCGAAATAACTTATTTCACATCCATTGGGTGGTTATCGATTTCTCGTTTCGTTTATTTTTTTTTTAGCAGGTATGTTTTTGAAAGTGAGGGTATGGTAATGGTTTCTGAGAATAACATTTTCGGTACATAAACTTTAAAGTTGTCGGGCGTGTAGAGAAATGAAGCACAACTTAGCCGTTCTTCACTGAACAAAATACTTTGTAGTGGCCACAAAATATTTTGTTGGAATTTATCCTGCCAAATTATTTTGTGCTGAACACAACATTTTTTGTCGCCACCACAAAATTGATGTATGGCCACCTATTACATTCCTATATTGCACTTTGCACGGCTGAAGGACTGCGTTTCAATCCAGCGCCATGCGTTTAGATGTGACGGGGAACGGACCACGCGAGCAATGTTCGCCCTTAACGCTCACTTCCTGCTGTGCAGAAGTGCAACTTCACTTCAGACAGGCGGACGATCGCCTGCCAGCGAGACAGTCTTCAATCATCTGGTCGCCCGTGGGGGCATATAATGAACGATTATTTGTGTTGGCAAATGGGCCGTATAACCGTTCAAGGTCGTCTGACGGATCGACGCTTTATTATCGCAGTTTCCGGTGTTAACGCGCTAGATCTACTAATTAACCCGAGCGAGCGCCGATGTACGTACTCGCTGTTGATTCGCAATGAGACGAGAGTCATTATCACATGAGTCTCACCAACCAGATAACAGGTAGCAGTCGACCAACCACGGGGCTTGAATTGGCCTCGTTTCCATCTCCCCCATTCCATTACGAGCGCCCAGCCACCAAGCGTTGTTACGTATACTTTATTGACATTCGAGCACCAACCTTGAGCGTGGCGTTACAGCAGAACCCAACTCTTAATTTCTTACCCATTACATTAAATTACGTTCTTGTCGTGGTGTATGCTTTTAATTCGTTCAAATAGAAAACAATTTGTGTAAAAGTCATTTGTTTGAGTACATACTCTCATCTGTGCAGGAATTCAAATAGGGGTTACGTTGCTAGTTGAGACCACTGTGAAAGCAAAAATACTTCCCTGAACGTAAACTTTCGTTTATGACCGTTGTCACTCGACAAAAATTTAGGCACGCTGACCGCTATTTCATTTAAACAGCTGGGTGAGGATGAAAAAAGGATTTCAACAATATGGTTTCAGGAGGCTATGGAGAATATTTCTTAGCTCTCAGTTTCACACGGCAAATTTTACTTTGAAAGGTTAACGGCAGTCCAGTTAACTATCGTCCAGCCGGAAATAATATACTCACTTAATAAATACTTATTCCCGAGGCAGAAATGTTTATCAGACAGTTCGTTGCCACGTCATTTTCCTGTCTATTTCTATCTAATTCGACATATTTAACATTCTGAGCTAGTATAACTCGTTTTGTGAAATTTTACCTCTTTTACGTGTAATATCTGGCTGGTCACTACCTCAGTTTGTAATAAGTATTTGTAACTTACTGTGGACTGGTTGCCTCATTCTTTTAAAAATAAATCTCGTTTTTATATAACCAAAAGCAGAATAATTTTATTGAAATAATTAAAACCTTGGCGTACATTAAATAAGTTTTACAAATGTGCACGATCGCATGCACAAACATAAAACGAACAGTATGATAGAAACAATGGAGATGGAGAAATAGATAATATTTAAATGAACAGGATACCGCGGTGATGTAGTGGTCAGACCAATCGTCTCCCACCAAGGCGACCTGGGTTCAATTCCCGGCGGGAACGCTCCCCGGATTTTACCACGTGGGAGTCTAGTCTGCCGGACGATGCCGCTGGTCGTCGGGTTTCCTCGGAGATCTCACGTTTTCCCGCCCTCCCATTCCAGCGCCGCTCCACACCCACCTTGTTTCACCCTCATCGAGACCCAACTGTTAAAGAGCCGCCCAAATCTCTCCACTTTCCACCACGCTTTAAGTGAACATGGGCAGTATCACAGAAAGTTTTGAGACTTGCCCGCCTTCCGGAAACAATCATTCCGCACCTACGGTTCCACCTCTGTATTTTTTTAACACTCTGTGGCCTGATCGTGGACACGAGGATGTCGCGACAACTCTCCCCACCGCCCATATTTACACAGGAGTGCGATCGGACCAGGGCTGCGTGCGCGCGCCCAGGCATAACAAACAACGGCTGGAGCTCCAGAGCATGTCTCGAGGCGCCGGGCAAACACATTTAGCATACAACCCGGGGCTATGCGGGTACCACCGGATGCGCATCAAGGTGATTGGGAATCCTGTTCCATGGATAGGGGGAGGGGGCGGCGTCCTTTTCCTTCGCGGACGACGAGCATTTCATATCGGCCTGTCACTTAAAAAATGCATTATTTTATGTTTGTACAAAATACTGTTCAACTTTTAGATATTACTTACAAGTAGGGCCTACTATTTCATAACGCAAAAAAATTTAGACAGCATATTTTTTGCATAAGGCCATGCCAGAGACACAATTTTATTCTTTTTGGAGTGTAAAATTAATAAAAAAAACTGACTCACTTACCGAAATGATATAATTCACTTTTAAATAATATACGATGAGAAAGTTAAAGAAATATTTGAAATCACGCTATGTAAAACATATTTTGCTAAGCAAACCTTATAATGAGCTAATACATGATCTTTCAGTCGCCCTAGTTAAATATTTTGTTAATGATTTCGTTTATTTTATTTGGACGTTCCAAAACCACTGATTCTGTGATTTTTAATGTACTATAATGAAAAAACTATGCGAGCTAAAAACATTTTTAGGATGTAATTATTACTTGTTAAGTAATGTCTACAAGTTGAACGGTATTTCGTACAGATATAAAACAATGACGTCTTTCGTGACGAGCACCTTTAATAAAGGCACGCCTGCCTCGAGCTGTTCTTTCGGTTTGAGGCAGGGCAGTGTGGGAGCGATAAGGGTGACACTGCCACGCGCATCAAGTGCGCCATCGCCACTACGTGCAGTGTTCTCGTCATGCTGCGTTTATAGTCTATTCACGCATTCCTCACACTTTTTGAATAGAACTTTTGAAAAATCACATCTATGACACTTTTGCTTGTTCCCAAATATGCCATGTATCACAAGCGTTTTATACTTTTGTTGACATAAAACTACCGTATTTTTCGGTTAAATAGAAGTTGTATTTATACTTTGCCCATAAATTTTAAATCATGATATTTAATTTATAATTAATATCAATAAGATCAGTGAGAAAATAGGTGTGTTGGTTATACCTTGAAAGAAATAGTTCTCATGCAAAAATGTATATACTGAGCGCGCACGAATTGGGTGCGTTGTCCATGTAGTGTAATTTACTAGACTCAGCTAAGCTTTGTTTGCATAATAGGAAGAAATATCTTGGAAGTAGAACGTTACACGTCGCTTTGAAAAATCCCTTTTCAGCTATGTTGAAGTGCTCTGAAAATGTATTTTTTAATATGCCTGTGATGTTGTACATGTGATTTACAGGTTCGCCCTAGCAACTGTAAATGCTAGCACCTGAGGGCACTAACGTGGTCTACAAAAAAGAAATTAGTAGCTGATTTTTGCAGTTTGCTGCTATTTTTTAATTGTGTGCCACTAACGTACGCTGTTAAAAGTTGTAAACCAAAGTCTTTCTTAACTCAAGTTTAAGTAAACTGTTCATACCGTTTATTCACGGTTGCTTCCCACTTTTCTGAAGTCTTGCTTAAATTCTACTTCCAGGATATCTCTCCGCCTCATGCAAACGAAGCTTAACCAAGTCTAGAAAATAACCCCAAAGAGACAGCGCACTGTATTCGTGCGCAGTCAGCGTAACAATATTTTGCATAAGAACTATTTCTTACTAGACATTACCAATATACCCATTTATCCTTGTTTCCTTCCATACTAAATATAAATTTAATATTATAAACTATAGATAATATATAAGTAACAGTTGAATTTAATCAAAAATAAGGTATCCTTATGTTAACACAGGTATAAAATGCTTGTGATGCATGACATATTTAGGGAACAACAAAGCACGTCATACATGGGCTAATTTTTTAAAGGTTAAGTTCAAAAAGTGCGAAGAAACCGTTAACAGACTATAGGTAAATACTGGTTAGTCTTAGCCCTGAGAATTTCTTGTTTTTGATGGAATCTTCGGGGAGCAAAGAGATATATTTTCATATGAATGGTTTATGTTAGTATTACGGTTTCATGACGAAAGTACGTGTAGCTTTTCTCAAACCATCAGTTCAAAAACAGAAAAAAAAATTTTATCAAACATTTTTTGAGACACAGCGGTTTTCTTTTTAGTGAAAGGGTCGTAGTAATATTTTTGCCAGTCTTTTACAGTTAACATTACTTGCTTTTTAAATCAAGATACGTTTAAAAGCACCAGTAGATAGGCCTAATATATACCACTACCATTCCGGAATATTTCTGTCTGGGATTCTGCCTCTATATTTCTCTCCATAGTTTGTAACTAGAAAAAAAGTTGTATGTCAGCGTAGTTCTGAAATTACGAGATGTGAGACAGCTGCAAGGTATAACACAGTAATTTTTTTTTTGTTCGACAGTGGACGGCGTCGTTAAAATTCCTACAGCTGAAGTACCAGAGGGGGAGAGGGGGAAGTAAGGGTGGCAGGGAGTTGAAAAAAAACCTTTTAAAGGATTAAGTACATATTTTTGTTAAGTCGTGGTTATGAAAATGTTGCGCCCTGGCGGCGCGGGAGTGCCATCTTGCAGATTTAAGAGCGGGGCTTAACTCGGATGGGCGAGGGGTGTAAAGTGAGGGGGTAGTTTGGAGGGGGTGTCAGCAGGGGAGGTGACGTGTATTCTGGGTGGCTGCGCCATTTGATCTGTGTCTACTCGGAAGCTGAGGGATTACGGGTGAGTCGACGATCTGGCTGCTGCGACAGGGGTTGGGGTCGAGCAACATGAAGGCTTTCTTTCGCACGTCTGCTCAATGTACGCGATTCTTGGACCACCGCGGTTGTCCAAGGACGC
>NQII01000517.1:479660-555486 GCA_002778355.1 Clitarchus hookeri | reverse complement strand
ACCAAACACCGCATTTACCTCCCTTCCCTTTGGAGGGCCTTCTTCCTCAGTTACCAACCCCCATCCTTACTCCACCGACCCCTTGGTGAGTGCTGGCGGAACGAATCCTTTAGGTAAATCGATCCCCCTGGTATGAAGCCAGCAGGGTCGAGATCGCGCTGAATGCAAGTCCTCCGACTGACATCCAACAGGCCACCGGCGGTCCTGGTGTCCCCTCCTTGAACGCCAGGGGTGGCCATCGGGAGACCTAGGACGCCAGACGTGGCGCCGCGCTGACAAGAAAACACACGTGATTTACAAGCTGACCGCCTCGCATCGCTCCCAACACATTCTTATAGTCGAGAGGACAGAATCGGTTAAAAAGTGTAAACATAAATACGCTTAACAAAAATACAAAGATTGAAGTCCACAGGCTTTTGAAAATAATAGTAGAAAAAATAGGGGGGACAACCCTCGCAGTAGCCGCAGACACAGGGCCCATTCCAAAGCTACGCGCAGCCAATCAGCGAATGGGTTACGCCCATGTGACAGAAACCGCTACGCCATTTCGCTTTATCTATACTTACCTATTACATGACGTCATGCCACCTGAATTATAAGACTACAATGACGATGCATTTGATATTTCCGTTTTTAGTACGTAAGAAAACTTTCAAATGTTAAATTAGAGAATTGTAACCATCGTTAAAAAAAAAGTGGCATTCGATGGCTTCCGAATTGAAAGCTACTAAATACTAAAATACTAATATACTAAATGGTCAATTAGAACACAGACTAGACTTGCGAGCATTAGTGTATTTAGACCTAGCCAATACAGCCTGCTATACGCTATTCACTGTAAAGTGAGCACTTTTAGAAGATCTCTAATTCGGAATCATAGTCAATAAATATACTTATTTTAACCTTAGACGTCAACTTGCGAGTGTGATGGAATCTACACACTCTGTTTATTACTTACATGGCAAACATTTATTTAATAAGTTTGTTAAAGGATAAGAAATGGCTGAAATAAAAATGTAACTAGGGCCTCAAAAGTGCTCATTTTACCGTGAAAAGTCCATACCTAGAGTGACAGCAAAGTTTTAGCGGTAAACTGCTTCCACAATCCTCAAAGGAGGATAAATAAGAAATAAAATAAAATATTTTCCAATAACATCGGGCGACTTTTTTAATACGTACTGTAATAATACTGAATTGTTCTTATCAAGCCTTCTAGTACTTCACAAGTCTAGAAATTACCGTGTACCCTCCCATCAGCAAAAAAAAAAAAGTCCTAAGTTAGTGACAGGATGCTCAACGGCCGCAGATTTCTTTCGGCTGCTGCGGTGACAACAGTTTGTTACAAAGGAAATACCGTGAAGTTACTTGTCACTTGAACACTGGCGGTTGGAATTTCACTGTGTAGTTATAATTGGCATTATTATAGCGGCTTTAGTGCTGCTCCACTTAAGAAATAGGGAGTAAATAACTTCCTCGTTCTAGGGACGCCGGATTGTCTCAAATTTGTCCCACCCAGTCCAAGTGAAGAAGTGGCGCAATCTCGTATTATGACCAGAGCCCAACACTCACATATAATTTATGAGTATCTCTTGATTCTGNAAACCCCGTGGTGCAAAACGCAAACTCTAATTTAACTAACTTATTCAAATGCACTGGTTTCTTGATGGCCGTTGGCCGGGATAAAAAAAAAGAAGAGATCGTGTCACTATGTTAATTTTAACTAAACAGCAGATTGAGTATTGATATTAACATGTAATTTTAAAAGAGACAGGAACGTAACTTAAACGTACTTCTCCTTTCATATATATATATATTTTTTTTTTATTTGGGTATATTAACATTTCTGCTTTTCCGTCGACTGGCTAGTCGGTGTGAGGCAGATAATCGCATGCTAAACTAGTCTACGTTTACCTATTAACGCGGTGTTCGATCCCGGAACTCTTGTGGCGTGAAGGAAAAACACCCTGACCGTCAAGGTCGTCTTCCACGTATTTGTGTGTTATGTATGAAGAGTAGACACTTCTGAAAATTATGAAGTTTTCTGAAGGGATAAACATACCTCAAGTTGAGTTACATTTGCACCTCCATGAATTATTCAGGACAGACCTTGTAGAGAAGCCGCATGCATGGGCAGTTATCTTAACGCTGGAGTCTCAAACGTCTATCTTTTCTTTGTTCATTGAAATAGCTTAGAAAGCGTAGTATAGTAATAAAAATGGTGGGAATAAAATTTAGCCCATAATTTGTTTTATTTTATTTGGGAAAGTAAAACGATATTCAGTCTCCTGAGAATAGGATAAAGTGGAGAGATTTGGGCGGCTCTTAAAATCGAGGTTTTGAGAGCCGATGAGGGTGAAGCGAGGTGAGATGGAGCAGCGCTGGAATGTAAGGACGGGGAAAACGGGAGACCCCTGAGAAAACCCGCCTACCAGAGGCATCGTCCGGTACGATTCCCACGTGCGAAAATCCGGGAGCGACCCCTCTCGGTTCGCCTAGGAGGGAGGCGAATAGTCTGACCACTACATCACCGCGGCCCCGACAAGGGTAGAGATATTCGGCAGCTGGTAAACAAAAATCTGCTGCCTTAAGATTGGACGAATACGTCAATATTTTATCAAACACAGATATCATTTGAAATTGTAATTGCAAATACGCGCAGAAAATCGTATTGTGGAAGCTACGAAAAGTTCTGTTTGGAATTCATCCTGCCATTTTTTTTTTTGTGAACACGCAATGTTGTCGCCACTAAACTGATGCGACCACTACAAGCAATTTTGTGTTTACAAAAAAAAATTGGCTGGATTATTTTCCTAGATAGTTTCGGTGCATGTCTAATGGAGTTAGCGACGTGACAACACCTGTTTGTGGGTCACAAGAGTTAGACTACCTGTCTTTCACGGATGCCAGTCTACACACTAAACCAGCGATCGAAAACAGCAAAGCCATGGTCTGAAAACTGGATCACTAGAACATAAAAATATCTTAATTTAACTCTCTCAATACATTCATTAGTAAAAGCTAAATGTTCATAAGACAAATTGGTTTTCACGCCAGCACACATACGTGCATTTATTTCCATTTGAGATGTAGACGTCTTCCGATTCAAACTTATAATCCTATTTAGTGTACGTTTTAAAGATTAAATAACTAAAAATGTCGTGTAAAAATGGAAAGTATATTTATTTTAAAAATATCTTCTTAGATTATCTGTGGTACTTATAAAATGCATTTTTATAAGCCACTCTCCTTTCTGAAGAAAAGAAAATAATCTTACGGTGCATTTCAATTTTTTTTTTTTTTCAGAACTCTATAACAATTTTTGAAAGCGTCCAGACCCAACTATAAATAGCTTGCCGACCTTTGTACTAAACTAAACTAATTTAAAGTCTGTTCGCGATAAAGTGAGCACTTTTGAAATCAACCTTTGAATAATTCCACTGCCCCTACCGGTATATATTTTAATAGGCACACTGACTGGCAAACGCCAAGTAAAGTTGGCAACGACGGAGGGAAATTAGTCCCATGTCTTGAAGTTGAATTAAAACTGTAAGGTAAACCTTTTTAAGTAGATTTTTTTTTTGCTTTCTGTTTTTTAATGCGTATAATGTAAGAGTGAGCAAATTTGTAAATTACTTACTTTCTTATTAACTTCACAGTTTCACTTGACCGACGTATGAATAAAGTGATGTGGCCAATGGCAATACTAATTTGACATAAGGAGGAAGAATACACAACGTGCATACGAGTAGATATTAAGCGGGGCTTTCAAAACTGCTCAGTTTACCGTGAACAGCATATGTAGGCTGTTCACGGTAAAGTGAGCACTTTTGAGACCCCAGTTACTTTTTCCTTTCGGCCATTACTTATCCTTTAACACCTTTTAAAATAAATGTTGCAATGTAAGTAATAAACCCAGTGTATATATTCCACCGCACTATTATCCCAAATGAGAGGACTTTCAATAGTGCTCACTTTACCGTGAATAACCTATACCTGCTTGTACAGTATAGGGAGCGAGGGTGGTGCAGCAGTCAGACGAGTCGCCTCACAACCAAGACGATTTCACCCAGATGTTCTCATGTCGTAAACGTGGCGGACGTTGCCATTGTCCGAAAGGTTTTCTCGGGCCATTCCCGTCCACCTCGCTATCGCGTTCCGCCGCTGATCCATCTCCACCTCACTTCACATTCACCGGTGCGGCGCTCAGTACCTAGCTGTCAAGCGGCGACAAAAACCTCTCACCTTACCTGTAGCCTACACGTTGTTCGCCGTTAAGGGGATCAGTTCTTGCCATCTTCGAACTATCAATTTTTCTTCACAACTCACATTTAAGTTGGTTCAACGAAATTTTTCGCAGGACACAACATAAATAATATATTCTCAAGCTTTATCAAATTGTTACGTATTCACTGTACTTATTAATTTTTTTTAACTAGTAACAGATGGGAAGAAGTAAATTATTTTTTTATTGCAGGCGACTACAGCAGTTACAATAAACCAGCCACTGTAGTCAAGCGATGCCAACTTCAGAAAATTGACGAAGGATTTTCCTGTGCCCTGTCGGTTCGTAAATTTCAATACAAAGTCTATAGAGCAGGTTTTTGAAAAAAAAATTCAAAAAATCCAAGATGGCAGGGACCAATACCCCTTAAAGTAAAATATTTTCGACGCCTCAAGGTCACGTCTGTCTGTAAGGAAGCATTGCAACGGTGATGGGGAATAGCGTAAACAAACTTTGCATGTGTTCTATTTTTATCGACATTTTAAGCGGTGACTATAGGGTTTTTAAAACAGCAACCTGTTCAGGAATGATACAGAATCGTCGCTATAGTTTAAAACACCGTTTTGCAGAAGAATAAACATCGTAAACAAAGGGTTGCTTATAGAGATTTTTTCTGACTTTTTAACGACAATATTTATGTTTCAATAACCAAATTTATGAATTGGCAACAAAATATCGACTTCCATTTCTGTCCTGAAAAAAATAATTACATCGAAATATTGAATTATTATTTTTAATTATAATAAACACTACTTCTTACAATGAGATCCACATAACAATTGGTAAAGTCTCTTAATTGAGAATTTTTTAAATCTCTGCATTTGCTGTTTTGCTCTTCCAATATGGACCCGATCACTTTATTCATGCATCCATATAGCTAAATTATGAAGTTGTCACGGACATACGTATGTTGCTAATATGCCAGCGCTTACACCTATGTACTTAATGTAAAGCGGAACCAAAATAAATACTGTCACTGTCCACAAATATAAAAATATCAGTCTTTATACGACGTGAGGAAAATGTAACGACATGTCCTACAGTGCCACCAAGTTTGTTGGGATTCTGTAAATCATGGGCTTGATTAAAATATCTGCAGCTACCCCAGGTATGGACTTAAACACGACATATTAAAGACTTATCGAGACTCGAACCTAGAACCTTTCCCGGCGTTTTTAAATAAAAAATTGCTCCACTGTTATACGCCTTCTGCAGTGCTTTAGTCCCAAAATGTTCACAGGGAAAACTTAAGTTACGGCACAACAAATTCCGTTATAACCTCTGTGACTGCAGCAGGGCGTATAACTATAGAATAGCACGATACTCAATGCGTGCATGCCGCCATTACACTCTCGCGTCGCGTAAACGAACTAACATTTCGATAGCTTGCACTAGCGCTGCGTGTCTTAAAGGAAGTAAAATAGCATCTTTAATTAGAGGCATGTTAGAGCTCCGTGCACGTATCGAAGTGAACCCAACCAAATTCGTAGTTTGGTTGTGACGTAGATGGATGTTCCATTAGAAAATAGCTAGACCAGCCCACAAGAAGGATCGCATTACTGTGTATTATAATACTGTAATAAAGTATTTTTTTTATAAATTCGCCAATAAATTAAAACTAGAGGTGTGCACAAAAATTTAGAAGCCACACTGCAATGATTGAAACTAAGCTGAGGGAATACGACGTATGTATCCGCGTTTACCCTCGACAACGGCACTTGTCTTCTGTTAATTCTCGTTCCAAAAAAAAAACTGAAAAACTGCGAGTGTGGTGTGGAATTTGATCGGAACAAGCGAGAAGAAAAACGGCGTCGCATTTTGCCCACCCCTGTTCCAAAATCTCAGCTGCTCTCCGCTCGCCGAGAGCAGTGACAATCTTGTCGCTGAACAACTCCCCCTCCTCGTGTCCGCGGCATTTGTGTTCAGCCTCCGGCTTGTCTTCTATAAAAAGAGGGAGCGGTACCGTTTTGTTTCATTTGTCGCCNACCCTCGACGACGGCACTTGTCTTCTGTTAATTCTCGTTCCAAAAAAAAAAACTGAAAAACTGCGAGTGTGGTGTGGAATTTGATCGGAACAAGCGAGAAGAAAAACGGCGTCGCATTTTGCCCACCCCTGTTCCAAAATCTCAGCTGCTCTCCGCTCGCCGAGAGCAGTGACAATCTTGTCGCTAAACAACTCCCCCTCCTCGTGTCTGCGGCATTTGTGTTCAGCCTCCGGCTTGTCTTCTATAAAAAGAGGAAGCGGTACCGTTTTGTTTCATTTGTCGCCANGCGGCATTTGTGTTCAGCCTCCGGCTTGTCTTCTATAAAAAGAGGAAGCGGTACCGTTTTGTTTCATTTGTCGCCAGTATTATTTCTGGTATTGTATCTGGTTATTATATGAGAGACAAATGACATCTGCCTCCGCTTCCCGGCCGGGTGGGTGGTTTGTAGGGCCGCGCATCTACCGTCTGTTACAAAACAGTTAGCCTTTCCCGATATTCATATTCCCAGCACTGAGTTCGTCCATAAGGTTTTTATTAGATGGAAAGTATCTCTTTCTGTGCGAAGTAAACCATCAATCTGGAATACAAGACAGTGAATTTTTATAGTAAGCACAGCGATAAAAGGCATTAGAACAAAATTTAACTTCTCGAAAAATATCTTCATTTTTTTTTTTTTTTTTTTCATTGGTCACTATATTACACTACAAACTGATTTGCAACGTTGTGCAAATTTTCAACGAAGTTAGCTGTTGTCAGATCAAAATTTTAGTTTACAGTATGCAAGAATTACTTTTGAAGTACACGAATTTTGCTAGTCATGATTATGGTGACATTTCTGGTGATTTTACTTTCAGCAGGCTCTAATTATCGTAAACAGCAGACACTTCGTTACAAGTGTTGGGAACTGAACACGATTTTTAATTGGCACGTTGGGAACAGTTTTCGAAATTTAATTAAAATCCCGTACTCGTAAAATTGCAACATTGACATTTATATGTAGCTTATTATTCCTTAATATCTGCTGATGTGGCATTTTCACACTGACGGATTAAAACGTCTGCATAACTCACGATCACTCTAAACTTGAATCAGTGAGTATTGAGCCAAATCAGTGAAAACAGTGAAAATCGAGTGATTGNTAACTCACGATCACTCTAAACTTGAATCAGTGAGTATTGAGCCAAATCAGTGAAAACAGTGAAAATCGAGTGATTGATAATCATTGCCAGATAACTAATTAATACGATAGCTGAATTTCACTGATTTTTTTGTGATTCCCACTGGATTTCAAGAATCCCACTGCTATAATAGTCACTTATTTACATTTAATTTGCTTGATTCACCAGTCAACAGTAGCATATCAACTACCTTTCAGTGAATGTTATTTCACTGATTTATATCACTGATTCGGGCTTAGAGTGTAGATGTTCATATTTAGAGAAGTTTTCTTAGTCTGTACAACCAATCACACTGCTCGTCACTGATACCGCGTGCAAATGAAGGCGCCTGATTTGTGAGTAATGTATGTGTGGGCGAGGACCTCAAAACAGACCATTAGGAAATCAGAAGGACCTATAAGCATGTGAAGAGGATAGTGTGTGATGTCACTCACAAGATTAAAAACCTATAGGTAGGTGGTTTGCATATTGTTGAGCGTTTTTGAAGCGCTCCTGAGTTTTTTATTTTAACTAACAGCATATGTTTCCGCCATTTGTGAATATTTGCATTGCTTCTATCAATGTCCAATAAACACGTATTAGTCAAAATACATTTTAAAGTTGAAGTTTATAGAGCCAATATGTAATATTCCTACGCAGAGATTTGCCGTTACATGTCTTCCTTTTCCATGCAAGTATTATCTTGTTTTTAAACGATACTATCCTTCCACCATTTCCTTGGTCTACCACAAAATAAACGAAATTTTGGTTGTTTATAATCTAAACATTGCACTTTTAACTGCATGTTTCGAATATTCCCAGTGAAAAAATTCAAATTTTATGAAAGTGTATTCAAAGTAAAAAAGTTCACAGACTTCCCTGACCCTTCCCTGGGTGGCGGTGTCGTGCATATATGTAAGGTGGTCGCGCGGAGCAGTACTCTTCGCGCCATCAGTAGACGCGGCACCTCCGGTANTGCGGTATGATCTGAGCTTGCCCAACTGTGTCTGGAGACGTCTTCCGCTTTTTTCTTGCACCCTCGTGTTTTCTTTACGTCTCGTGACAGTAGTTGTGGGAAGTAGTACTTCTCGCGCTGTCTGTAGACACGTTACCTGCGTCATGAAACCACAAGAGATGTCTCGTCGGATAATCAGGCTGGGGGCTCTTCCTTCTGTTCTGTTACAAATCCTTTGTTCTATTAATGTTCGTCGCTAAGTGTTTGTGAGCAGTAGTACTCCTCGCGCCACCAATAGAAATGGCACCTGCGCTACAAACTATACACCGCAATAGTTATAGAGGTCTTGACGGCTAATCGTGTCTGGAAGGTGCCTTCTTCCCTCTTCCATGGGTTCGCGGTGGCGCAGAGGCTAGAGCACTCGCCTACCACCAAGATGAACCGGGTTCTATTCCCGACGGGATCGCTCCCGGATTTTTCGCACGTGGGAAACCCCAAACTCACCACGCTTCACCCTCGCCGACTCTCAACTCAGACCTGTCTACTACCACTCCTTGTTTGACTTACGTCTCGTGGCATAGTGGTTGTGAGCAGCAGTACTCCTCGCGCCGCCAGTAGACGCGGCACCTGCGTTATGAAACCGTATAGCACAATAGTTATAGAAGAGAGAGAGGTCCCGACAGCTAATTGTGTCTAGGAGGCGCCTTCTCCCCTCTACTCTCACGACCCCTTGTTTTATTTACGTCTCGTGACAAAGTGGTTGGCGGGTGACGCGCGCCGCTCAGCAATTAATATCCGACGCCCGCGGAGCCGGCGTCGTTACCGCGGGCGCACTTCGCCCCCAGGCGCCCTTTCGGAATTCATCCCCAGATGAAACAAAAAATGCGTTCCGTTTCACCCGAAGCCATTTCTTAACGCGGGGACCGTGTAGGCGGTTCGATGGAACAAGTCGCGCATTCGCCAAGGCGACATTTGCCACACGTCACCTTACGACGCGAGGACCTAAGTTCGGATTCCTGGAAGAGAACGTGCATGATGCTTCAATTTCCCTGCCGCCCTCAGATTAGCCAGAAAGTATAATTAAAAAAAGCGTAACAGCAATAATCACCTGTTGAAAATAAAATGTAAGTAGGCCTACATATTTTCCAAAATCCTTTTTTCAAATGCTAATTGGTTCACAGAAATTGAAAAAGACATAAGAGAATTAAAAATTACAGAAAAGTCATTACTTGATAGAACAGTACAGATAAAATTTAAAGACGAAGGGATAAGGTTCCAAGAAAAATCTAAAATAAGGTCGAAACCCATCATCTCAGATGAGGAGAGAAGAAGAAGATCTGAAAGAATGAAGAAGTACTGGGTGCAAAGGAAGGAGCAACACTCAAAGAAATGACTGTTTAATCGTACCCCAAAGAGGGTGAAACGAATATAATATTATAATAATTGAGAAAATCAAACTAATTTCGGTAGTCGCCAATATATTGTTAATAAGACTACTTTTTGTTTTATGATTTTCTTGCAGCATTAATGTAGAGATGTCCATCAGTGTTTTCAGTGAGATACGTGCAGTTAACGAAAGGGGTTTTTTTTAATTGAAAGAGTTGATTTCAATAGTTTCAGCCATGTCGATGTCACTCCCTACGTTCCGACACGCATTGCAGTTGCCATCTTCAAGGCATCGTAAGTAGGCCTGTTTAGCTGCCGAAGCTCTTTAGCTAAATAATTCTGCTCCCTTGNTTATGATTTTCTTGCAGCATTAATGTAGAGATGTCCATCAGTGTTTTCAGTGAGATACGTGCAGTTAACGAAAGGGTTTTTTTTTAAATTGAAAGAGTTGATTTCAATAGTTTCAGCCATGTCGATGTCACTCCCTACGTTCCGACACGCATTGCAATTGCCATCTTCAAGGCATCGTAAGTAGGCCTGTTTAGCTGCCGAAGCTCTTTAGCTAAATAATTCTGCTCCCTTGNCAGATATCCAGACGATATACAGTTGTTCATTCATGGTTATTTGAACCTTCTAAGATCATAAGATTCGCAGTGGGACTGCGCGAATCGCAGCAGCGCTCCGTAATTTTAGGCGCTTGCCGCGCGACGGGAGTTCTTATCTCCAAACCACATCCGGTCTGAGCTGATAACAACTGCCGGTCTTGCAACTACGTTCAAGGTCAAAACTGTTTTCTGTGAATGTTAAAGGCAATTTGTTATTTGCTCATTCCCCACCAGTGATCCCTTTAACACGTACATGTACAGAAAACAGTTTTGACCTTGAAAGCAGTTGCAAGACTGGAAGTTGTTATCAGCTCAGACCGGATGTGGTTTGGAGATAAGAACTCCCGTCGCGCGGCAAGCGCCTAAAATTACGGAGCGCTGCTGCGATTCGCGCAGTCCCACTGCGAATCTTATGATCTTAGAAGGTTCAAATAACCATGAATGAACAACTGTATATCGTCTGGATATCTGTGTTTTTCTTATTGTGCATAGTGGTCACTTCGGAAACTGAGGTACAGTCCCTCCCAAAATAAAATCCTGTGCGCGCGACTGTCTCCCCTACCTTCCAATCCTAGGCGCCTGTTCCTCGTCCGACTGTCCCGAGTCACGTGGCCAGAGAGCTCCAATTCCGCCCGTCCAACCCGAGCCTTCGCTCTTGCCCATGCCGACACTATCATAAAACCTACCTTCTCCGTGAGCTCCAGTTTGGTTCAATGATCTCATCAATCTCTGTAAGCCCGTGGAAGGTGCTATCTGGCAGCAACTCAGAAAGTACGAAACTCTGCCTGGGCATGAACGTCGGAGCTCGTCGTCATGATTGGGACACAAGCCGTTGTCAATGAAGCTGCTGGCTTGTGTGAAATCAGCTCCAAGGAGCGGCGGTTGAAAAAAAAACACACGCAAAATTAACTGTACCCAGTGTGGCAGGCTGGCACCGAACCCGCGACCTCGCGAATGCTATTCAGGTCTCCTACCCTGATGACCGTTCGCGTTATTACACGAAGAGATGCTTTGTACTAATTCTGCAGTACGGGACTGAGTCAGGATCCCGCCCTCTCTGTTGCAATTCATTACATTCCTAGCAACTTGCAATGAAAAAAATATTTAATTGTTTTAAAAAAAAATGGTTGCCTGTAAAGTCGGTTTTACGGGCGAAGATTTTACGTGACAACGTAGTGCTGCGCGCGCGGCAGACCGATCATAGTTGAGTGGGAGAGAGACGCAAGGCATTCGGCGGGCCTCTCTCTCGTTCGGTGACTCATCGTAACGTTACCGAGCGTTACACTTTTTCATAAGTGACTCCCAGCCCAACCTAATTTAAGACGTTGTCACGTCAAAATTGTATGTTGGTAACATCGTGCAGCGTTTATTGTTAGTCGCAACGAATCTAAAAATTTGACAGCCAATTGCCTGGGGGTTCATTGTCTGTAGATTTAACAAATCCTGAAATATTTATTGCTACTGTAAGATTTTTTTTTTTTTTAGATGTTTTGTGTCACAAGAATGTGTATTTTCAACTTTGAGAAAAATAACGATAGCCGGAAACTCCACAACTAGAATAAGCCAAAAGACGTATAAGTATGGCTGAAGGGAAAATAATTTCCTCAGTTTTGTATAAGATCCTCGTTGGTTGTGATCGTAAAGCCATCATGCACGCTGCCGCGGTAAGAAATCGATGTAGTTTAAATGTACTACCCACTCATTTCCTGCGTTACTAAGTAATTTAACCCTCATTTTTTGTGCAGTAGTTAAATACTATAGTCTATTCACGGTTACTTCCAACTTTTCTAAAGCCCTGCTAAAGTTCTACTTCCAGGATATTCCTCCGCCTCATGCAAACTAACCTTGGCTAAGTCTTAGAGATTAGATCAAAGAGACTATGCGCGTGGGTAGTCAGTGTAACACTATTTTGCATAAGAACTATTTCTTACTAGCCATTACCAACCTATCTATTTTCTAGCTGTTTTAATTCACATTAATTATAAGTGAAATATTATAATTTATAGAGAGAATATAAGTAAAACGTTCAATTGTACTAAAAATGAGGTACTTTAATTTTAACGCAAGTGTAAAACGGATGTGATACAAGACTTGTTTAGGAAACAATCAAACACGTCACATACGGGGTGATTTTTCGAAGTTTTTTTTCAAAGAAACCGCGAATAGACTACAGCTGTAATTTAGAGGTCCTCGTCGCATTTGATTACACGTTCGTGCACCATCGTACACCGTAAAATCAGGTAGAAAGCAATACGATTTTTTTTTTTGTGGATATCTAAATCGCAAGGATGTTGGGATGAATTGGAATTTTTCTTCAGGTCACGTAATTCGTAGTTTACCAAGACTTGATCAAGCGGAAACGAAATAGGAAGAAAAATCTTCTGGAGACTGCATCTGTAATGGGCAAGTGTTAAAAAGGCGATCGAATGCAGAAGCGATGCCACCCACGAGTTGTTCGCGACTTGTAATAGACACGCGATACATTTAGAGGTCACATAGCCGAGGTCAAGAGAGACAAACATAAGAGTCTGGTTACATACTTGGCGGATATTGGAACCCCGTATCAGGTCTCTTGGAGTTATGAGATGACATCCACAAGAACGTGGGATGTCCGAAGGTTGCTATCAAAACCGCGCGGTCTCGAATGGCATTGTATTTTGACCCGGTGCAGACGGGAAGTAATAAAATCGATAGTCGAGCGCCTTTGATAATCCATTCTTGGCTGTTGGCAACCGTAGCCTTATCTTAGGCCAAATAGCTTGTAGCAGAACGGTTGTAGCCGTATGTCAAAATGCAGCCAAAAAGAGGTTCGGTGTAGTGAACACGTTTTTCTCCATTAACCAATAAGACACCACTACCACTCCGGCCTTTTAACGTAAAATGTTATCGTCACTGTTAGGAAGAATGCTCTCACGGTACGGTAAACAAATGTTAAGTATGTAAATTAATTATTATTTATTATTATTATATTATGAATAGTAGCAGGATATTTCTTAAGGTTTGGAGCGTACCTTAATCTTGTTATTAGTATATGAATTTCCGAAAGCATGTAGCCGACTTGCTGGTCTTTGGGTTGGCATCACTGTTTTATCTTTAAGCGTAGACGTGAGTTTCGTCGCCATGGAAGCGTTACCTTGATAGTACTGTTGAGAGTGTGTTGTTCTCTGCAAATGAGAGTAATATTAATTACAATAATAACCTTTTTTCCCCACTTCAATTATAGAAGCCAACCAGAGTCACTTTTATGTTGGAAAAGATGGAAGAGACATTATAAAAAACTAAAATCGGTATTTTCGTGCGAATGCGAGTCGGATACGGTGATAACGGGACTAGACACGCTATATGTCGAATGCATTTCTAAGGATGTATAATTCCCATGGCTCATTGCAGCCCTTTTATTTCTTTCTTTACTGTGTTAGCCACCGCCTAGAGAAACTGTCAACTTTTTGTAGAGTAACGTTGGTCAAGTTTAGCAGAAAACTCTGATAAAGCAACGTATGTCAGGCGAAGTAGGGAACAAAAGAGATAAAAGGACACCATTAGTGACTTTATTTTATAGGAATTTCCAAGTGCTATCTTGCTATGAGTATTTCCATTATCGCCTGACACCAGCTCTAGTCTTTGAAATTACATCGTAATTAGCTCGTAATATTAATCAATACTTCTGGCTGCCGATGTTCTTGGGCTAAGGGAACACATCTACCTACTGTAAGACCATTGTCCCAAACCCAATCGTGGGTGTGTTAGCTTATTTCGTGGAGCGAAGTCACACTCAAGTGGCTTTCTTCGCCTTGTGTACNCAAACCCAATCGTGGGTGTGTTAGCTTATTTCGTGGAGCGAAGTCACACTCAAGTGGCTTTCTTCGCCTTGTGTACTATATCGCGAACCTAACTTTCCTCCTTGTAGTAGGTCACACGCGTATTCCATTCTCGGCAGTTACTTCCGACTTTTCTGAAGCCCTGCTGAAGTTTGACTTTCGGGCTACCTGTCCACCACATGTAAAAAAAGGTATTGAAGAAAACTGCGAGAAGAAGCCAACGCACCTTATTTGTTNGTATTCCATTCTCGGCAGTTACTTCCGACTTTTCTGAAGCCCTGCTGAAGTTTGACTTTCGGGCTACCTGTCCACCACATGTAAAAAAAGGTATTGAAGAAAACTGCGAGAAGAAGCCAATGCACCTTATTTGTTCGCTGCACAGACAACAAAAAATAAATGGAACAGCGGAATGTGTTTTTCCAACATTGCATTCCTGAAAACCGGAATATGGCTGTAAGAAATTTTTACTTTACAAATAACGGGCTAGAAGGGGGAGGGGCGATAGTTGCAATTTTATTATAAACATAAGAATTCTGGGCCAAGATCCTTAAATTATGTGTGTGGGTTGTTTGGGCACGGAGGGGGGTTCTAAATGTTCTGACTTCGATTTACATTTGAATCTGTATTTCCCAGATGTCGAAAAGTTTCCTATCTCTAGTCGATACATTATTTCTTCCTCGTCCTGCGGGCAACTCTTACGATTCTTTATAAATTAATTCTGATTTAGTTTAATTTAGTCGTGTGCATTGTTTCTAATATACATTCCTATGAACAAAACTTAAAAAGCATAATAAGACTTTTCTTAAAAGTCTTATAACATTTTGTCTTAGAATTACCCTTGCATTACTCTGGTTAATAGAGACATTTTACAATAAACTTTGCCTAAGATCACACTTTAAAACGGTAACATGTCCAAGTTTTACCCGGAAACCAAACCAGAGCCACTTCGCATTGTTGATTGACGTCTCAACCAACTATGCCGCGTAGGTTAGCTGGTAAAAACAGTTGACGGATGATGTGATGACACAATCTATACGCGCACTGGTTACTGGCCACGGTATATTTAACGCCCGATACAAATATGCCATGAAACCGGAAGTCATCTGATTCCACATCGGCCTTAGCTCAAGCGTTAAATTATGAGCGAAGGTGACATGATTAAAAGGCCATCTCCTTGGTCCTCAAGCAGTAAGTTGACGTCGATAGAAACGACGGAAGAAAATTACAGGATACTTTTATCTGCAATANGCAAAACTTAAAAAGCATAATAAGACTTTTCTTACAAGTCTTATAACATTTTGTCTTAGAATTGCCCTTGCATTACTCTGGTTAATAGAGACATTTTACAATAAACTTTGCCTAAGATCACACTTTAAAACGGTAACATATCCAAGTCTTACCCGGAAACCAAACCAGAGCCACTTCGCATTGTTGATTGGCGTCTCAACCAACTATGCCGCGTAGGTTAGCTGGTAAAAACAGTTGACGGATGATGTGATGTCACAATCTATACGCGCACGGCTTACTGGCCACGGTATCTTTAACGCCCGATACAAATATGCCATGAAACCGTAAGTCATCTGATTCCACTTCGGCCTTAGCTCAAGCGTTAAATTATGAGCGAAGGTGACATGGTTAAAAGGCCATCTCCTTGGTCCTCAAGCATTAAGTTGACGTCGATAGAAACGACGGAAGAAAATTACAGGATAGTTTTATCTGCAATGCAATTGGTATGAAAAAGGAATGTCTACACATTCCGAGCATCGAGGTCGAACATATCTTCCTCGTCTTGCCTCGTTGCAAATACAGCTCCGAGCACAGCCAACGCAACGTCATAAATGTTTGCTCCTTTCCCCTTTCTCCCGGCATCACTGCTCCGGTCTTCTTATGCAAGTCACGCATCCGTTAACTCATTCGTCCACAAGACGTCGGTCATTTCTTATACCTTTGATAAGTAGAGACATGAAAAATTCGCGTTATTATTTGGTAGTGTGCTAGATTTCTCTTCCCTCTGCGTACGTGAGGGCAATTCGTGATTTCATTGGTTACTGGCGTTCATACGACGTCATTTACCTGTGTTTACTATGGTTTGGTTGCTCAACCTTTAGGCCTTTCTATTTGCCCAAAGTATCCTTGGGGGCGCGCCACACAACCTGTCTGCCAATGGCAACAGTCAATAAAAAAAATACAGCGTCTTGGACATTATTCTCCCGCCAGATAGCAACGCGAATTTTGTAGGTTTCTATATATTAGTCAGCTGCGAGTCACACTGTCGTTTCCGCCGTACGGTATTTCCAACTGGCGGACCTTGGTTCCGCAAGCTGAAGTTACCCATTTATAGTTCATAACAGTGCTAAAGTTATACTTCCAGGATATTCCTCCGCATCTGGCAAACAAAGCTTAACCGAGTCTAGAAAATTACAACGAAGGGACAACGCACTGCATTCGTGCGCACTCAGTTTAATAATATTTTGCATGAGAACTATTTCTTACTAGGCACTGCTAACACACCTATTTTCTTCCTTTTTTAAATCGCAATAAAGTATGATTGTATTATTATAATTTATAGATGAAATATAAGTAAAAGTTCAATTTAACCTTAAATAAGGTACTTTTATGGTAACAGAAGTATAAAACGCTTGTGAACATGATATATGTATTTAGGAAGCAGCCAAAGACGCCATACGTGGGGTGATTTTTCAAAGGTTTGATTAGAAAAGTGTGAAAAAAGACCGCGAATAGACCATATTCACTGTTTCGACCATGTGGTTGACGCAGGGGTTGGGGAGGGTGTTTGCAGAGGACACGACCCCTTCCCTTACAGTACATTGGCATCAAGATTCTCCGTGAATGGTTTAAACACATAAATAAAATAATGCCAGAATTGTTTCAAGGACCGATTTTATGTCAGTAATCTGAAATTAATAATAAAAAATTATTAACTATAAAAAAGTTTGAACCAGCCTCAAGCCACTTCGTGAAAGTAACGGCGTAAATATATTTTCCGCAGTTTAATGGAAACTTAAAACTGTATCTATTTTTCTGTGGAGGATGAGGTCGAACAGATAAGACGGTGTCAAGTGTAAATGCCCTTTACGCACCTGCGGACAGTAAGAGTTGGTTATAAAGTCTAGAGTCTTTCATAGAAATGTTCTGGGCCACGTCTGGGCAAACACTGCCGTTTATCGTCGTGGACGTTGAACTGTCGTGGTCTATTGTGTATGATGGAGGGGCAGCGGAAAGTAGAAGAAGCTATCATAACAATAGTTGGGAATGTTTGTCGAGTCCGTCGCATGGTTATTAGTGATATAAACTGTTCACGGTAAACTGAGCACTTTTGAAAGCCCTGATTAAGATATACTTGCATGCATAGTGTGTATTCTTCCACGTGTAAAATTAACTTTGCAGAGTGGGCCTAATCACTTTATTCATGCGCCAGGCAAGTGAAACTGTGAAATTATTAGAAAAGTAGTTATTTTACAAATTTGTCAATTCTACTTTTTGTGCATTAAAAAAAACAGGAACAAGTAGAAATCAATTTAGTATTAACAAATAATTGCCTAACAGTTTAAAATCAACGTTTAAAAGATGGAACTACTTTCATTGCATCATTACGAACTTTACTGGGCGCGTGGCAGTCATCGTGCCCTTCAAATCATGTGCAATTAAGGGAGGCGACATTTTCCAACGTACACTAACAAGAAAACAATGTTTATTTTTGTATACTTGCATTTAACTTATATTTGAAAAAATTTCTCCTGCTTTTTGTAATTGCAAAGTCCTTTATCAGACCATCAAAACTATTCTTGTTTATCAAATTTGCTTCTATACTTAGCAGGGATCCATTTTTGCGAGACAAGTTTCAGCTGCACTGGTCGCAAGATAGCACCACATAGTTCATAGTAAATCCCGCAATGTAACATTTCTGTGGTGCCCTCCTTCTCCTTGATGACCTAAGTACTTACCTACGTTGCTTAGTGGTTAATCCATCCTTGGTGTTAGCGCACTAAAGTCGGTGAAAAGATCACCCCGCATAGTGCGTCCATCTTTCGTACGTTCCACTTATTTTATCAAGGATAATTCCCCCCTCTGGGTGGATTCGTCGCCGGCGGACTTGGAAACGACGTTCCGGCAGCAACGTGCTCGGACGTGCCCGGGCGTGTCGTGTGGCGTTAAGCCGCATTTATACCGGTGCGCGTTCGTGCGAGCGAGGTGTCGTCACGTACCCCTGGGTGCTCTCCAAAACCATGCGCGGGTAGCTGGTTCCGCTGTTTATAGCTTCCTACTCCGAAACCCGGCTGTTTGGTCGACCTTTTTGACGACCTAGCAACGGGCGAGGAGGATCGCCCCAAACACGCTTCCCAACCACAAAGCAAGGGTTTTCCACAGCCCGCTGTTTGACAAGCACCCCAACTGTGATGTTAGGTGTGAAGTCATGCTCGCCGAACATGAGACAGTGGAAACTCCGCCTTACAGACATCTGGCTGCAGAGGCCTGAGTTGTACGGGGACAGGGGTGGAATATAGGGATAGAGGCCTTTGTTGGAAATAATAGTACATTCAGTCTTCAGTTTTTTTCTTATCGGAGGGGCGGGGAGAGCCGCCAGGGGGTGTGAGGGTATGGAATACCTCTTATGTTCGAATTAAAACCTCAACAGTTGATTTTTTATTTATCCAAGGTTTCTGGAAATAAGGTACAAAGTTGGACTTAAAAAAATTTAGCTGAGCTTGACACTTCTCCCTTATCGCATTTCTTTCATTTTTTTCATGCCTTCTATCCCATGACTCTCGGCTTCACTTCTGCAGACTCTTGGCAGTTTCTGTAAATTATCTCTGTTTTTTCACGCAGGTCCCTGGCTGCGAGTGACCCGGTGGGATTCCCGACGTCCCAGCTCTGGCATGTCCGCCCATGTGCGGGGATGGGCTAGCTTCATCTCGGACACGCGGGCACGTACTTGCAAATGCATTTCCAACATTGTCCTGAAACAATGCCAAGTCCGCAAAGTGTCCTTTAGTGCGCACAAGCAGGGGCGAGGGGGGCCTTAACAGGGGTTTGTGGGGGTCGTCGTCCCCTGTACCTGCTGGTAGGTTAGAGCGGGCCAAGGGCCTAAAAGCATAAAACATAACAACTGTTATCTTAACCCTAACGTTTCTCTTAGAAATGTAAGTCGCATTGAGGTACGCATCACTTTGAAAATGGTTTCCATTTATTATGAGTAAAGAAGAATTTTTTTCTACAAATGTTGAGCTGACGATGGTTAAGGGGCCTTCCTAGATGTCATATGGGTCTCATTGGAGGTAGTCGTGTCTATTATAATTTTTAAAAAAAGCTACGGAATATTTTAATTTAAATATTTTTTTCAGGGCAGAAATGAATGAAGAAAATTTGTTGCTGATTTATAAATTTCGTTATAGTAACATTAATGTGGTCATTGAAATGTGTTAAAGTAGCAAAAATTTCAGAAAGTAGCCTTCTGTTCACGATATACATTCCTCTGTAAAGTAGTGTTTAAATGTATAGCGACTATTCTGCAACTTTTGTGAGAAGATTTCTATATTAAAGTCACCGCTCAAAATTCGGAGGAGACAGAACACGAGCGAAGCTTGTTTATGCTATTTTATCACCGCGCCATCGTAATGACATTTGACGGCCGGACGTGATTTTCAGAAGTTAAAATTTTTTTATAGGGAGGCCACTTAAGCATGGAGTCCGTATTTATAGGAATCGAAGCTACAACTATACCTTCCTACCTAAGCGGTTTTTACATCTCACGAAGAACGGAACCTGTCATATATTTAGCTTCACTATACACAAACTGTTACTGTTCATAAAATAATAGCAATTGTTGTATTCTCATATCTATCACTGTTTTAAAAATCCCTCGACTTTTTCTTATTTTTTGTCGTGAATCACGCGTTTACAATCCAAACCTTAATCAGCGACATTAATCAGTGAAACGATGTGATGTTCACTGAAAGACAGTTAGGATGTCGACTGACGAATCAATCGAGATAGTTGTTAACCAGTGCTTTGCAGTTGTGGTATTCGCTGTAGGCTTCACGAATTTATGAAAGTGCAGCTTGGTTGTTTCATAAGTTATTTAACATTAATGTGACTGTGTGTATATACACACTGAAGAGCCAACAAAAACTGGTACACCTGCCTAATATCGTGTAGGGCCCCCGCGACCACGCAGAAGTGCCGCAAGACGACGTGGCATGCACTCGACTAATGTCTGAAGGTATGCAGGAGGCATTGAAATCTGCGCCAATTTGAGAAAGGGTTGCACGTCTGTCACGTTTAATGATTCTCGTCAGTAGTCGTTTGTCCCGTTCGTTCACGATCTTTTTCCGGCCGCAGCGATGTCGAAGATGTGATGTTTTACCGGATTCCCGATATTCAAGGTACACTCGTGAAATGCTTGTACGCGAAAATCCAAATTTTATTGCTACCTNTCCCATCTCTCGTGCGCCGACTATAACACCACGTTCAAACTCACTTAAATCTTGATAGCCTACCATTGTAGCAGCAGTAACCAATATAGCATTTCTGCCAGACGCTTGTTCTCTTATACAGGCGCTGCAGACCGCATCGCGTTACTCTGATTGGTTCCATACCTCTGTTATTTGCATACGCACGCCTATGCCAGTTTTTTTGGCTCTTCAGTGTTCGTTGTTCATGCGCTTAAGTACAATATTTTAGGGGGGGGGAACGGCATGGATAGGTCTACAGTAAGTCTTGCCAACTGCCAAATATCCCTTGGGCTACTAAGGTAAAGTAAATATTTTATAAACATATATATGTCGATAAATTGACCCAAATTACTGGAGTAGAGAAATGTCACATTTAGTAAAAAAATTTGGAAACTACTTTTTGTGAGAATTCAAAATGTTCTCATCTTCATGACATAGTTCTTTAACCAAGGCGTATAATTCTGTACTAAATATGCATTGGCTGGAATAATACTTAAAAACTGCAAGTTCTTTAAATCAAAATGAATTAAGTTAACTACTAATAAGTATTTTGTTCAGTCTTATAGCGGGATGCAGGTTTTGTAATTATATGTTATAATTAGAGACCGAAATATGTGTATGTTGTAATTTTCCGATACTATGAAAGGTTGTCGAGGAAATCTGGAAAAAATTCATTTCATTCCTTCTAAGGCAATGGCAGAAAAAAATTGTTCACCACAGTAAGAACTNAAGGAAATCTGGAAAAAATTCATTTCATTCCTTCTAAGGCAATGGCAGAAAAAAATTGTTCACCACAGTAAGAACTATAGTCTGGTATTCAGTTTTATGTCCGATCAAATAACCCATGCAAAGCGACGTTCTAGTGCATTGTATCCAACTATTTCAAAACTGGAAANTGACATAGTTCTTTAACCAAGGCGTATAATTCTGTACTAAATATGCATTGGCTGGAATAATACTTAAAAACTGCAATTTCTTTAAATCAAAATGAATTAAGTTAACTACTAATAAGTATTTTGTTCAGTCTTATAGCGGGATGCAGGTTTTGTAATTATATGTTATAATTAGAGACCGAAATATGTGTATGTTGTAATTTTCCGATACTATGAAAGGTTGTCAAGGAAATCTGGAAAAAATTCATTTCATTCCTTCTAAGGCAATGGCAGAAAAAAATTGTTCACCACAGTAAGAACTATAGTCTGGTATTCAGTTTTATGTCCGATCAAATAACCCATGCAAAGCGACGTTCTAGTGCATTGTATCCAACTATTTCAAAACTGGAAACTTATATTAATATATGAATAGCCTTTGTGCAGTTCTCTCAGAAATAAAATATTTTTGTCGAATTTGCAAAAAAAAATATATGTAATATAAGTTTGTGAACTCTAATTTTATCCATGTTCCAGAATTGTTATTATGAGCAACGGTTCATTTATGTATTCAAAACTTTTCGTTCCGGTTTTTTTTTGTGCAAGAGTTCTAGTTTTAACATTATATTCCCAGCTCTTTTTGAGGATTCAACAGCAAATTCCAATCCGTGCTGACATACATACAGTGCCAATTTACAGCTGCTCTATGTCCAACAAAAGAAATCATCAGTCTTATCAAATAATTGTAGCAAAAGCTGACATAGCGAGCGTGACGTTTCGCGTCTGGAAACTAAAAACATTATCTTCTGTTTAAGTAACCACGAAGGCAGATTACAAAAAGACATGTAGTTCAATAAATCAAGTTCGTCGTGCCACGTCTTAATACGAGCGTGTCTAATTTCACATTTCGTCAATATTGCTCAACGAATAATTCCCTAACTAGTTTGTTAATATTGCTTAAAGAATGATACACTCACTAATTGTCTATCTTTTCAGAGGCCCATCATGCTATTTAGAGCTAGAGGTTTGCCTGCTAACAGTAATTAAACATTAAAAAACATTATAAATCCAGTTTTTGAATTCTGGCTAAGATTTTAGATGACGTAAACATGTATATATATAATAACTTTACATAAAGGCAAATTAGTGATACAGGTAACAAAACAATATTTTGAACAGTGGGTTTTTTCAAAAATCAGTTACATTTTGTCACATAGAAAGCAGTCAAACTAAAGTAATACTGAAATTCTGAATAATCGGTGTATTTTCAAAGCAGGCTCTGTACCTACAAATTATAACTCGTCAAAGCTGGAGAGTTTGGTAACGCTGCCATGTTTCACCTCTGTTTAATAATTCCACGTTGGTTGGCACGAATTTGTACTAGATGATTTTCAAGGTAGTATATTTTTGTNTTCACCTCTGTTTAATAATTCCACGTTGGTTGGCACGAATTTGTACTAGATGATTTTCAAGGTAGTATATTTTTGTTTTATACTTCCAAAAATGCTGTACAGTTTAGTGCCACCTACCACTTCATACACAAACTACATTTATTCAGTACACGTGATGAATAAAATAAATGTTTATGTTCACGTATTCCATTATACGCAGATGCATAGAACCATTCTGTAGTATTATATCGGTACACGTAATTTAACCAACAAATCAATGGGATAAAATACGTGAACCAACTGACTTCTGGGAAATATCAGCGAAGTCTACTCTTTCCACGAGCTGAAATTGCGGCGTGAGCTCCACTTTTAGGAAAATGAGGCTGCTCTAGTTTTCCTCTCCGTCTGTTCGGCGTGATTACCGTACACGTGAACCCATGGCATCCGAGACTAGTGGCTATCATCGACGATTATGTATTGAGGTTTAAGTCATATGAATTATACGAGGGAAAGGCGATCTTTGTGTGATGCATCGTCAAAAAAATACCCAGAGTTATAACAGAGTGTGAGTGGAGAGGTCAGTAAAGCGAGGTGGAAATGGAGCAGCGCCGGAATACAAGGGCAGGGGAAACGGGAGATCCCCTAGAAAACCCGCCGGCCAGTGGTATCGTCCCGCACCATTCTCACGTGCAAAGATACAGGAGCTACCCCGCCGGGAATCGAACCCGGTTCGCCTTGGCGGGAGGCGAGTGCTCNTTCACCTCTGTTTAATAATTCCACGTTGGTTGGCACGAATTTGTACTAGATGATTTTCAAGGTAGTATATTTTTGTCTTATACTTCCAAAAATGCTGTACAGTTTAGTGCCACCTACCACTTCATACACAAACTACATTTATTCAGTACACATGATGAATAAAATAAATGTTTATGTTCACGTATTCCATTATACGCAGATGCATAGAACCATTCTGTAGTATTATATCGGTACACGTAATTTACCCAACAAATCAATGGGATAAAATACGTGAACCAACTGACTTCTGGGAAATATCAGCGAAGTCTACTCTTTCCACGAGCTGAAATTGCGGCGTGAGCTCCGCTTTTAGAAAAATGAGGCTGCTCTAGTTTTCCTCTCCGTCTGTTCGGCGTGATTACCGTACACGTGAACCCATGGCATCCGAGACTAGTGGCTATCATCGACGATTATGTATTGAGGTTTAAGTCATATGAATTATACGAGGGAAAGGCGATCTTTGTGTGATGCATCGTCAAAAAATTACCCAGAGTTATAACAGAGTGTGAGTGGAGAGGTCAGTAAAGCGAGGTGGAAATGGAGCAGCGCCGGAATACAAGGGCAGGGGAAACGGGAGATCCCCTAGAAACCCCGCCGGCCAGTGGTATCGTCCCGCACCTTTCTCACGTGCAAAGATACAGGAGCTACCCCGCCGGGAATCGAACCCGGTTCGCCTTGGCGGGAGGCGAGTGCTCTAACCGCTACAGCACTGCAGCCCCTTAGAAGTAACTTCTAAGACATGGGAAGTTAGTTTCCAGTCAGCAGTTGATGGGCAGAACGCAATGTACCTAGCAATGATTTATGAGTACGAGGGTGACGCAATAATTCTGGTAACGTGTGGATCGCTGTCTTTGAAATCCACTCAACTCTTATATGTCTGCTCAATGCGGTATATGCGAACGTGTGAATACGTCATAAGGCGAATCTCCAGTAAAAATGCTTGAGCGCCTCGAAGTTATGTTACATCTGGTCATAGGAAGCATTGCATTGGGCTCTCTCAAAACTTTATATATTATATATATATGCATATTCCCAGGAAGCTGAAATCCTCTCCAATCAGATCTGTAGCCGCAGGATATTACACGCGATGTGATTTAATGGATTAAATTACAGATGTCACTTTGTACATTTTCCCCCTTAAAATAACTGTGCGGGAAAGCACAGAAANGATTTAATGGATTAAATTACAGATGTCACTTTGTACATTTTCCCCCTTAAAATAACTGTGCGGGAAAGCACAGAAAAATTCTTTTTAATCTTCTTCTTTATTTTTTATTTTAAAATATTTGGTGGCATAAAAGTAAAAATTAGTAACCGTAGATAGATAACTGTTCTTAATTTTTTACGCTTCTTGGAAAAATAAAGTCGTTTTCCCTAACCGTTTCTTTACTGAGATACACGTACGTGTTAATCGTGCCAACAGGGCGCAGTTTATAAGACCGAGTCAGTACATACAACGTGGTTCGGAGCCCATGAAAGTCAGTTCCTGTGGTTTATAATGTTTCCCAGCAAAACTCTGAGACGTAATGCATAAATTTTACTTGACTTACGATATCGCTTCGTTATTACGCTCGTATTAAAATAAAATAAGTCACTTCAGTTATGAAGCTCTGAATTTGTTTTTCCAAAACCTTATCCGTTTTCCTGTATATGACTGAATAATAAATCTAGTGCCATGAGACAAACCTTCTCTTGAATCTAACAGCCGTGTCTTACGAGTTCTTAAGACAAGGGCGGATTAGGACGGGGGTGCCTGCCTCCCTCACCCCCTCCATCACATTTTGTTCGTTTCAAAATGGGATGTGTCGTAACTTTGTGTTTAAAGTGTAACTTATATATTTGTGGACGCTGCATTCATTTTACTTAAACTTCTGTTTTTTTTNCGTAACTTTGTGTTTAAAGTGTAACTTATATATTTGTGGACGCTGCATTCATTTTACTTAAACTTCTGTTTTTTTTTATGTGCGTAAGTGTAAGAACAAGCACGTTGTCAACATATTTACGTTTGTACGACGCATGAATGAAGTGNTTTTTTTTATGTGCGTAAGTGTAAGAACAAGCACGTTGTCAACATATTTACGTTTGTACGACGCATGAATGAAGTGATCGGGTCTATATGAAAATGTTAATTTTACATCGTGGCGAATGGATACAAAATGAGCCGGAAAAAAAGTGATTCTAGGCAGTTATTTCAGAAGTAGTGAGATCATTGCCGACAGCCTCTAAGAAAATCCTGTGACTTGTTTAAGTAACGAAGGGTTTTGAAATACACTTTTTTTTTACATGGCCAATAGGTTGAACCACGCATGCGTGACTTTCCACCCCTACAACTGTGTAGTTATCAGTTATCCTTTACTTTTATTAATATTTCCTTATGCTTTTATTTTGGCCTATGGCTTTCTGTTGTTGGGCCACATTATTTTTTTACATGTATTCCCCATTTATCACATGCATTTCACCACATAATTGGATTGTCATTTATATATATTTTTACTCTTCAGTGGTTGCCCTTGGTGCCAGGAGTATGGAAGTGACGCGGTTGACTTGCCATCCACCCTCGTCCCCCATACATCAAGGGGATCATAATTCTATATACGTACTATGCCTTCTATAGTGGCACTAACTACTACTACTACTACTAATATATTTATGCACTACATTACAACTACTTTCATCAGCATTTGCTAAGTAAGTATATAATGGGGCCTGTACTGCCTTACTCGACCCCACCCCCCTCCCTACTTCGACAGTCCTTCCTTTCGCAGTCATGTCCTCGCGGCTCAAGTACCGTTTTCGCGCCGAGATGTCTTTGACCAGGTTCGTTTCCCTTCTTCTTGAACTGCTACTTCCGTATTAGTTTCCGTGCTTTTCCCCCGTGTTTATTTCTCCAGTTCAGTTATCCTTGATCTTTGCCGGGTCGTCATCGGCGGGGTGCACCAGTCCCCCATTTAACCAGCTCCCCATTTAACCAGGTCCCCATTTAACCAGCTCCCCATTTAACCAGTTGCCTACTGGTGGTACCTTAGTCAAGTTTATTCTGATGTTTCGTAGGGAAACTTCCAGGTTTTTGTAGTGGGTCCGCTTCCACCACTAAGTTTCTATGGCGGTTTTACTGTGTTAATGTTTTGAAATATACTGTAAAAAAAAAAAAAATGATAGGAGTAAGGCACCTTTGGGTCCATTCCATATATGTCCTCAAATGAGTGGGTCGCATTTATATAAATAAAGATGTTTATAAATTAGATAATAACAGAGTTTTAAAAGTGAACTGTTTTTCTTTTTCTCAAAAACTTGGGTCATCGTCAATTACTGGAGTTTTCAAATGTATTTCATTGTTTCGTTTGCCTTGCGCAATCGTGCTTGAGCTGTCAACTTTGGAGTTAGAAATTCGCAGCGCAAAGATAATGCTGACAAATGTAAACTTCCGCCCTTTGATTTGATTTATACAGCTCGCTCTGATAGTGAATGTTGACCGTGTATATTAATGATTTGCTTGAAATAAAATTAATATCCGGGTTGGGCGTCTTACTCCCAAATCGTAGTCCGGGTGTCGATCTGAGAGTTAGTTTACTGCTCATAACTCGTTTAATGCGGCCCTTGGTTTATCTATTATTCAGCATAAATAATGGCGACTCGTAACTAGTACTCAAGGTTCTATCGCCTTCTATAGGTGGTATAAAAATGCTGATAACCATGACGCGACAGATTAGACGATTAGGTTGGAATTCCGTGTCGTTATATATTTTCTGCTAGGCCAAGCATATCTCACTGTAGTAACGCAGCCTGCAGGACTTGTTTGAAAAGGGAAGGACATTCTATAGGACATTTTGTTTACATCCACTTAAAGTTCGCGTAAAGTATTTTCCCTAATCATAAAAATGAAATGACCAATTAGGCAAATTTAGAAATTATAAACGTTAATTATATAAATTAGTCGAATATATATATGTTTTGCTTTGTGATAAAATAAATAAATGTTGTAAGTATATTGTGTCTTCTCTTTCCTGGAATAAAATCAAACCAGGCGATATGCTGGGTATACACAAAGTCGTGACTTATTCCCAAGAAATTGAGTAAATATTTAAATTAATAAAAGTTGTACAAATCTTGTTGGTAGTAAAAATGGGTTAATTTAAATCTGGTTGCGTAACCTGGCTTCTCACGTTCCTAAAATTTTAAATATGACTGTACGAAAATTATTGTGAACGAATGTTAGCTTCTAAGCCTGGGTGGATATTAAACTTCCAGTTTATTTATATGCTTGCGGGAAAGGCCAGACCCCTCTGGGTAACAGGTCGCCTTGTCAGTGGTTGTGCGTGGGAAAATGATGAAGTCTGTCCGCCATGTTGTGACATCAAAAACATTGAAAACGTAACCGGTCAGAAATACAACACAGCTATTGTATCAAAGCATGTTAGTGTTTGCATTAAAAGTTTTATAACTTCGACAGTATGAAGATAATCGAAAATATAGCTTCGATTACGTCATAACAGGTCATCTGACTGTCCCTACCTCCGTGCATCTGGACCAGTCNCCCCCCCTTTTAACTGAACTCCGCATTGTTCAGTAACAATTCTTCCTTGAGGTTGCGAATGTTGTGGTTTGTGTGAAACGTGAATATAGGCTATTCACGGTAAAGAGAGCATTTTTCAAGGCCCTGCTAAATTTTTATTTTTCGGCCATTTTGTAATTTAAAACATTTACACGTGACTAATAAACACAGTGTATACCTTCCACAAATCCCAAGATGTAACGTTCGAGACTGCAATAAAACATATTTATAAGTGGTTAATAATACCTGTCGGGAGGGCCTTAAAAAGTGCTCACTTTACCGTGAATAGCATATACTTCTGGTTCGAATGTATTCTCAGTGTAGTCAATAACGTTTGCACTATTTGTTCTGGTACAAACTAATAAACGAATATTGTCATCACCCAAGCTGTGTAAGGAATGCACTTTCCTGAAGAGGAAATTGATTTCAACACGAAGCATATCACTAACTGAGAAGTTACTTATATTCCATTATTTATTAGTATTACAACCATCAATTTCTAAGTTAATAACTGTTTTTTTTTACTGGAAGCATTACGTAGCAATCGTGATTTTGTCCTATAGCGTGAAATAATTCGTACAGTTGTTGACTGATATAATTTCCGCATCAACAAGCTTGTGTCTGTTGTTGAGAAGAAGGATGCGAATCTGTAGAAATTCGAGTCTACTGAGTTGTACACTGCTTGGAAATCAAAAATATCGCTCTCGGCAACTTACGTGTGCGCTTCGCTAGTATACTTGACCACGTGCCTTAAGACACATTTTCCATGATTGCATGATACAGAAAGACAAATAATGCAAAAATATCATAAATAATCCATCGGCACTTCACGATATGTTTTACCAGTGTAACAGAACTTGAGTGCTTTACTCGTAATAGGCCCAAGTGGCGTAGTTTGAAGGACAAATTCCCTCAGCGTAAACCGTCCATCAAAAATGCCTGGCGAAGTCTTTGCCCTACATGTACCTATGATTAGTATTTCAAGTTCTTGTTCAAGCTGCATACCACAAACGCTGTGATGTCATACGCAAAACCTTCCACCGGGCTGCAAAGACACTGGTATTTTGTGGTATCTACCGGAGAGATTTAATTTCACGTCCACTCCTGCAATGAAATTTTATACACCACCATCGCGTCTAGCTTAGTTTCCGATAAGGCGTTTTTTTTAATCTCATTTCATTTCCTTTCCTCTGGAACTCCCCAGATTTCGAATATCCGTGTTATGTTTCACTGTAATCGCCCTCTGATATTTCAGTATGCGCACGACCGTCTCGCATTAGGCAACGAAGAACGACGGGTGCTGCCGTCTGGCGAACGCATGACCAAACACCTGAGAGGCGGCGCGTTTCCGAACCTTGGACACGTAGCCGTTCAAAGCGCGTCGTATGTATTCGTTCGCCGTTCGCTCGGTGACGTAAACAAGCTTCCCAGAAACATTACGGAGACTCCTCGAGCACGCTCGTGCTTAGTATGAGGACCACTTTGCACGCCACAATTCCCCACCTTCGGCCAGAGGAAAAACTGTGCTGCGCTGTCGTGCCCAGGCGCTCAAGTATTCTGAGATTATGCGTGAGGGCCGAGATGGGAAGTGAAAGGCAGAGTTGGCTGCTCGTTCCCGGTGTCGTCTGCCAAGCGAAAACTGATCGATCGCCACCGTTGCAAAGGCACGCAAATTCTATGCTGCAATATTAGAAAAGTAAATTTTTTTTTTTAACCTAATGAATGGACAAAAAATTATTGTAGAGTTTTAAAGTTGTCATTATTGAGGACTAGTGACTGAGACACAATTTCTTTTAAAATTCAAACTTTCAATGAATTACATTTTTGATGCTTCTAGTGCATGAATAAATAATTTACATTTAGTAAGTAGAGTGAGGTCCTCGTTTCACACACTTTTATTCGGAGATTATTAATACTTTAACGGAGATTTAATAGTGTCTTCTGAGTCTTATGGAGTGTTTGGAATCCGATCTTACAAGAGTTGCACCACAGGTATTGAAACCTGCAAGAAGTAAAAGATCTTGATTTATTTAACCTCTGCGAAGTTGCTTATCTAGGTCATCACACACGAGTTGGGAATCAGCAAGGAGCTTATAGCAGAATTCGCCTGGATAGGGTTAAGAAAAAATAAACACAAGTGGGTGAAATCATTCCCTTGCCTAGATGCAGACATTTGGAATGAACATGATGCCAATTGAGCATGCTACCGTACGGCGAAACTTAGCTGGCGCGTCAAAAGAAATGCTCTTACATTTAGTAAGAACACGTCGTGGTTTAGTTTTGAGTATTCCAATAAAAGGCCGAATTGGGAGGAGGGGGGAGGAGTGTTACAGGGGGTTAATCTCCACCACCACCTGGCCAACGAAACGAAAGTTTCCAGTCGAAAATTGGGATTGATTAGTTAAATAATTTTGTAGTATTGTTTTGAAGTAAATATTTAATTGTGAAAAAAGTATTTTAACACTGGCACACATTAACGTCAATAATATTACTGTTTCTGTCAAATTGGTGTACATGATACAATTACATTAAAAATTCATGAAGTAGAAGAAACTCCCCGTTCCCCTTTTAGATAATCATGGCTACGCTACTGTGCGAAGATACGGCGACGAGACTACAGCACCAGGTCAAGGCGACGGGCGCCCGGCGCTGATGCTGTGTAACTGGAACAGGTTTCACCTGCGCGTGCGCGGACAATGGACGGTGACGTGATCAACCACGGATCGCGGATCACGGACCTAGCCTTACCCGTTCCCGGAACAACTGCATCCTCAGGGACAACCAAGCTGGTCAGCCGTCGACGACTTTTGGTGGCACGTGCCGATAAGATGGTTTTGTTAAGTTCAGTTCAGTTGAGAATTGGGCGAATCTTAACAACTTTTGAGAGCCGATGAAGGTGAAATGAGGTGAGAATGGAGTAGCGCTGGAATGTAAGGGCGGGAGAAACGGAAGGTCCCCGAGGGAACCCCGCCGACCAGCGGCATCGTTCGGCACGATTCCCACATTAGAAAATCCGGGAGTGACCTGGCCGGGGATTGAACCCGGTTCGCCTTGGTGGGAGGCGNCCCAGGTTTTGTTGAATCAAACAAAGTTTGTTTGGCGCAACCAAATTAATTGTTTGTATAGGGTCAATTAAATATTTCGTTGTAACCAAACCATTTTGTTGTTCTCATTTGGTTGCCCCAAACAAAGATTTGATTGGCGCAACCTAAGGTTTGATTGCCTCTATGTACATTAAACAGTTTCTTTTAATGTAAAAAGTTGCGAAAGCCCGACCGAGATTCGATCGTATATCGTTGCAGACCGAGCGCTATGCCATAGCAACCTCAGCTAAACCGACTACTGATAGAACGAAAATGCTTTGAAATACATACAGAACTACTGGATAACGTGCGTAAGTTATTATTGTAGTTTCCCGTTAAAAAATTTTTATTAGGGTGATTACGCCAATGTCAAGCATCGGCAAATGCTCTAAGAAACACTGTTACTCTACTAATTGTCCAAAAAAAATGCAAAATAACTCTCTAGCTGTATTTAAGAACGAAGGCAATTAGATGAGTGGCCAAACAAATATGCACAGGTGATTCAACTTAATATTTTTTTGCCAGTCTAATTTATTTTGGACCAACACAGGTTTACTTGTAAGCACATTGTGTTTTATTCCACCGTATGTAAAATCAACACTGCCATGGGCCTCATAACTTTATTAATGCATCCGTCAAGTGGAAGTGTGGAATTATTAGAAATAAAACACTTTGCAGATTTGCTCGTTCTTGCATTTAAATGTATTAAAAAGATTTTAGAAAAAAATTATTTTGTTATTTACTAATGTTCATCTAACAATTTTAATTTAACGCCAAGACATGGGACTACTCCCCCCCCCACCCTTCTTTACCAACCTCATTGGGCGCATGCCAGTCAGTGTGCCCACTACAATATAAGCAGGTGATGGTAGCGACGTTTTTCAAACGTCCATTTGAAAAGTGTTCACTTGAGCGTGAACAGCCTATATAACTCCGCTTTCCCGCGCACTCGGGAGGTGTAGGTTGTGTTGCGGGCAGGCAACGTACGTGTCGCGAGCAGTCAGCTATTAGGACGGACTTACTGTACTTCGAAGTAAGATGATGTCGAGGTAGAAGTACCACGACGGCTCGATTCTGGGCGGTGTTTCCCGAGGCAGCCAAGAGCCTTAATAAATCTGCAGGATCCATAAATAGAGAGCTGAAACATTTGCGAGTTCAATGATTTGTAGGCTATATTCCATTGTCCTTTGCAAAATCATGCAAATATCACTGTTCATCGGTTGCTTGTTGTACTGGCGGTAGACGGTGTTTCGGTCTTGTATTTTAGTGTGTGTTCAGTATTGGCTCAGAGTTGTCCACGAGGTGGACCAATAGCAATAAGCAATACAAACGTACGAAGTTTTGAATTCTAGCTTGCCGTGAAATGAAACAGCGAATTTTTCAGATGTCTGTACGTAAATGAGTGGAAAAAAAGAAGTTAAGTAGTGCTTCCAGTACACCCTATCGGATTTCGGTTTTTTTGAGGTGGTGGTGAGGGAAAGCTCTGTTTCGGCCAGTGGTGTGTGGAGAACTGTTGCTAGGTAAGCTGGTGCTTGCCCGCTGCTGTACATTATCGGTGCACGCAGCTGGAACCAGCAATCACTTTGGAGCCTAGGGAAGCTGAATGTATTTCGACATTCGGAACGAGCAGGCAAGGAACCCACTGCACACGTCCTGTGGCGTCACCTAACGAACTAAATTTTAGTGGTGGAAGTGCAAACTAGCAAGCAACAGGGTACAGCACAGAGCTAACGCCAGCTTACCTTGCAACAGTTCACCACACGCCACTGGTTTCGGCCCGAGAATCATTATTGGAATCGTACTGGAATGATTAGAGAACGGACTTTCCTTAAGTGGAGAGATTTGGGCTGCTCGTGACATCGACGTTTTGAGAGCCGATCAGGGTGAAGTGAGGTGAGTATGAAGCAGCACCGAAATGTAAAGACGGGGGAAACGGAATATCCCCGAGAAAACCCAGGAACGATTTCCACATGCGAAAATTCGGGAGCGACCCCGCCGGGAATCGAACCCGGTTCGTCTAGGTGGGAGGCGAGTAGTCTGACCACTACACCACTGCGGCCCCTCTTTCCTTGAGGAAAGATGATGTTTGAGATTATGAGTAACGGGATGGCTCGATTTTGGACGTTTTCGCGGGAAGCCATGAAGTCAAATAAATCTGCAGGATACAAAGAGTAACTATGGTTTAAAAGAAGTATGTTAGTGCTCCCAGTAAACCTCACTGGAGATTGGTTCAATAGAGAGAAGGAGGGGAGACCAGGCCCGGCGTGTGAGGGGAAACATTGATTTTTGCCAGGATCACAAGCTGCGCTGATTGAATGCATCTCAGTCATTTGCTGTCGTATCCTCCACGCATTTTATGGCCATCAGGGATTAGTCACTGTCGTGAAGGTGTCCTTGACTTGCGAGCTGAATGACTCCCTGGAATACGCGCCGATGATAGGCAGGTGTACTCGGAATGCTCCCAATTCTTCCACCGTAAAACCTGGCCACTTTTTGGAGTCAGTCATTTATGATATTTTCCGCGTTTGGGGCCGAAATGGGCGGGAGCAATAAGGGCTACACTGTTACGCAGATCAAGTCCGCCATCGCCGTTGAAGATGGCGTGCAGTTTTCTCGCCGTGCTGCGTGTACCGATGGGACTTTAAGCGGTGACCCCACGTTCCCATTGGTGGAAAGACTGTGACAAAGTTCAGTGCAGTGTCCTTGAGTATTTTTGTATGTATCTGACGCGTATATTTTGAGATACAGCGCTTTGAAAAAGCGATTTTTCTCCCTGTTGGATTGCTATGAAATTGTGTTTCTTATGTGCCTGACATCTTGAAAACACTCAGAAGTTTATATTATTATCGTAGACCAGCACAGTAGACGCACTTTTATTAGTTTTGTGGGAGAACATGTATTTATAACACCCTGCAACGCAGTTCAAGTGCCAGGTAGGCGGGCTCCTTAAGTCAGTTTATTATTATTAATTAACAGAACCGTTTAACAACGCGCAGAGCTTCTGACAGAAGCGCATGGCATGTAAAAGGTCGAGCGAGACCTTCAATATCTGTTTCCTTTTTTTTTTTTTGCGGATCGTTTTACACACTCTTCTTGGAGTGAGGCGCTGAGAATTTTATGAATATTTGGATATGCGTGGTGGGGTGGGAAAAGTGTGGGATTGCTAGCGTTTCTCCTCTTCACTCGGCGAAGATTGTAGGGGATATTTTTTTCCCCTACCCCGCCGACAAGTGGCGAAATTGAAATCAAAACTGTGTGGCGGGAANTACATCACACACCCATCCCCTTGCGTCTCATATTCCCCAAGGCTAGAAGGGTGTGAGAGGCGGACCCCACATCGCCTCACAGCAAACAGTCGCTTCTTGTTACTCGATAAATAACAGATCCAGGGAAGCAAGTTATGAGCTCTTTAGAGGTGAGAAATTGGATTTCGGCGACGTGAGGGGGGATGAAAAGTTTTCTACCCTGCCCTTACCTTCCCCCCTTGCTCGTACCTTTTAACACCGCCCGCACGGAATTTACTCGCCTCGCCCCTGCTGAGGGGAAAAGGGGGAGGGTTGAGGAGTTTATCATTTTTCTTCCCGAAATACTTACAGGGTGTGTGTGTATCAACCATCCCGTCGACATCAGCCGCTTTCTTTCTGACATTCTGATACTCGGGGATTCAAGTGCCGTAATTTGTTTGTGCGCGGTATGTTGGAAAGCAAATAAAGCGACTAGACATAATTGGTAGGCTAACGAGTCAGCTATAATTAAAAACAAAGAAAAATAAGACTTGTAATTAATTGCACGGTGTGGATAGTATCGTATTACGCAAGAATGCCACTGATTCATATATAGTGCTCCTGTAATTGCCCATGAATTCATAAATCCATTAAAAAAANTATTACGCAAGAATGCCACTGATTCATATATAGTGCTCCTGTAATTGCCCATGAATTCATAAATCCATTAAAAAAAATGTAGGTTTCTATTCGGTCAAGTACGGGCAAAGAGCACCTCCAAAATGAACAATGAAAGAAATAAACGTTTGCTCGCGGAATTATCGAGGAGACGAACATGGTCATTAAAGATGAAATCTGACATGCATCGAATATCAGTTACCTCCAAGTATGGCAAGCAATGTCATGAAAAATTGTATTGGATCATTATGAATCAGTAATATCGTTATTTGTTGCATGTTTTTGTTTCGTTGCCTTCTAACGTGTAAAAAGTCATCTTGATTTATCTATATTTTTTAGAATTCTGAACTATGGTCAAATCATAAAATACCGTGGTTGGTTATTTAACACTGATGAAAGAAAAACGCCAATTAAATAAATTTCTCTAAAGGCTGCAAACTTTATATGCATCATCATACTTATAACCGGTGAATTATTGTTTACTCATGTACCGAAAATTAATTATTTTTTAATTGCGTATTAAAGAATTACAATGGCTTTGCTCGGGTTTATATAAGCATTTCAATTTTTTTTTTTTTCGGAATTCAACTGTCCTAAATTTTCCGAATATTAATTACCATGTTAACAAATTATAATTATAGCATTGAGATTGTACGAGAAAACAGTTTTGATCACTATAATAAAATAAATTTTTACTCTTTAAAATGAAGAAATATTAATTTCAAATTAGGTCGCATTCTTGAGAATTATCTTTGAGTTTAAAGCAATGTGGGGATGATTTCGTATTTGATGAATTCCATCGTTTGTTTAAGTTCCGTCGAATACAAAACGCAAAGTTCGAAATTACGATATGCGTTGTTATTTATTTTCGTATGCGGAATCGGTTCACGCGACTATTTCGCTAACAGAATCTGCCGGTTGGTTCGAATACAGCATCGCAGACAGCTGCGGACGGCGGACAATGTTTTCACGTCGAGGCGTAGAGTGCGACAGAAGAGCTGGAAAGCCAGTCGGAGGGTGGCTGGTGGCACGCTCGGCTAATGTTGACTTAGCAAATATGAAATTCGAGGACATGGCACATTGCCACCACTAATATATCCTCCATGTCCTTGTACTTTAGGGCGTCGCGCCTATGTAGGGCTGAAATACACGCGAGTGGCGCCGCGGTGTTTAAACCGTCTAACTCCACTAGTCATCATTATGATTATCACCGCAACAAATTGCTCTTATAAATAACTGCTACTGCATATTTATACTGCTTTTTTATGCCCTTGCTTTATGCCGGGAGGCTATCAGAGCTTGCAAACTTACACGATTGTGTAAGTTTGTATGATCTTCCCTGTAAGTAACTGATTGGTAAACCGCGATACTACAGCCAATCGGTTGTGATAACGAAACAAGTGATGAGTCGACTTAAGGGGTCTGCCTAGTTGTCGTATCTGTCTCATTGTAAGCAGTTGTGTCTATTATAATTTTAAAAACTGTGAAATATTTCAATGTAAATCTTTTTTTTTCAGGACAGAAATGAAAGTCGATTTTTTGTCGTCCATTCATAAATTTGGTTATCGAAACATAAATGTGATCGTTGAAAAGTGTCAAAAAGTCAGAAAAAATCTCTGTGCGTAGTCCTCTGTTTACGATATTTATTATTATGGAAAACAGATTTCTAAACTATAGTGACTGTGCTGTATATTTTCCTAAACACATTGTTGTATTAAAATCCTATAGTCACCGCTCGAAATTCTGAGGATACAGAACACGCGCGAAGCGGGCTTGTGCTATTCTCCATCGCCGTCACAAAGCTTCCTTTCAGTCGAACGTGATCTCGAGGTGTTTTAAAATTGTTACAAGGGAGTCCCCTTAAAAGTAGGACAGCACTCGTCAAAAATTTCCTTGTTTGCAACACCTGAAGCCGTAAACGAACTTTAAATTGACTTTAAATTAAAAACGGTGCACACACACACACACACACACACACGCGCACGATCTCGCCCTTGTAGAGACTCGAACCCGAAAACCCTCGAGCTGTAGAATTACATTCGAGATAACCATACCACGGACTTCGAAATTACAAATTTAAATTTCCCCCATGTTTGTTTTACTTAGATTAAATTAAAAAGCGTATTTATAAAACTCTCCGAGAATGTAATTTTATTTTTTTAATTCGTAAATTTTTAATGCCACGGTGAATACCATTTTGGGCTAACGTTGTATACCACACTTCTCCCTTCAAAACAAAGTCGTACAGCCCTCTCCTCAATGTGTACTTAATGGTTAACAATGTTATTTAAAAGTAACATAGTAATATGCAGTAATTCTTCAAGCCTTCAATTAAAAATAAATTAGGCAGGCAGTAGGTACATATTTTCTCAGACTAATACAGAGTTTCCCCAACGACTACATCCTTCTCGTCAGGTATATAGCACTACGGGCCATTCGCATAGTTGTGTATACTCCAGTCGGAGCAACTCTAACTTAAATACTAGCTTTTTTTTAACGATTTGCTATGCCAAATAAAAAGTTTGTAAATTTTCAGCTGTCCTACAGTGTTGATTATAAAAGCTAAGCACGTGGTCTTGTGATCTAGGCCAAAATTCTGGTGTTATATGTAGGGACGGCCGAATTTCGCGAAGGAAAAGATCTCCGCACATGCCAGATTTCAACACCATACGGGCGTGTCAGCAGTTTTCTTTTGCTTATTGGTGGCGTGTCTCTGTGAGTAGACGTTTTCTTACTTGTCTGGCCAATCAGAATTACGTTACTCCGGCAATGTATGTCTGTGATTCGCGGGCAGACCACCTAAGACGCACAACAACTAGATCAACCAATCACGAACGTGGATCTGACTTAATGTGTTATAAAATATTAACTGGTCGTGAAATCTTTTCGCGAAAATCGGGTGTCTCTAGCTTATATGTCTTACAGCTCATTTGGTCGAGACTAATCGGGCAACAGACGTTCACCCTTATATAGCACTGATCTACAAACGCGAGCAGGGGCACACTTAGGTAGAAAGACTGCGTAATTTCTTCTCCACTTCGTCAAGAATTTAATAGGGAAACATTACTTTTGACAGCTTCAATCAATTAATGATAGTAAAAATATGCAGTAGGTCTACATCCAGGAAGGACCTAACTAGAAAGATTTCGTTAATATGTTATTGAAATTTCAAGAATATTTTTATTTGTGTACCTAAGAACTTTTCCAAACCCATTGTAGACAATCGTCTACATGTTGCAGAAGAAGGTTATATTTGACCAGTGTTGTACACTGCGAGGTTCATTGCCCAATGATCTTCCCTGTGAGTAACTGATTCGCAAACCGTGCTATTATCCTGCGTTATGGCTGGTTCACATCACTTCCACCGCACACGAAGCCTTCAGCTTATTGGCTGAGATAACGAAGCAAGTTTCTCGCCAGCTTACGCACAGCACGCATCAAAAAATGTATTAATTGCAACACCAGAAACCATAAATTAATGTGGGAATGAAAGGGCTGAAAGAGCTACACGACGCACCATAAATTACGCCCGTTACATCTGTGTTAACCGCTCGACTTTTGCAAGTCCTGCTCTTGCAAGTTCTAATCGGACAACCACGCTGTTGCAAGTGTATTAAAGATACGATCAGATTTGACCAATTAAACATGTAGGAGGTCAGGAGACCTGCAGAATTTTTATTGATTTCACATTGGCGCAGATATTTTTCACAGAAGGTAAAGTAAACTCACGTGATTACTCCTTGAAAATTTTATTACGTAATTTTACTTATGAATTCTTAAGATTTTCTAAATGAAATAAGTATGCCGTTTATGCAATTCTAGCGTAGTCAAATAATGTAGACTTTATTTTAGACTTATGGATTATCATGATGACAAAGCCTGTGTATCGATTAATAGATAATTAAAACTCGGGTTAAGCACAAATTCTAATATCGCGAGCAGACATTCGAAAGCTATTTCAGCACGAGTGAGGCACCAGCGGAGTTATTTTTTCTTTTTTTACAGCAGGTAGGAAGGTTTGTTTGTCCTTCGGAAATATTATGACGAGTCCGAAGCGGCTAAGAAAACGGGTCCTGCCCCCGTGTCATAAATCACTAACACAGTTACGCATTGTCTATTATTTCACTTGCCTCTCTGGGGAGGAATACCCCACCGGCGTGTAAGCAGCAATAAATCACTGGCGTCTGGAGCATCCCCGTTTTTCCCCTTGGAGTAGGGGGGGGGNACACGGGACGTTTTGTCCGAGCCGTCAAAACTGTCGACCTTCCAACTATTCCAATATCTTCCTCAGGCGCGCAGACCGGAGAGAGCTGCCGTCTTTCTGACCGGGACTTGAAGGGTACAGTCCCTGCACATTTTTTATGCACCTTGCTGCAGGCACTCTCTTCTCGTCTTTCCCCTTCGCAGAGCTGAGTAAAGCTTGGTTCACAATTGAAATCATAACAGTAACCTTAGAACATATGTAGGGCCAGTGACTTTTCGCGTAAAAATCGGAGCACACAGTAGACTTCAATACTATATACACTCCTCAGCTGTTGTTATACCTCCATTGGCTGCCGGAGCCGTGTCCGTCTTTGACCAAGCCACTCAGAACTAAGTAACTCCGACACTGAACCTTCGTGATTCGTGCGCAAACGGTTAACACGGGCCAGAACATTTTTTAACCAATCAAAGAAGCTGGGCGACCCTACAGTGCTTTGGACTGTATCTTGTCTCAAAATATTTTCGCGAAATATCACTGCCCCTAAACATAGGTCGTGTGTTCAAGGACTAACCGTCATGTTTTCGAACGTGCTGGCTGATTCACGGCTGCGCATAACATGTCGCGTGCACGATAGCTCCTGACCTACTGCACAAAGGAAAATTGATATATAAAAGGGACAGAAAATTTCACGTTTTAAATGATATGCGTGCTATACTCCACGGTCCTGTGCAATTTCGAGCCTCAGCTTTCCGTTCATTGGCCGCTGCCCCGGTGCGCATAGCCAGTTTCACCTCAGACCAGGTATCAAGAGAATTCTGTAAGTGTTCCCTTGCAGCTATATTATTGGCTTGGAGATCACCTGGGCGTGTCTGGTAAACTGTGATACAATTGCAAATCTTACAGATATACACATGTGCTTGAAGTCTAGCTTGTCCTAGAATTAATTCGCGAAATTTCCGAGTCCCTAAGGCATGCGCATGGCAACGGCTGATCAGAGAAGAGAATAACATTTTTTAAGAACTTGCCGATTTAAAATGGAGGAGCAGGTATGCTTCAGAAACGAATAAATGACGCAAGATGCAAATTTAGAAGAAAGATCTGGTGGCAGTTTACTAGCAGAAATTTTTGAACGCTGTCCACATCTTTACTATCGCAAAAGAAAATATTTCAAAGAAAAGCAAAAATGCCAAATATTTAGAATTACTGTCCATTTTCAACGCAATAGCACAATCTGTTATGAAAATTTTTAATTGACCGACACTGTCAATTGATGAAAGATTCTTCGCAACATTTTGTAAAATTGATACGTAAGTATTGTGAATGAATTTCGCCCAAGGTGAAAGCTATACTGTTCAGTTTTACAGAAAAGAAATTTCATTACATTTTAGACTTAACTGAATATGTGCTTCGGTTCACACTGGCGCGCATTTAATTCGAAGCTCGCAGCGAATTAAGTAAAATAGTTCGGTATTGACGTACTGTTGCGATTGTATGTTTAAATAAATTTCAATTCAAATTGGTGTTTTTGTATTTATACAAATTATAGTACATAGCAACACACTTAGGTTTCAATACTATTATTAGAGACCTGAAAAATTCGCTTATTCATTTTGAGACAAGCTATAATTCATAACACGTGTGTTGATATAATTTTAGCCATTGGCGAACGCTGGCCCAATCGCCGTCCTTCCACTGTGACAGCAGACAACCAATGTGCATTTAATAGCGGCATATTTATACATAAGACTGTAGAGTCTAGTCTGCAGGTCATTAAACTTGCGAATTTTTCCGGTCTCTAATTATGATGTAATAACTCTAAGTATGTTCAACTTTGATGTCAACGTAGGAAACTGTGTAATAAAATTCTGATTATATTGTTAATAAAAATTCGACAATTCGACGACTGTTGCCTATCTACCTTTGAGAAGTCCCTGACATGTAACGTATACCTAATATAACGTATATAACATAGCGTTATCACTGATATAAAGCATGAATTTAAATGCATGATATTAGGCAAGTACAATAATTCTAGATTGAAACAAATCATATGAATACTTTATTTGGAAGAGGCGACTTTGTAGTAAGAATGCTTAAATGCAGTTCTGCCTGCTGTAATCGACAGGACATGGATTTGAAAGACAGTGTCTCCTGACGAACACTTGGATTCGAACTCACACCTCCCCGCCTGGAGTGAAACATTTCGCTAATCACTGGAACGTACAGACATCAAGCGATATTTGAATAAATTCGACGTGTTACGACACGTTATCGACACACTCTAACTACAACCTGTAAGTTAGGCTTATTGTTGTGTTTAATAACTGACGCAAGTAACACTTGAAGTTGCCTACGACACAAATTATCAGTATGATTAACTAGTTTGCAAATATTAAGTGCATATTTCAGAATACTGAAAAAAAATGACACCTTGGTGCTATAAACACTGTTTAACACACACACACACATACATATATATTAAAGTAACTACATTTAAAGGAAATAATTTTTCTCATATTCCCATGTCAAAATCACAGTTCTAGTCGGTTTGAAACTCGCAAATGACACTGTAAAATAAAGTAAAAAAATACCTCATAATATCTATTTGATCATATAATAATAAAATAATGGGATTTATTTCCATGTTCTGAACTTTGGCCGACCCTGATATGTGCAAGGCAAATTTTACTAGGTAAAAATTAAAATAAATTAATAAAATACTTATGATGTAGTGTACTCGCTTGTTAAAACGTTTGCAAATAGTTTGATGTATTTTATATATATAATTTTCAGCGAACCATCCAACACACACACACACACACACACACACACATATATATATATATATATATATATACGTTTACTCGTTTTGTTTGTTGGTATTAATTTAGGACGCAAGAGGCGATGGCACTGCCTTACGGGACAATTAAAACCCGGAGTAATTTCAGTTCTCAGGCGGCACTCGACGAAAGCTACGACGGAGCAGCAGAACGGACAGGATAGCTGGGAATGGTGGAGGGAGTGGGACAGGCCTGAGGAAGGGGGAGTTGGGGGGAAAACTCGGAGGCGAACGTAAGGAATCCTTGTTACGAGCTGAAGAGTCCTGGCGGGCAGTATGCATAATCCTGGCTGCCGTCCCCCAGGACGACTGCTGCGCGGTAAGTGCTGAGACGGTCCCCGGAGACACGTCCAGTCGTTTCGCAGGATTGCCCCGCAGGACAATATCGTCATCCTTCCCCTACCGTAGTGGGATGGGTGTGGGGAAGTCGTGTTATTCTCCTCGTGACCAGCGCGTACTTACCCTCCCACACTGTTACTATGTTTTTGTACATATGCAAGAAACATTCTTGGGAACCCAGTTTCCGAGGAAATCCTATGTACAACTACAAATAGTTTTCTATTTGTGATATTACAAATGACAGGGCTGTATTACAACTGACATTATTGAGAAGTGGACATAAAAAAAATATTTTTCTTCTAGGAACGAATGTCATAATAAGTTAATAACAGAGAATAGCAAAAAATTACGATTTACGATTTACAAGCACGGGGATTTGAATCCAAGTCCCTTGTGCTATTAACACCACACCCTTTACCACAAGATCAACTGAACTCAGCAACTTGTAAATTATTTTTATATTGAATATAGTAAATACCTACAAACGCACTATTTCATTTCAAGTGTTCTGTGTAGATGTGAAACGTTAATATTAACAATTAATGAGCAATAGCGTCACGTGTTTTTAAAATTGTAGTAATTTTATTATGATGATTTGAGTTGTTTAAGTGCTACGTTATTATATGAAAACTTTATCTACATTTCTCTTTGCTTGCAACTACACTTCACAATATCCGTAGTTTTTGCACAAACAGCTATATACGGTTTTACGTTGTTGAGTGTCCGCCATTTTGCTTGAGCTCGTGGATACGGGTCAGTATAGTCCAAACGTTTCTTGAGGTCTGTTACAAACACGGTTCTTGTAGTTTTACAAACGAGTAATTTTACAAAAGACTTTTTGTACCGTTTACAAAAATTTGTAAAATTACAAAACATTTCTTAGTAAAAATTAGAAAAAATGTTACAGTACACTGATACCACGCGTACAACTACAGTCGTACAAATACGACTGTTTTTATGTACTGTTTGCAGACGTGGGCAAGTTAGTTATAAAAACAGATTCAAGTCAAGTTTGAGTTAGGGTGCCAAAAATTTAACCGAGCTACGTTAAAAGATTCTGGAAAAATTAATCGTTTGAAAGGGGACAGAATAAAATGTAGCTTTTGGAAGCAACTTGTTTAATTTTACCGAAATGAAACAACCCCATTTATTCCAGAAAAAAATTAACATTTAGCAAAGGAAAATAAGCAGCAAACCAGTTGTGTTGATTTCACGATTATACCCATGCAAAAGGAAACACCTTAACTGTGTTGGTACAAATAAAAACTGCAAATAGCAAAAGATAGACTGAGTTTTCAGTCATATGTAATGCATTAAGATGTGTATTTTAATATGTTCTAATTCTTTATATCCGTACGAAAACAACATAAAATTTATGCGTGTGCACAAAATTAAATTCTGACTTAAATTGAAAAGAAGTTACTTTTATGCAAAAAATTAACAATATTAAGTAACTAGTTACTTGTTGGAAAACTTACGAGTTAAATCAAAAGTATCGCTAATAAGTAACATTTTATCTTGTTAATAAGATAGTACCCATATCTGATTGTAGGACGTACGACTATATATAGGGTCGTACGCCTGTTGTACGACTGTTCTCCAAATTTCTTCACTTATTAAGAAAATACATAAACTTACCAGGTCGAGAGAAAAATTTACTTTAAACATATCTGAACCATTTAAAAAAAAAAATCCAAAATTAACGTTTGTAGAAATTGATTTCTGCGATAGGCATGTTTCGTGACGAGACAGTCGATTATACATCAATAGTTTGAGGGCTTTCTTTAAGATGCATACAGTCGGCGTTGTTGTGCAGTGTGTATTTTTTGTAAATTATATGTTTTATGTTAACTATTCAGTAAATTATGTCCAGTAAGCTTTAACAAAATTAATCTCGGCGAATTTGTAATATTAAAAAAGAATTATGCAGTTGAAGTCACTGCCGTTATGCATTTACGTTTTTATATTCGAAACTGATTTCGAAACTTGTTTACTTCAGATGATTGCAGCTGCAATGACTGCCAAAATATCGTATAAGAAATCCTGGCCGCTGCTCAAACCCAGAAGCTCAGCAGATGATCATGCAGAATTACCTGTGTGCTATTTACATTTCCTTGTTGGCAAGAGCTAACTCTGGCGTTTCTTTATCTGTGTCTTTTATACTATGTTCAGCGTTTCATGCGACGTACAAACTTAGCTCTGCAGGGCCGTGTGTCTACAAAAATATTTAATTTAATAATTTATACCCATTGCAAGCATCATTCAACGAACACTAGGTGCCCGAATTTCACCTTTCGCAATAGGCTTACATAAGCACGCTGTAAATAAATTTGGTCCACTGCGCTTCAGGGTAAATCCTTGTCTAATATATTAACGGGTGTAATCGCACTTTTATGAGGGTCACTTAATCGCTGTTGCAGTTGAGTCTTGTCTTGCAGAAATCAAAAAGCAAACGTTTTCAACGGACATGATTAACTCATGCAAGTCGTCGATTAAGAAACAGTGTAAAGTCTGGCCTTCACAAGGCCGTGCACACTATACTTCCTAATTGCAGTGGACTCCGAACCTGTCGGTTGCAGACGCTGTTTCCTGTTCGCTTCCAAAGACGGGTTTTTTTTTTAAAGCATTTCCGGCTTTGTCGCATTCTTTCCCAGCATTACGTTCCCTTTAAAGCCCTCGTCGCGATCTTCCTCCTCTGATTCCGCATGGTGTTTGNATAACCTCTCACCCTCCTTTCCCCATGCAGGAAGAGTAGCTGGAAGATGGGGTAATGGAGTGTAAAATTATGAGAAAGCGATGGAGGGGGCGAGATATGACGGCCGCCCGGGCGAAAAGATTCTTCCTTGGCCTGCGCTGGAGTTATCAGGGCGAATTCGTCCTCTTCACCCTCCTCCAACTCCTTCCTCTAGCCCTCAACCACTATTCCTGGAGTCCCATCCCCGTTCACCCCACCACTCCGCACAAACGAACACGGCTGATTAAAGGGTGGCGAGACACGGGGGCCGATTCTCCCCTCCCCGACGCGACCATAACTCTGGAAATGATGGATGCGATATCCCCACCCCTATAGCCGCGCCCATACCGGCACCTCTGCGATTAAATTAACCCCGACCCCCTCCCCCTTCCTCCAGAGCCGGTTTCTACCCGGAGAACCGCATCCCCTCGGTGGTATCGTTGTTACTGTCGCCAACTGCGGCGGCTTCCACCTGTGCGGTCTTCTGCCAACAAAGGCACTTATTAATTACGCGCACCTCTTCGTTCGTCGCTCAGTATTAACAGGTGACTTGTATATAGTCTATTCACGGTTTCACCACATTTTTTTAAAAATAGAATCTTTGAAAAATCACCCTGTTTCTGTGTCTGACTTGTTTGCTTGTTTCCTAAACATATAATGTATAACAAGTGTTTGATACTTTTATTGCCATGAAAGTATTTTACTTTCGGTTAAACTAAACTTTCATTTACATATATTTTATCTATTAATTNATACTTTTATTGCCATGAAAGTATTTTACTTTCGGTTAAACTAAACTTTCATTTACATATATTTTATCTATTAATTGTATTGTATTGGAAAGGACTTAACGTCCCCCAGTGTTATGCCTGAAGGGTCATCAGGGGACCGCTTACAAACTAACTTACGACCTAAACAACTAACACCCATGCCTTACCTAAGAATCGAACCCAGAACCTCCCGCTCCGCAGACCTGCGGCGCACTAACCGACTGCGCCACGGGAGGTGGGATTCCTCTATAAATNACCCAGAACCTCCCGCTCCGCAGACCTGCGGCGCACTAACCGACTGCGCCACGGGAGGTGGGATTCCTCTATAAATTATAACATTTATTTTACAATTAATACTAATAAAAACAGAGAGAAAATAGGTGTGTCGGTGATGCCTTGCAAGAGATAGTCCTTGTGCAAAATATTATTAAACTGAGTGCGCACAAATGCGGTTCGTTGTCCCTTTGGTGTAATTTTCTACACTTAGTTAAGCCTTGCTTGCATCATGTGGAGGAATATCCTGAAAGCAGAACTTAAGCAGGCCTTCAGTAAAGTTGGAAGTAACCGTAAATTGACTAAACTGTCACTGCAGCAAGTGAGCTGAATTTTAATTTGGTATCCTCGTGTGTGGTGCTTCTTGTGATTATAGGATGTTCACGGTTATCTCAACACTTTTGAAAGCCAAGCTTTAGATCTAATTTACTCCTCATGTTTTATTCTTCCGCCATACGTAAAACATTAAAATTTCCACGGGCTTAATAATTTTATTCACGCGTCACTCACGCGAAAATATGAAATTATTAGAAAACTAAATTTGTTACTAATGTCCCACGTTGTACTCTCGTGTCTATACAGGGGGAAAAAAAACACCAGCTTGATTTACTACAAATCGAAACATTACGCACGCATTACGTCAATACTTGGAACTATTTTACTTATTTCGTTATCAACTTATCCTGGGTACATGCACGCTACCGAGGATGGTAAGCTGTATTGTAATTAACGGGCGGAGATTTTTTTTTTTCGACTGTTTGATTTCAAAGGTGCTCTTACTTTACCGTGAACACGCTGTCGTAAAGTGGAGAAGGAGATAAGTAACTCCCCTTATTGTAAGTTATCTTTGTAACGAGATGGTTGGCGTACTTTGTTCGTAGCTATTGTGTCGCTAGTTTGATTCCCGTGAGGGTGCACATGGGTTGTGCCAGGTGATCTCTTAAGCACGGACCACCGACGTTAAAGAAAAATTTACATCCGTTTACTCCCACACCTCCCGCCAAACTACAGTACAGCCCTCTCGTAACATTGCTACATAACTTGTAACATTATTATCTCATGGTCTGTCGTTTTTTACGAGGCTTATTGGTTCAATTTCTCGTCCATAACAACATTCATATTTTACATTTCCTGCATATATCATCATTATTCAGTTCATGCCCGCAACACTGACACGATTTTTCGCTTAGAATAAACTTAAAAGACATAATAACAAGGCAGTGGCCTACAAGGAGATACAGAAAACAGTTGTTTATATTTATAATATAGTTATGTTTGTATTTGTACATTGCATGATTCATATGAAGGTGCCGAAGAACCTAAAGTAAATAAAAATAGTGTTAACAGTTTACCTTCAGACCACTCAAACCCTCCCTCTTAGCTACATGCGACTTCGTTGTAAAATCAAAATTATGAGTATTTTTTNTACCTTCAGACCACTCAAACCCTCCCTCTTAGCTACATGCGACTTCGTTGTAAAATCAAAATTATGAGTATTTTTTTGCAAATAGAGGAATATTTTTATGTCGTAGCAAGAAACAAAACAAAAACAAAAATTGAAAGTTCTTTTTTTCATTTATACTTACATGTTTAAGGAGTTTACTTGTATAGTTTATGCTTTCAGTGTGTTTATTTTCCTCAATTACAATGAATTTTCTAGTTTACTGGCAATTTATGCAGAAAAATATCATTTCGTTGAAATTTTTTTTTTTTGTCTGATGTGTGCCTGTAAATGTAATTGGCTACATATTAATTCCTGCTTATAAAGTTTTCTGCATGTAACATTTAATTTTACTGACTACCTGAATATTGTTATAGCAGAGTTCTATTTTAGTGGTTCTGACAGAACATGTAATGTTTATTAACAAACTTTGAGCGCCCTGAAATATCCCCAGAAAGTGGGTGCTGTGGTAAATAATTACTGTAAGTTCGTTTGTCCCGAACTTTCAGTAAACACGAACAGACAGGCATCATTAAACTAACAGAAATCACTCGCTCCATTAGTTGTGGAGTCTGAGTTCCATAATCACCATACTAAATGCCATACTAAATTTAAAAATAATTTTTTTTCCTAGTGAAAAATGTTTTTGAAAACATGTCTGCCATGGGAAATCGCATATACTGCCACACATTTTTTTTTTCTAGTTTCCTTTTTTACCTAGACTTACTTTAGACGGACGCCTGACTCACTGAATTAGCACACTTCATTAAATGTCACGTCTAGTAATTCAGTTTAGTTCATCCAGTTAATTTATATGTTTACTTTATATATATTGTGCCCTCAGATGAAGCCTACGTTATGTACATAATGCCAAATGATTCTCGAAAGCGTCGGAAAAAGTTAAACATGTATTTCAGTATTCCTTTACTGCCCATGACGCCCAAAATTACATCATTGAAACGGCATTCAGAGATTTTCAGGTCAGCGCAGGAATGTAAGCTACTCGTCGGGATGTTCTTTAATTCGCAGCGTATGTATTACACGCTACCAGGGCAACGTTACTGCCGGCCGGGTTGCCCCATTTCACAATTAGTCCATAAAATTACCAATTCTATACGCAACGAGTCGGGCGATTTCTTCTCTTCGCTTTTGCTTCTAGAGCTTTGCAGCATTATGAAGTCGGCGCCTTAAAAGTGTACGAAAAGGCGCTGCCCCGGTTCCAACATTTCAGAGAACGTTTCGTGTAATTCGAAGCTTTACGAGAACCTTTTATGTCAGGAAAGTGTAATTATGTTCATACGCAAGGGCTTACGTACCTGAGGAGCTAAAGGGGCTACATTCCCTCCCAAGAAAGTTAAAATATAAATGAATATTAACAAATTTTGGGAAATTAACTTAAAATCACGCATTGGAAATTTAAATAGAAAATCCCAAAAAATTTTATTTTGCATATGGACTTGAAATCAAAACATTTTTTACACTGGAAAAAGGAATTTTTCTATTGTGCAAAATGGCATCGCTGTCGACGAGACGTTACGAGGAGTCCTTCGTGGATTATTTTCTGTGAAACTGTTGTTTGCGCGTATTCGTGTGTTTCAGTAAATAAATGTTCTGGTAATACAACTTTTTCCCANTTTTCTGTGAAACTGTTGTTTGCGCGTATTCGTGTGTTTCAGTAAATAAATGTTCTGGTAATACAACTTTTTCCCAAAAAAAAAAATCCAAGCCTGTAATTTTATTATATAAAGGGTATGCATGGAAAAAAAAGGTAACAATTTAAAAAAAATACTAACTTTTAAGGCTTGCCTACGCAGTTTCTTTAAGTAGTAGGAGAAAAGTACGATGATAGGGGCGTAGTGTAACCTGTGGGCTTTCGTCGGATGTCATGAAGTCCCGCTGTTACACATATAATTGTCACAGTAACAGACCAGGACGGGAACACTGCACGCTTTGCGCGTAGGGGCGATGAGGCGCTAGGCGTGCGTGTTAGCATCGCCCGTATCGCTCCCTCGCTTCTTGCCCTTGAATACGCAGGCGTATACACCTTTCAAGCCCTGCCAACCCATCGTCTTTCAGGGTCCTTCCTCGATCAAACACGCAACCAGCTCGCTGACATGTGAGCCAGGTGAAGACAGCGCGGACCCGACCGCCCGCATGGTCGGCGCTTTGCGGCGCGCATCGATTGGCTGCGGATCAACCCGACCGGAACGGCAAAGATTCATGCAATCGTGAATCTTTATACTCCTCCCCGAACCCCTTCTTCTCTCGAATCCTCTTTCCCCACTACTCAACACCCCCGCCTCCGCGCGCAGATCGGAGACAACGAGGAAATTTTTCGCCATCCCGGATCGAGATTCCGTCTTCCGAGATTACGGCGTGAGTTGTAGAGACGTTGCTACTTTGGAAATATAACCTATTTGCAGTTTATTCACACTTTATGAATGAAACGTTTGAAAAATCATCCCGTATATGGCGTGCTTGGATGTTTCCTAAATATGTCATGTATCACAAGCGTTTTATACTTCTGTTAACATGAAGGTATCCCATTTTTAGTTTAATTGAACTTTACCTTATATTTTATCTATAAATTATAATATTTCATTCATAATTAATATGAATGAAAGCAGGAAGAAAAAGGGACGTGTTGGTAACGCCTAGAAATAAATGTTCTTATGCAAATTATTATTACACAGAATGCGCACTAATATGGTGTGTTGTCCCTTTGGTGTAATTTTCTATAGTTGGTTAAGCTTTGTTTGCATAAGGCGGAGGAATATCTTGAAAGTAGAACATATACAGGCCTTCAGAAAAGTTGTAAGTAACCGNGAAAGTAGAACATATACAGGCCTTCAGAAAAGTTGTAAGTAACCGGAATGGACTAAAGTATACAAATTCCTAGCATCCTGTAGATTGTACGTGAACGGGAGATTCAAAGTAGTACATACAGGCCCAATGGCGTAACAACTAGGGGAGGCAGTGTGTACATTGCTCCTTCCTAAATTTAGGAGTGGAGAGGTTTGGATGGCTCTTAGCAACGGGTTCCTTGAGAATCTGCGAGGCGAGGTGAGTATTAAGCAGTGCCGGAATGCAAGGGCGGGGGAAGCTGGAGCTCCCCNTTTTCTGTGAAACTGTTGTTTGCGCGTATTCGTGTGTTTCAGTAAATAAATGTTCTGGTAATACAACTTTTTCCCAGAAAAAAAATCCAAGCCTGTAATTTTATTATATAAAGAGTATGCATAGAAAAAAAAGGTAACAATTAAAAAAAATACTAACTTTTAAGGCTTGCCTACGCAGTTTCTTTAAGTAGTAGGAGAAAAGTACGATGATAGGGGCGTAGTGTAACCTGTGGGCTTTCGTCGGATGTCATGAAGTCCCGCTGTTACACATCTAATTGTCACAGTAACAGACCAGGACGGGAACACTGCACGCTTTGCGCGTAGGGGCGATGAGGCGCTAGGCGTGCGTGTTAGCATCGCCCGTATCGCTCCCTCGCTTCTTGCCCTTGAATACGCAGGCGTATACACCTTTCAAGCCCTACCAACCCATCGTCTTTCAGGGTCCTTCCTCGATCAAACACGCAACCAGCTCGCTGACATGTGAGCCAGGCGAAGACAGCGCGGACCCGACCGCGCGCATGGTCGGCGCTTTGCGGCGCGCATCGATTGGCTGCGGATCAACCCGACCGGAACGGCAAAGATTCATGCAATCGTGAATCTTTATACTCCTCCCCGTACCCCTTCTTCTCTCGAATCCTCTTTCCCCACTACTCAACACCCCCGCCCCCGCGCGCAGATCGGAGACAACGAGGAAATTTTTCGCCATCCCGGATCGAGATTCCGTCTTCCGAGATTACGGCGTGAGTTGTAGAGACGTTGCTACTTTGGAAATATAACCTATTTCCAGTTTATTCACACTTTATGAATGAAACGTTTGAAAAATCATCCCGTATATGGCGTGCTTGGTTGTTTCCTAAATACGTCATGTATCACAAGCGTTTTATACTTCTGTTAACATGAAGGTATCCCATTTTTAGTTTAATTAAATTGTACCTAATATTTTATCTATAAATTATAATATTTCATTCATAATTAATATGAATGAAAGCAGGGAGAAAAAGGGACGTGTCGGTAACGCCTAGAAATAAATTTTCTTATGCAAATTATTATTACATGGAATGCGCACTAATATGGTGTGTTGTCCCTTTGGTGTAATTTTCTATAGTTGGTTAAGCTTTGTTTGCATAAGGCGGAGGAATATCTTGGAAGTAGAACGTATACAGGACTTGAGAAAAGTTGTAAGTAACCGGAATGGACTATAGTATAGAAATTCCTAGCATCCTGTAGATTGTAGGTGACCGGGAGATTCAAAGTAGTACATACAGGCCCAATGGCGTAACAACTAGGGGAGACAGGGTGTACATTGCTCCTTCCTAAATTAAGGAGTGGAGAGGTTTGGATGGCTCTTAGCAACGGGTTCCTTGAGAATCTGCGAGGCGAGGTGAGTATGAAGCAGTGCCGGAATGCAAGGGCGGGGGAAGCTGGAGCTCCCCGAGAAAACCTGCCGACCAGCGGCATTGTCCGGCACGGTTCCCACTCGCGAAAACCCCGGAGTGCTATATTTAGGAAAGAACTCCATAATTACAGTAAATGAGAACCCAAACATTTTGTGCACCGAGGCGCGTTAATTTATTGTTTACAGTTTCTAGTTGTGGTCTAAACTTAAGACTTGAATCCTTATTTTTAAATTAAATTTTTGCAGTAACTCATGTCGAAAAATTGTTTTCATGTACTCCTGATACTTATGCATATCTTCGCTTCTGGGTTATAGATATTTATATATGCAACATGCAATTTAGATTCTGATCACACCAAAATGAAATTTATAAGAACAAGAAGAATGTTTTAAGAGGGGCACTTCTGAAGGCTTGTCCCCACCCATGTGGTTTTACTCGAAACTTGTATTTATTTAGGCACGAAAAGGTTCTTAAAATTGTTCACGGTTAACAGAGCACTTTTGATAGATCTACTCGTGTGCACATTGTGTATTATTCCATCATATGTAAAATTAACATTGCCATGTGTCTGATCACTTTATTTATCTGTTGGTTAAATGAAAATGTGAAATTATTAGAAAATTAAATAAATATTAATTTGCTAGTTCTTATATATATATAAACATAAAGCAAAGTAAATCATTTCAGTGTTTACAAATGTTTACCAAACACTTTAAATTTAATTTTAACACATGAAACAATTTTTCCTTTGTCGTTACCAACTTTACTTAGCGAATTACATACAATAAGTGTGCCCGTTAAAAAATAGGGAGATAGGGGCAGTGACATTTTTCAAAGGTTGATTCCTAAAGTGCTAACTTTACCGTGAACAATCTATAAATACTTTTCGTGTGTAGACACTGTTGCCAAATATCGTTTTCTACCAAACCTCTGCAGTGCACTTCTTGCACCAGTCAGGCGGATGGGCCTTTAAGAGGCCTCCCTAAAGTTCTCATACGGCTCTCATTGTAAGCAGTTCTGTCTATTTTAATTTTAATGTAAACAATTTTTTTAGTACGTAAATGCAAGTCGATATTTTGTTGCCCATTCATAAATTTAGTTATTGAAACATAAATGTGGTCGTTGAAGAGTGTCAAAGTCAGCAAAAAATCTCCTGTTTATAATATTCACTCTTCTGAAAAACAGTAGTGTTTTGAACTATAATGGAAGCGAGGATAACACAGGAAGATATCCAGAAACGTATTCCGCTCAAGAAGAAACTCCAAGAGCACCGTGGTTTCCAAGAAAAGCCGAAACTGAAAACTGGCGAAACATGGATTGAAGCGAGGAAGGAACAGCATAGGATACGAATGCGGGGATACTGGGCGAAAGTTAAAGCCCAGAAGCCAGGGAAAGGAAAAGGGCAGTTGAAATAGCGTGGTCCGTAGATGGCCGATAAAAAAAAAACGGAAGCACTGTATCTTTTGTGGACTGGTATTACAATTTTAAGGCCACCGCTTAGTTCTGAGGAAACAGAAAACTCCGTCGCAATGCTTCCTTACGGCCCGGACGTGACCTTGAGGGGATTGATATTGTTTACTGGGGAGTCCCCTTAAGTTGAGGAACGGAGCTTGATGTCTCGCCCATCTCCCCCTGCTGGAAAACTATCATAAGGCGCCACTGATTAAACCTGCCTGTTGCCTCCACAAAGACGCCGGGAGGACCGGCGACAAAGCGAGGTGCGAGAGGCAACGAAGCTTCATTTCTCGCCTCCTCCTGGCCGGCTTGCCCCGCTAGTAACTGCTCGGAACAATGCGATTAATTAAAAGAAGCTGCCCTGCTATATATATATTTGCGTGTGGAGCCCGGGCTAGGGACAGACGACGAGCGGTTCGTCGCCGCCGCGTACCAAAAAAAAAAACACGCACGCACGCACGCTCGTGAAACAAACAAATGAGACGTTTTGTGTGTATGTTTTTTTTTTCTAATTAGATTATGACGTAATTTACGGTCGCGCCGTGACAAAGGGAAATTCATACGCGCGGAGGCTCCCTGACACAAAAGAATTAAGGTGGTTCGGGGGGAAGGAGGGGAAGTCGGTGGTCCGTCGCCGCTATGCGGAGAATGTCGGGATTGGCTGTTGCCGGCCAGGGTTATTTCCGTGCAACGGGGTTCCTTGAGCTTTTCACCACGGCGGGGACTGTCCCGCTTGCGAACGCTAGGTCGTGGGAGCATCAGGTGTGACAGCAAGATGTGTGCAGTGGTTAGCGTCGAGGAAAACTGGAAAAGTCAAGGAATATCAGGGGAAACCCATACAAGGTCAGGGCATGAAGATAAAATTGTTAGAAATGCATTATATTTTCTTAGCTGAATCTTTTTTCATGTTGGTACATCGAGCATTGACGTAGCGGAAAAAGTGTGATTTTAGGTGCCAGTGGAGAGATTTGAGCGGCTCTTAACATCGAGGTCTTGACAGTCGATGAGAGTGAAGTGAGATCAGCGTGGAGCACTGTCGGAATGCAAGGGAGATCCCCGAGAAAACCCGCCAACCAGCGGCTTCGTCCGGCACGATTTACTTTTGCGAAAATCCGGGGTCCACCGGATTTCTTTTGGGGACCTCCCGTTTACCGCGCCCTTGCATTCCGGCGCTGCTCATACTCACCTCACTTCACCCTCATCGGATCTCAAGACCCCGATGTTAAAAGCCTCCCAACTCTCTTCCCTCCCTTCCCCCCCTGGCACACCATCGTACTCTTAGGTAGGGCATATAGGCTTACACCGTATACATTTTCTGTACTTGTTATAAACAGTTCTTTGGAAACTTGAAACTGTTTAATGTACTTAGATCCAAACAGATCTTAAGTTCCACCAACCAAATCTTAGTTTGCGGCAACCAAATAAGAACAACAAAATAATTATGTTTCAGCTACAAAATATGTCACTGCCCCTATACAAACAATTAATTCGATTGCGCCAAACACACTTTGTTTAATTCAACAAAACATTTTTTTTTACACTATGAAGCAAAGTTTGGTATATATTTTCGTAGTTATGTTAGCCCTATACGGAAAACACAGTAGAGTGATATTGTGAAGGTGTGCAGTTGCATGTTTAGGGATTCTAAAATGGGTTTGCTGTCTGCTGAGGACTAGAAGTAGGTCTCAGTACCACTTACCACAACTCTAGCTAGCTTAACTAGGAGTGTCACTCACGAAACCGAATAAGCGAAAAATAGACTGCCTGCAAAGCGCTCTCTTCGGTTAAGCATATAACCGCGAGAACGTATGCATGCAAATAACTACAATTTGCAAGCAAATGACTTAACAGTTTCAACTAAACTTCTTTGGCCGAGATATTTACAATAAACTGGTTTCAGAAATTTACAGTTAAGAGATGTTTGTTCTCACGTAAAATACTGTTCAAATACATTTAACAAATATTGTCCCTGTACGAGTGAATTCAACTTTTAGCATAAGAGTAGAGTAGTAACTACAGATATTTGACAGTTGGTTCACACTGGTTTCACATCTTAGTTCAAGAATAACTGCCCATGTTAATATCGGAAACACCGTAGACAATCCAAATATTGCTAAAGTTGTTTTGTTGAAGGAACTAACTGTTCTGTTGGAGGGACAGAATGCTCTGATTTAGGAACTGCGTTCATAGTTACAGACAAGATCACGACATTAATTTCTGTTGAAATTACTATTTACCTTAATATTTAGATAGTACAAATATCAAGTTCGATTTCTGTCCGTATATTAAAGGTTTAGATGGATTATGCATACAGATATTGCGGTTCTTACAACCGTATTTTTCCTCAGTGCAGAAGCCCACCATTTTGTCAAATGTTACTTTCGTTCTAGGGTTCATCCGAATACTCTCATTACTTTATTGTCTCCTCCACGATTTGTGGTATTGTGATGGCAAATATCCGCACTGAGAAGTGAATAATAACTGTAAACTTAAGATCGCTAACATAGCGTTTAAAAAAACAGAAACCCTTGGCTTACTCAGAAATCGAAGACGGAAACTCGTTACCTTCAGGTAACGCGTTAATGCATTTTGACACGGGATTACTATTCAGGACTGAAAGAAGGCGAACATAAGCTATATGTACAACAGACTGAAATTCTATCTGGTCGCCGCGGTCAATGCGCTTCCAGCATGTCCACCAGACACTACAGATATGTTTAAACAAGTTCAAGTTAGGATATTTATCAGGCTACTATCTCGTTTTCTGTCAATTTAACTTTTTCCATGTCATCAAGATAAAAATATGATTCGAAGTTCTATATCGACTTTACCCTACGCTGTGATAATCCGCTATCGCTGTGGTATAGGCAACAAATGGGATCTGTTTAAAACAACAACGAGCTATTTCCGGCTTCTGTTTGAAACCCGATTTTTTTTTTTGTTATCGTTATCGATACTAGACAATGGCAAAATCGGTGGTGTGTTAACCATAATACTGCTAAATGATGTATGTACGTGATGTTTGCCGATTTTTGGAAATCATATTTCTTAGCGGAAACTGCTGGAACGTTAAGTGGAAGTACTAAGGGGTCTTTGCGTGGTTTAAAAACTCATTGCCTTTTTTAAGTGCCACACGCAAGTTCTGTAGTAAAATAACAGTAAGCTCAAGCGTTGACATGAAATTATTATTTTTTAACGATTGTGGGAATTATAATAATATTAACTTTAATCAATATTTAGTACTATTTGCGTATAATATATATACATATACATTTATTTATTTTTTCTTTAAAAAATATTTACGTACCTTAGAATATGTTTAGATATTACCGTCTGTGTTAATCCGATAATAATAATAATAACAGACTTAGTCACGAATTTTTTTTTTTTTTCGTGGTTAGTTACCCAACTATTATCAAATGTTGGGCGAATATTGTATGCCTATCTTAAAACGAAGTTTAGTGTGCACACGTGCGTGTCTAAAATGCCGAACCCGTGTCTCTGCGGGTACGGTGCAGCGAGCTCTGACACCTGCGCGAGTGTCAATAACAATTATTAAATGCCTTTGTTTCCTTCACCATGCGCGAGCACATGCATAAGCCAAATTTAATTTTTTTTGTAGAGACGCTCAAGAACGAATACATTTTAATATGTGAAGCGTGGCATTGTTGGAGGCAAGCTCAGACAGAGCGGTAGCTGCAGGGCATAGGGCTGAACACGTCTGCAGCTGGCAGTGTAGCCCTTGCCCCTCCACCCCTCCTCCGGCCGCCTCGTGCAGGCCAGACACCGGTGCGACGCGTCAGCAGGTAGCCGCTACATGTAGGTTTCCTGGTGCGCTCTGCGCGAGGATTGTTCCTGCAAAAAACGGCAAGGTTTATCTACAGCCGACATGGCGTTGTAGCATGTAATTCAATATCTGTAGCTTGCGTCTGTACGTAATACGTTGTTAAACTTTCTTATAATATCTGTTTTTATGTGCCAGCCAATCTGAGTGCTATGGAAATTATTTTTCCCCGCCTATAACGTATTTTTTTTCTTCTGTTTCCTGCCATTGCCTTTATCCTGTCTATGAGATAGACGTTTTCAAAACAGCGACACTACTCTACGAATACAAGCAGCCACGAATACAAGCGAAACACATACAGCGTGTTGAAATACATGAACAAATCCACTTCACTTTCATGACGTAGCTCTGTTGTAAACAGCTGATTTTTTCTTAAGCTAGGTTTTATGTCAGTATTATGACATTTTAAGCTAGAAACGCGATTTATTACTTTTAATTGCGGATCTATTTTTTTGACATTACATATTATTGTTGACGAATTTTAATTTATAGAGAAAACTTAAATTCCTATCGTTTATTAGTAAGTGACTTCTGTTTCCTTTGGCACGCGAATAAACCAAATTTCACTAAGTTTTTTTTTAATACACGCAAATGATACACGGGTCCGCTGCCGCATGGCGGCTGACGTGCGATATAGGTCAGTTCGCATGCACGTGGCTCGGGGTCGTCAACACGTCTCCGACTCCTTCCCCCGTGGTGCCCTAAGGACGTCGCCTGCTGCACACGCCTGTTGTGACAAGTGTGTATGTCTCGCGTGCTTGTCGGTGCGTGTGTGCTTACAAAACAAGATGGCTTAATTTTTTTTTTAATTAAATTATTACGTTCTTGTAAAACAGGAAAAACAAATTAAATATATCAAATATTAAAAAAAAATCGATTTTTAAAAACAAAGTATTAAAATTCTAATATTTTTGCATGGTTCTAGCAGCAACATACAGTCAACTTGTTTTAAATAAAAAATCGAGCTTATAATTTTAAAGCTTGATTGGGGTCTGGCCTACCATACGTTTGATTTCGTGAAAAATTTATTAAGATCAGAAGAACTCAAAGTTATTTTTAAGTTATTTGTATATTCCTTCTCGTGTATGGAAAATTACATTTTTTAATTCGTAAATAACTATACACACTGGCGATTCGTGCACTCTAGCAGGGGTTATGCGAGCGGTGGTTCCTATGCAAACGGACGTTTATTTTCTAGGAAATTAACATACTTATTAGAGATCGATGTTATGAAAAAATGTTTACTAAATTAGTTTTTATGAAATAATTTTTTATTTAAATATATTTTATTGAAATCATTTTTGTGGTTACGGGTCGCTGGAATGGTCAGCCGTGGGTTGTAGAGAGTGCCGAGGGGTGGGGGGGGATTAACGAGGGCGCAGGCAGCGCCTGTGAGGTCATCCAAGATGGCGGCAAACTCCTACCTCCTATCCCGGAACCCGTTGTGCCCGCTTCGGCCTACTCTTACTACTCGCATAGCTCGCCAGTTGAAAACAAGCTCCCCTTTTCAGCTCGAAGCTGTCTGATTGGGTATTTGTGCAGGCGGTTTTGCGGATCCGGCATCGAGGGCGAAATTCGCCATGACGGAAAGTGGGTGGTGGGGAATAAAATAAAATCCGTCAACCGACAATAGTACCTCCAGAAGTGACCTTGAAATGTCGGAACTCGGGCTCGACTCTCTCTCTCCCGCGACCAGACCTCGCCGCATACTTGGTTATAATTATTATATGTCTGCCCCGCCGCAATTTTCTTTGAAGAAAGGCCGCAATATTCTTGACGCGGATGCTAGAAAAAAGAAATCGGGGCCCGGATTCCGAGAGTTACCACAACAATCCCGCGGTCATAACTCAACCGGATTTCGTTTTATTGTTCCTCGCCGCTCTTACCACCGTGATTATGTCTGCTTTCGACGCCATTTCTCACCGGTTGAAGAATATGCGTATTTTTCTCTTATTTTGCATTGTATTTAAATTTCTGTTATGTTTTTTGTTCTGTTTTCTTTCTCTCTCAGAACCCAAGAGCAAACAAACATCTCTAACTTCGTTTTGCCATTCTGAGAAATTTTTTTTTTCTTTTTCAAGTTGTACCCTTTGTTTTTTTGTAATGCAAACATCTCGTTCCCACATATTAAATTCAAGTGGTTATGTAGGACTTTTCCTTAAAATTCCTTTTCGAAAAAAATTACATGGGTACGAGTTCACTAGGAGAACGTAGGTTCATTTAAAGAGACAGTTGTCTTGCTTTCATAAGCACTAACCTTTTTTATTTCGACGAGAGGGGCAACAGTATTGTTTGTACACATTTTAGTTGGAATCAAATTTCTCACACAATCATTCCGAATAATTTTCTGCGCCGTACGTGAAACAGTCAACCAAATTCATTGAACTGTTACTTGTTTTCGAAACTGAGCCAAATTACCTACTGAAATCATTATTTTCAACGGGTTTGCTGCGAATCATCCATATGTGCCTGTAAAGACATGAACACTGTTGCACTTAACGTACGTCACGTCTCCATTTTTCTTGCCCACCCGGAACTCGCCAGCTGTACAGACGAACGTATTTTATTGGTCCTGCATGTTGGAGGGTGTGGCCAGCCTTGCATGCACCTGTATCACTAGTTTTTTTGAGGACATACGCTCCTAGTATACCAAAGTAAATAACTAATTAAAACAACTAGGAGCATAACATTAAAAAAACTCGGTGATTATTAACAAACCTTTGCCCCTGCGGTATGCTGCCATCGTGCTGAAGTTTTTTTTTAATACAATAAACTGGTTTTGTATTATAACTTTTTCCAGTGCAGATTCCCTTTTTTTTTTTTTTTTTCGTANGTGATGTGTTATACGTAGGGCCACCTGTTTTTCGCGAAAAGATTTACGCGAAGGCTATCCTACGTACATACGTGCAGTTTTCCTTTAGTTATTGGCCACGTGTCTGTCGGGAGACAATTCCTTACCTGACAGCGCCAATCAGAATAAGGTAACTCCGACAATGAGTGTCCGTGATTCGCGGGCAAAGACACCTGCAACGCGTGGCAGTTAAAAGAAATCATGCAATCACGAAAGTGGATCTGAGCTCTAGCTAGTATTATGCACTACAAGTAGTCCTGAAATCTTTTCGTGAAAAACAGGTTGCCCTGATTATACGTAGTACAATGAATAAGTTCGTGGATCCAGTTGGCGCGTGGCTGCCTACACTCCATGTTTCAGACAGTCCACAAACTCTCAGTTAATATTCAGTTTATATAGAAACTGTCCTATATATTTCCCACTTGATTTTGCATAAAGTATGATATCACAAAGTTTGTCGGGCGAATTCCGCCCAACCACACATATATATATATATATATATATAATGGGGTTTCAGTCAAGCATCACATAGCGGCAAGCGCTAGTAAACTAAACTTCCCGGTTTGTTAAGAAAGCGAGTCTCTCGTCTTGGAAGCGAAAAAGGAAGACTGTATGCACTGCTAAATGAGATAATGGTCGTGGATGACGTTATTTTTTTTTATTTCGTTGCCATCGTTGAGGCAACAACGCCACGGCGGACTAACATTGTCAGCAGCTGCCTGCTCTGCGCGAGTCAGTCGTCCCAACCCGTGCATGCGCGTCGCGTGCGGGCTATATCGGCTTATACGAGATCCATAACAGTATCACAGATGTGCGCTTTCCCNGCCTTTGAATTTTTTTTATATCCTCCCATTCCCTCTTTCATCTTATTTTTTTTTGTGATCCGACCGCGAAATAAAAAGGACTTGACGGGTTGACATATATTCGCCGTGTCCGTACTCGGCCTTCTTTCGCGAACGTCGCCGGATCTCTTTTTAAGGATCGGCGGCGACATGCGACCGCGCAGTTCTTGTGGAGTGGTCGGGGAAAAGGAGGAGATGGGGGGGGGGCACCGCAAACCAAGCAAAAGACACCGCCCGGAGCAATTATGCGCGACGTTTATTAAAGCCGGCGTGATTAACGACATATTAACGAGGCGGAATTACCCGCGCGGAGGAATGTTGGAAAGAGTGGCGCGCGCGCGAGAGAGAGCCTTTCGAAGCTTTTCAAAAGCGACGTCCGAGATGACAAGTACCTCGCCATGCGCCGTAACGCCATAACAGACGCGCGGCTCTGGTCTTCTTCGGCGCCCCGCGTTGTGGGGTCGGGCCGTTTGCTTTCCATGATCGCCCGCGGTCGGCATTGCACTGGTGTGTCTGCGTGCCGACAAAACACGTCGGCCATGAATGACGTTGTCGAACACGTTGGATCGATTAAACTTTAAGCGCACTCGGCCTGGTTTGTTTCCTTAACGTTGGAAGCAACACGGTTTACCTGCTTGGACGTTGAAAGCCTGTGAAAAACCCTACGAACCTCGTTTTGTCGTACGTGCTGTGTGTGCAACGCCTTTTGCTTTTACCGAGGAATCTTGTCGTTAAACGGCTGGCATGACGGAACTATACCCGATAACTACTATTTTTTTTTTCAGAACAAAGTATGTATTAATGTCAATAGGCCAGGGGAATCGCGATTAGCAAGCCAGCCTCCCGCGTCGACGATGAGGCTTTTATTCCCGGTGAATCCCGGCACGTATTTCCCGCGCATGGGACAAGCATTAATAGGGGTGTTTTCTCCGCATGCTCCCATTCTTCGGCCAATACACTTTGTCGGTTCAACATCCCCATCTCATTTCCGGTCAACCATACTTCAGGTCGACTGGGAACTTTGGCTGGCTAATCCCTGGGCGGAGGAGGGGAGGGTTGTAAATCTTGACCCAGCCCTTATAGCAGGAGTTTGGGCCGAATAAAATGAGATTAGTCTCGAACCGTGGCAAATTCTAACCACAGGGAATTTTTAAAAAGTCCGTATATAAATATATATATATATATTTGTTTAGTCAGTATTGAATTGTGTATGCAGAATTAAAACTACTCGCGTTCCTGTCAGCATGTGATTTGAACTTAAGAGATAGCGTTAGATGACTACACCCCTGCACACGAAGAAGAATGGACCTGTCCGCTCGCTGCTGAAGTTGTCCTGCATTGCACGTTTGCACCTGCGTGTGTGAGAATTTGCTAACTGAACAGAGTTATGAAATATGTTCGGTTAATAAATTAAATAACGCATACATACAAACACTATCGCTTATGACTATTACAGTGCAGAAATCTTTAACATGCATAATTTTAAAACAAAATTTTGCCGTGGTTATATTAGCTGTGCAGCAAACTGACTAGCCAATGTGAGCTATTTCCCCAATATACTCCATTCACGGTTACTTCCAACTTTTCTGAAACACTTGTGAAGTTCTACTTCCAGGGTATTCCTCTGCCTCATACTCACAAAGCTTAGAAAATTACACCAGAGGACCAACGCACCGCACCGCATTCATGCGCACTCTGTGTAATAATATTTTGCACAAGAACTATTTCTTACTAGGCTTTGTCAACACATGTATTTCCTCTTTGTCTTTATTCATATTAGTTATAAACGAAATATTACAATTTATGTTTAAGATACACGTAAAAGTTAAATTTAACAAACAAAAAGTAATGTTATATTAACACGAGCATAAAACGCTTTTGATAGATAACGTATTTAAGAAACAACCAAGCACGTCTTACAAGGGTTGATTTTTCAAAGGTTAGATTCAAAAAGTGTGAAGAAACCGCGAATAGACTATAGTAGCAAATCCCCTTCATTGGTTGTTAGACTCACCACGGATAGGGCAGCTGGTTCCGCGCCTTGCACCAGTCTCAACCATGCCGACCCCGACTCAAAGACGGAACCACGCGAGGGTGTTATTAATTATTTCCTGGTCGCGTTAAGTTCGTGCATTTCTATGCTTGCAGTGTGTACTGTCGTGTCTGTTCCGGAAGGGAAAAATACGCAATAATTTTTACGCCCAGATGATGACCAAAGGAAAAAGTTAAGCGCGCTCATCCTAAATTATCTTATTTTCTAGGAGGTATAAATACTGACGGAAGCTCTGGGCGTCAGCCAGGTTCGTAATTGGATGGAGGCGTTGTTCTTATTAAATAAAAGAGCTAAACCTACTTTTCTAATTTATGTCCACGACTGCTAACGGGCACGAGTGACCATGCAGACAATAAAACAGTAATTTTCTACGTCACGCTGTACACGGTAATCATTCGTTGTCATGGATTTGCCGTGTTGCACTAATTAGCGCAGCACTCGTATCCCCGAGTATTTGCCTTGTGTCTCAGAATGATATCAGTTCTTCCACCTGGGAGAAGCTCGAGTGTAACCAAACCAGCAACCCTAAACGGAGGGGTTTTCTTCGGGGTCTCCCTTTTCCCCCGCCCTTGCATTCCAGCGCAACTCCACTCACCTCATTTCACCCTCATCGGCTTTCAAGACTTTGTTGTTAAGAGACGCCCAAATCTCTCATCTCAACCCCAAACGCTCGTGCGCGGTTCTTGTAACACCGAGTGATAGAATTAAGAGATTTTGTCGGCTCTTAACATCGTGGTCTTGAGAGCCGTTGAGGGTGAAGGGAGGTGAGTATGTAGTAGCGCCGGAATGCAAGGGCTGGGGAAACGGGAGATCTTCGAGAAAACTCGCCGACCAGTGGCATTGTCCGCCACGATTCCCACATGCGAAAATCCTGGAGCGAACCCGCCGGGAGTTGAACTCGGTTCACCTAGGTGGGAAGCGAGTAGTATAACTACTACCCCACCGCGGCCTCTCTGCAACACCGAGGACTTCGCTTGTTTCACTGCGGTAGGTGCACGGCACTTTCTCCTCTTGGTCTCTTCGGGCCATTCACTTTCCTTAGTGCCGTAACTCTGTATTCTACCGGTTTTCTCATTAAAAACCTGTCCTCCTCGCTAATCTGGGATATTCCGACTTACTTTTTGTAAAGCCTTTACCTGAATATCTCATTATGGGTTATCAAAAATTTGTTCTCTTTGCCACTTATCGAAGTCTTCAAGCCTTCTGCCAATTTGAGTGGCAAACTCGTTCCAGATCTTGTTGAGAACTTTATCTGATAGGANAGTGCCAGAAGTTAACTTACTAACACAAAGTTTTCCCTTAAAAAATTAAAATTTATAAATTTTTAATGCAATTTGCAATATAACGCCTGGTATCTAGGCGTCGTGCGACGTTACACCGCTGTCCAATACAGACACGCATCTGGGCGAGAAATTTCTATTCTAGAATCCTCTGGAAGAACGTTCGTTGTCGGAAGTGCGAAATGGCGGAGAAAGCGCCAAGAGCCTCCGGCAGGCTGAAGGTACCGAGTCGGTAGACCTACCACAGTGAAACAAGTGAAGTCCTCAGCGTTGCAGAGAGGCCGCGGTGGGGGGACATTCTTCGAATGCGCAGGACTTTTTACTAACCTACACTTAAACTAAGTGTTAGGTGTGAGCCCACGGTAGGGACGGGAGTTTAGTGCGTCTCAGGGCTAAGCCCCATTCGCCTACAAGAGAAGGGAATCGTGCAAGGAGATATACATCGCGGCAGAGGGATTGGGCTGTCATGGCCACGTTTCGGCCACGACAACCTCCCCGAGTGTGCATATAGCTAAACTACTATACTAAGAAGAGAAATGGGAAAACCGGCATAGACACCGTAAAATCTCTTTCGGCAGGAAATAATTAAAAATGGTTACATGCATTAACAGAAAACGCTACAGGAGACAGGTGGGTAGAAACCATGCTATTTATTAGCGGGTAGAGAAAATACTAGTAGAGAGGGGGCAGAACGCCTTTCTTTTTCATTTCGCGCTGGCTTAACCAGAGCGGTGTTGCACATCACTCAGGTGGAGGGAGGGGCGCAATTGGGCCTCTTCCCTCCTGAGGGCGTAGGACACTAGCGTACAGGAGGATATTGATGAAGGTGTCGCCTTTCCTTGCGCTTCAGTGCGAGAAATTAGCGAGGTGGCAACTTTGTGACCATCTGTTGTCCGTGATGAGAATTTGGTTTCCTTATATCGCTATGACGGTAAATAGTACCCTGTAAACAACCAGATAGTCAACGGTGATAGTGGATGCCGCACTGCTGTAGCAGCAAACAAATGTATGTAAAATTATTTAAACAATATGATTTATACTTTAAAGTTTCACATTATTTTTTTCTGGCGAAATTTTTTTTAGACCCAAGGTTTACTAATATGGGGATGTACTTGCGTCATTGGGTTTTTCCAATTTTACAAATTTTGCGATACGCCGCTGGTGTCGAAGCCAGAGTAGCAAACCGGAAGGATATAGTGGTAATATGGATGTGTTAATTTAAATCAACCAAAAAAAGTTTTCATAGCTATTTTGCAAAATTAGGACCAACGAAATGTGACTGATTTAAAACGATGAACTACCTGCAGGTATCTCTTCAGTAAAGGTATGGTAGTGTTTTATACAATTAATTCGTAATAAACTTATAGCAACATTTGAAACTGAATAATTTGCAGTAACAAATCACATAAGTACCCACCAAGATTTTAGTAGAAATTCGTATAAACATACCTCTATCCCACACAGAACTACTGTATTTCACTCACCAAGGTATGTACCACACAGGCCTATGCTTTTACTATAAACTATTTAAAGAAATTAAGATTAATTTCTTTTCTTACATGGAGTCGAGAGTCGCGTTGCTTATAAATTTTGGTTTAAGTAATTAATTTCGCGTGTGTACTGTAATTACGTTTTAGCAAGAGAACTACTGAAATAGTAAACGTATCTAAGAGTTATATTTACGCACTAGGATAAATTCGAACTTCAGTATCGTGAAATTCGAGCCCAATTTAGATAACTCACTGTTGGTTGAGAAAAATGCTCGTAAACGGTATGTTGAGAGACAGCGGTTGTTATTTTTCGTTTCAACGCATTTTCGCAAACTGCTAGCAAAACATAGTTTTACATTTTTTTTTTTTTCGTAATTTATTTTTGCATATTTTTATATGCAATTATGAAAACACATTTTTTCGAAGTTTCAAGAGCAAGTATAATTGCTATAAGTGCAGTATTTCATATAAAAAAATCTGGTAATTAATAACATTAAAAAACACGGGACGAAAAACAACATGTTTCTGCCACTTATAACGTCCAACATAATTTTCTGAAGCGGAAGAGAAATAACTCCCCTCCTAAATGCTGCCGTTCGCCTCTGCCGTTTTTGCCGGGAACGAGGCGTTGTTGAGAAGTTTGCGAGTCACCGGTTGGACGCGCTGACATTCCACTTGGTAGACACCTAACACACCCATGTACTCGGCCCGGCGCAGATGAAGTCCCCTTTGCCACATCAAAAGAAACCATATTTAATATCCGAGGCCCCCCCCCCCATCTCTCCTTCCGCCACTAACCTCAACGGACGTGCCGCTAATATCCTCTCAACTCGTGGCATAAAACTTTCTTTTTCCTCTCCTCTTCGCCTCTCGCCGTCCTCCGTNCGGGTCGGGTCGGCTCGCGCGCACGCACGCAACGTGCCCAAGACACTTGCTCGTCGGCCTTGTTCACTTGTGTACACGACCACCCCCGACGTGAAGATGCGCGACTCTTCTGTGAAGTCGCGTGTACTCCGTTCACGGTTACTTGCGACTTGTCTGAAGCCCTGCTCAAGTTCTGCTTCCAGTATATCCCTCCGCCTCGCGCATACAAAGCTTAGCCAAGCCAATGTTTATTCCACTCAGGTGAGGAACAAAACTTGATTTGCTATGGGAGAGTTTGGCATAGGGAAAATTTCCGCAGCTAGGTGCGCAAGGTTCCAAAAGGTAACTTTTAATTAAAATTGTAAGCTACTGAACAGTAGAAGAGAAAGATTTTACTTAGTTACCAAGTTATTTTATATTTGATTTATGATTATTACAATTATCCTGTTTTTAACGGAGAAAATAGAGAAAAATTTGGTACACGTGCGACAATAGCGCTTACTTAGTGGCGAAAATGTTTGGTTGCCAAACTTTTAGCATTGATGTTCCCAACCTGTAGTAGCAGTAACCTTAGCCAAGCCAAGAAAATGACACCAAAAGGGACAACGCGCCTCATTCGTGCACACTCAGTTCAATAATATTTTACGTAAGATCTATTTATTTCTAGGCAGTAACAAAACACACATTTTCTCTCTGTTTTTATTCATATTGTTACATGTCGTTGGTCTGCGCCGCTGACCTTGGCAGGCCCTGCGCGAGCGGGCGGAAGAGAAGGGCAGAGTAGTGATAAGTGGGGCGGCAAGTCAATGGGATGTTTGAATGACAGCCGAGCGATAATCCTACCAGAATTTTGAGTTATGGAGGCATTCTGCCGCGATAACCCTTCGTCGGCTCGCCGCTACTGACCTTCCGCGGATAGGATTTCTGCGTTTATCTGAAGGATGCACTGTATTACTGACCTCGTTCTCTCAGCGTGACTCGATGTACGTCGAACCTTCCAGATGGCCAGGGCGAACTATATAAAAGTGTGACAGGCCTCCGAACCGGGAGTTGAGTGGAGTTGCTGAATGGTTGAGTGGCTGAGTTTTNTGAGTGGAGTTGCTGAATGGTTGAGTGGCTGAGTTTTGAGCGATAGAAGACGAGCGGCGAGAGAAGTGACCAGCGGAAGGGAAATCTGCGACTGCGAGTATCAAGCAGTGAAGAGTGCTGAACTATTGGATTATATGCTTGAGTGAAAAACATTACAATTGATGGCAACAGATAGACTGAATACGTGTTAATGATGAGTTTGAGTTAATTGACTCCAACCAAACAGCTACATTAAGAAGAATGTTAATTAGAGTTGAAATAGACATTAAGTATTGGGCTCACTGCTAAATAAAAAGAGCCGTACTGGAAGCAGATAATTTAATGCTGTAAATAATAGATGTGTGAAAAAATTAGAAATCAAATTTATTTCTTTTATTTTTATTAAGGCCTCCATCCCTCGCGAACTCATATAAGCCCCACAGGCGTTCCACGTAACAATATAAATTATAAATGACTGAAATATTGTAATTTATAAATAAAATATATGTAAAAGTTCAACTGAACCAAAAAAAAATTACAATTTTATTTGAACACAATTATAAAACGCCTGTGATACACGGCATATTTAGGAAACTACCAAACATGTCATACACGAAGAAATTGATTGAAGGCTTGATTTAAAAAGTGTGAAGATACCGCGAATGGACTATACCTACCGTCGCTTAGGCCGTTATTACGTGAGGCTGCCATCCTTGTTCTTGTACAAGCTTCTACATAACCTCGTTTACGAGCCGGTGTACTAGTTACTATGTGAGACGCCGTGGAATATTCCTACACAACAACTTGCACACACTCGATGGGTGCGCAGTGTATGGTTGGTATACTCAATTCACGGTTACTTACGACTTCTCTGAAACCCTGCCAAAGTTCTACTTCTAGGATATTACTCCGCCTCACGCAAACAAAGCTTAACGGAGTGTAGAAAATTACACCAAAGGGATAATACACAGCATTCGTGCGTACTAAGAGTAATAATATTTTGCATAATAACTATTTCTTACTAGCGATTACCAAAACGTATGTTTTCTCATTTTATTTTATTCATATGAATGAAGTATTATATTTAGTAGGTGCATATAATTAAAATTCCAGTTTAACCAAAAAAAAAAAAAGGTGTTTTTATGTTAAGAGAAGTGTAAAACGCTTGTAATACATGACATATACGTACATGGGGAGATTTTTAAAAGGTTAGATTCAAAAGGTGTAAAGAAACCGAGAATAGACTATACGCAGTAACTTGTGCTGACCTATTAAAAAAAATATATTAGCACGTATTGATACTGCTTTATTACTGGTGGCAGTTAGAACATTCTATGGCCTACTAATGTATTTTCAATGTTTGAAAATAAAAACGTTAAGTCACGGAAAGTATATTTTTTAAGCATTCGCGTAGTTTTAAAATTGTTTTGTTATGTAGTTGGCATCCATATGCAACAGACAAAAAAAAATCCGACATCGTCTGGACATGTCCTGGGATGATTTGCTGAGATGGGGCAAGGGGTTAATGGTTGTTCTTCGCGTTGTGTTTTATTATTCTACAGCCGCGCGTACAAATCAACATTGAAATGGATAAAAATACAAATGTTTACCAAGCGTCGCATTCTGTTTGTGAGAAACTTAAAATCTATGTGTTACTTTTACGCGAATTATTAATTTGATGCCCCATAAAACAAAAATAAGCCATTGTGCCACACGTAAATAAATATTACGTTTTAAGACATGGAACAACTTGTATCCCACTGCCAAATTTGTTAAGCACTCTAATCACCGTTTAAAATTTTGCTGACACTAATTACATCAAAAGTAAGCTGATAATAGATTTAATTTACTGTAATTTTTCATTGCTACTCTTATGTATTTGTAAATCATTTTTGTAACATTTGTGTGAAAAAATTTTAATGGTTCAGGATTCTAACTCTTGTTCTTTTCTTTTGTTTTAGGTGAGTTGAACGAGTGTCTGATTCTGCGAGAATATTCTCCATCAAAGCAATTTCAGTGTGAGTTGTATTTTTTCGTTATTGCATTAAGACATGTTAAAGTGCGTAAATTCAATGATTTAATGCATTGTTATAATTATTTTTAAAAATAAGTAAAATGAATTTTCATAATAAGTTAAACTGACATTTTATTCAAGGGGTCATTTAATTTTCTATGTTATAAACTTAGCGCTAGTACACATCACGCAACAAAAGATTAATTATTTCTAAATCTAAATGAATGTTACCCGTCAAGTTATTAAACACAGAAAATTTTATTGTGTATCAGCTGCAACGTTTGTTAGTTTTGTTAGTTTATAAGTGACCGACAAAGAAATGCATTAATTTTTTGGGGCGTGAGATTAATTTACTATTTTCTCACGTGTATGTGCAGATGAAGCTTTATCTCGAAAATCATTATCAGTTACGTTTTGTGAAATAAATAAAAAGGAGATACATAACGTGAATATTGATGTCTGTTGATAAGCACATATACATTCTATGGATAATACGTACATAATCACTTGCTAGTAAGAATAAACAGGTAAAAAAAAAACCACTTTTGAATGCTTTGGAGCATCCATTTACGATAATAATTCGTCCTTGATAAGCATCTGTAAGCATTTGATTGCAATGAAATTTAGAACAATTTACGATGTAGTTAATATCAGGTCATGAATGTACTATACTTTAATAAATAGTTTCATTTCAAAAATATTTAGTTAAAAAACGCCAGCTACCTCACATTATGTCAGCTGAACTCTAAATTTGTATTTCCCCCGCAACGAGCTGAATAGTGTAGTTTTTTATACAGAATTGTGGTGGTTACGTAGAATAAATTTGTGGTAGAGTGCTCATGCCAACTGCGTTGTAACCTTTCTCTGTGTTCCAACATCGGACTACTTTTTTTTTTTACCAACAGCACAATCGAAACAAACGTGAACAGGATTTGAGGTTAGAACACTGTTTATGTAAGTAAGTGCTTTGAAAGTGTTTCTACAGGGCCTCTGACCTAGTTTTAATGCAACTTGAATGTAGGCCTACTCAAGTTAGTCAAAATATTTTATTTAGACCAAAGAATGGGTGCGTTGAAAAAAAGAAAGTGTAAACAAATACCTTTTTTTAACTGTTGACCATGCAGTTTTGACAGTTTTATTGTCAATGCTTGGGACATACGCAGAATACGAAAATAGGTATACCTTATCGTTATCGTGCGGGTTGTTGATGCCACCTTGAAACGCTATTACAGAAACTGTTCAGCTGCCAGATCCATAGACTAAAGATGAGGTGGACCGAGCTTGCTGACTGCGTACAACCAATCTCTGTGTTCCAACATTGAACTGTTTTTCTGCCAATACGGCTAGCAAAAAAATTAATGGAGTGGATTGGATTTGAGGTTAGAACACTGTTTAATAAACAAGTGCTTTGAGATGCTTTTATACTTCATCTAACCAATCTGTAATGCAGTTTGATTAAATTCAAATTGGTAAAAGTATTTTATCAATATAAAGGTGCTTGTGATTTAAAAATTAATACATAAACAAACACGTTCGTCACTGTTGACCATGTGACTTTGACAGTTGTGTTCCTTTGGCTAGGTCAATGTTGGGCGCATGCGCAGAGGACGAATAAGCGGTTCACACCTCGTCTTTACTCTATGGGCACATCTCTGCAGATATATATATATATTTTTTTTTTTTTTACTCGTCGGTGTGATAATTGATAGTTGTTGGATGACGAGACACGCGAGAGGGTTGCGGACTGCAGCGGGAAGGCTGCGCGCATGCGCGGAGGGGGTGAAAGGGGGGTCGCGCGCGAGTATTTGTCACCCCGCCCGAGAGCCGGCGACAGTTGCGCAGATAAGGTGCGCGGGTGCAGGGCCGTCTTCATCCTCGCCTCACCCCCCGCAGGTGTAGTCCACGTGCGTGTCTCACGCTCGCTCGTGTGCTCGACCCCCGCCACTTAATCTCGGCGCCTAGAAAAGAACCCCGCGGCTACCGGCGTCGCTTCATCCTTCAAGCGACTCTTGCAACAAGGGAGGGGGCGGCCATGTTTTTATTTTTAAATGCGTCCGTATTAGCGCCTCCTCCTAGGGAAGTCATTCTGCCAAAACTGTCTCGAAGTAAATAGCGCTTTTAAAGATAGGGATGTATCCATCCGTCACTCTAGCACCTCCACAACTTGCGTTCAGTAAATTCGTGGTATTTGAAACCTTGCATATGTTATTATTTATTCGGTATACAACCTTAATTCTCACTGAATGTATTCTTTGAGGCTGCCACAAAATACCACCCTATAGTCCATTCACGGTTACTTCGCACTTTTCTGAAGTACTACTAATGTTATACTTCCAGGATATTCCTCCGCCTCATGCAAATTTAACTTAACTAAGTATGGAAAATTATATCAAAGGGACAACGCGCCTCCTTACTGGACATTCAAAGTAATAATATTTTACAAAAGGACTATTTCTTGCTAGGCATTACCAACATACCTAACTTCTCGCGTTTTTTTAAATATTAATTATAAAGAAAATATTATAATTTATAAAGAAATAATAAAAAAAATTTAAATAAAGCCCAAAATTAAGTCCTTTTATGAGCGCAGGTATAAAACACTTATGAAACATGCCATAGGAAACAACAGAACACGTCGTACATGGGATAATTTTTCAAAGGTTTGATTCAAATAGTGTGAAGAAACCGCGAATAGACTATACCATGCTTTTTTTGTGTGGACACAAATTTTTTTAGTTGTCGCCACTAATTTTTTGTGGCCGCTAGTTATTTATTTTGTGGTGACTACAAACAATATTGTGTTCGCTGCAAAAAACGTTTGGTAGGGTGGGTACCAACAAAACCTATCGTAGCCGCTACGCTTTCTGTGTTAGGATACTTAGTTAGCACGCTGGTACTCAGACGTTTTGTAGGGGGCCATATTAAGAAAAACTAAGACCGCCGCGGGCTGCACTTACGACACTTGACATAATAATATTTGTGAACTAAAAGTAGGTAGGTAATTCGATGACATTTAAAATTCAGAGTGTCGTGTATCGTCTTGCAAGTCGTTTGTTTATTCGATCGATACGTGATGGCGGGTGGAGGTAGTACATCAGAAATATGTACAGAAGTCGCCTGACTGATAAACTAATGAAAAATATCGTCTAGTTTCATCAGTGACTTGAACTTTTAATAAATTCGTATTATGTATTGCTTTTTTTATTTTTCTAACATACACCCTAAAAATAAGAATTTGGTAACTTGTATCTACTGAAGCCGGCGAGCGCTGGCCACAAAGCATGGGTTCGCGGGCTGCAGTTTGAGTACCCCTGACTTATAAATAAACTACTTCAACTGTTTACTTATACTGAAAGCAGGAGTTTCAGTTAGTTAAAAAGTAGGAAAACATATCTCATTTAGATTCATAACAATTAAGACGCAGATGTATATTTTCTCGGTAATGACCAAAGACCTGTAAATTTCGCGTTATTATTTGGCAAAAGGTTAGATTGGCTATTGGTTGATCCATCGTTGAGCTTATTTATTGGCTAGCAATGTCCTTCAGCTCTGCACCACAATTTATTCGACCAGTGGCACATGTCAAACTAGCGTAGTTTACAACCTGGAGTTTAATATGCTGATGTAATGACGCGATTTTTTGTGCCTGCCAATGATTAATGACTTAAAATATCAATGTACCCTTGGCAGTGAAGTAGGAAATTTATTTATATTTATCAATACTTGTTAAAAGAAGTAAGTTCATAGATTTTTATGTCGGTTTTTAATATCTGCTCAAACTCAAGGCCATACATCACTCTTGATATATGCGACGGATCATGGACTGTATAAACAATTCTGCCTGTTTTCCAGTCAGGAATAGTCCAACGATGTTTCCTCGAATCGTTTTGAAACAAGTAATGTGTGCTGTTCGCTCATATTCCCCCATGTGAGACGAAGCAATATTTCATTCTCGCAAGCAAAATTCTGTCAAATTTGTACAATTGAAATCCGTAATTCTGCTTATGAATTCCTGATAGTAATTAAAATTATATTAATATTCTTTGTATGTTTCTTAAATTTTCGAGTTTTTGGATAATTTTCTTTTCGAACAAAGCAACTAGATCATCGAGTGCACTTCTGTTGTGCGTCATTATTTATATTTTGACCATTAATGACGAGTGTGTGAGTGGAGAGATTTAGGCTGCTCTTAACATCGAGGTGTGGGGGAAACGTGAGATACCCGAGAAAACCCGCCGACACGGATTCCGACATGCGAAAATCCGGGAACGACCCCGCCGGGAATCGAACCCGGTTTGTCTAGGTGGGAGGCAAGTAATCTAACCACTACACCAACATGGCCCCGATATTTCATGACGTATTTATAAAATTTTGCTTAGATGGATGAAATCATGATTGACCAAACACATAAAGGAGGCCATCCAAACTGATCAGTTTCTCTATACTACTCGCAATAACACCTATTACTGAAAGGATAATTTAGTTACGGTTTTAGCAACAAAAAGAAATAAAAGTTATAAACTTATTTTTGTATCGTATTGATAGGGTTGCTATTTTTTTTTTAATGCATTCTGAAAAATCAGGCATGGGGAATTTTTTTCGTCGGGATGTTTACATTGCCCTTACTCGTCAAGTGTGCGATGGTACCATCAAATACAGCATGAATACTTTCAGAGAATGTATTTCAAACATAAGTGATTGAACTACCAATAAAATATAATATAACTTCTCATAACGTAGCGCTTTTGTTAATAAAACTCTAAGAAAAAGTGGCATTGAATTAAATGGAGTTAATGCCAGTTCATAGTGCTTGAAGTACTGGAATGACCTCGTGAAATATTTGCACACGTTGTTCACTGTTTGTGAGAAAAATGCTGAACACAAGTGAAGCTCATATAGTCAATTCACTGTTACTGTACTTCCGACTTTTATGAAGCCCTGCTGAAGTTCTACTTCCCGGATATTTCTCCGTCTCAAACGAACTAAGGCTCAACTAAGTCTAGAAAATTACACACAAAAGGAACAACGCACTGCATTCGTGCGCACTCAGTTTAATAACATTTTACGTAAGAACTATTTTTTACTAGGCATTGCCAAAATGCCTGTTTTCCGATTGATTTTGTTCATATTAATTACAAGTAAAATATTAAAATTTATTTATAGATATAATATAAGTATATGTTTAAATTAACAAAAAATGAGGTATTTTTACGTAAACAGAAGAATAAAACGGTTGTGATACATGGTTTATTTAGGAAGTTACCTAACACGTCGTAGATTGGGTAATTTTTCAAATGTAAGTTTCAAAAAGTGGGGGAAAACCGCTAATAGAGTATACCAAAAAATTACGTGATTGATACGCTTCAACTCAGAAATTAATGTATGTCCCAATGGGGTTAATAAATGGCTAAAAACATGCACGATACTGACTGCTCATAAACGCTGAAAGTAGAGGGAATGTAAAGCACTTTCGAGAGCACAGCTACCAATATACGCTCGCGCCAATGAGCGTAATGGAAGGGCGAAGCTCACCCCTTCAGTTTACCTGCAACTGCGGCCTGAATTTCCATTGGACGGGCGGGTCATAGTTAATGAATTGCCGCTGGCACCGCGTGCCGTTTGCGTGCGTGCACGACGAGGGCGGACCGCGATATATAAAAACCTTCACGTGTGGGGAGAAATCGTTACGCGGAATGTAA
>NQII01000517.1:450180-479639 GCA_002778355.1 Clitarchus hookeri | reverse complement strand
GGGGGATTGGCCAAATTACTCGTAACAGCTGCGCTATCAACCGGCCCCCCCGGTAGTCAATATGACGGCTAAGGTTTGACCTCCTGGGGCCTAGGCTGGTACAGGGGGCAGAATTTGATTCGTTCCTGCAGCTGTAGTCTGTTCGCGGTTTCGTTACACTTTTTGAGTCAAACCTTTGAAAAATCATTCCATGTATGACGTGCTTCGTTGTTTTTCAAATATTTCATGTTTCACAAGCGTTTTACGTATACCCGTGGTAACATAAAAGTACCTCATTTTTGGATAAATTTGACTTATACTTAAGCTCTAAGTTATCATATTTTATTTATAATTAACATGACTAAAATAGAGAGAAAAAAGCTGTGTTTGTAATACCTACTAAGAAATAGTTCTTATGCAATATATAATTAAAGTGACTGCGCACGAATGCAGTGCGATGTCCCTTCGGTGTAATTTTCTAGACTCGGTTAAGCTTTGTTTGCATGAGGCGGAGGAATGTCCTGGAAGTAGAACTTCAGCAGGGTTTCAGAAAAGTTGGAAGTAGCCGTGAATGGACTATATGTTTGCGACACTGGGCTTTATGTAGTTGTGTCACTTCAAAAGCTCGGGCTTTTCAAGAGCCAAACATTTTTCTATGTTTTGGGATATATATAGTTCGTGATGACTTGATAAATATCCATAATCATTTTTAAAATGTTAATCATAATTTTTTAGCGTAAATATAAAATAAATTACTTAAAATTTTGATTTGTATAATTTTAAAAATGTATATAAACACAAAATTTTATTTCAACGGAAGTGTTTACTGACGTCACAGTATTTGCATGTTACAATTTCTTTTAAATCTGGTACTTTGTTCGCCTGCGGTGAACCAACTATTTTGTATAAAAAATTTTTTCTCAGAAGTTAAAACTGAAATACGGGCACACTGCAAAACAATTTCCCAAGAAACATTTCTCATGACACTTTAATAACATTAATAATTATTATGAGTTGTAACCTGACTTATTACTTTTGTACCATTTCGAGATTTGTACGAAAAAAAAACATATAAATTAATAATTTCGTTTTAGAAAAGCAATTTCCTTTCTTCTATTGTCATACATTTTTCAGACTATTATTTCATATTACGACGAAAAAGTATGTATTTTAAAAATGTAGAAAATAATTTTTACTTCTTGAAAGCCTTCAAAGATATCGTGTTACCCCCACGATGAAAATTTTTTTCGCTAAGTTTTCCTTATTCGAGTACTTGTGGGAAGATTTCCTCCACTCATTTGATTGATATATTTTTTACAAACGTTAACCGCAATGCGTGTTCTTAACCATTATGTAATTGCGTACTCGTGTTGAGTTATATACACTCGGCTTTTATTAATTATTTTACAATATGCGCCGCCTCAAGTACGTCTAATTTTGTACAAGTCGATCAGTTTTTAATATGCTGACTTCTGTTGATAATTTTGATAAGTAAAATCCAATTCAACACAGATAATGTATATTACTTTTTGTGGTAGGCCTACAGGACAGCCAAAATAACTAACTTGGCAGACGGTTTACTTTCTACGGTCTTCTCAGTATAACTAAAGAAGGAAACATTCAAACTTCTGAAGATACCATGGAAGCCTCCCTATCTCTCAAATCACATTTTCTATGCTTATCTGTCAAATCGTAAACATGATTGGGTTAAAATAATCTTCACAGCATTGTAACTCTTTTCCATGTTTCTGCTTTTAAAATTAAGTTACTTATAATAAGACTTTCCCTCAGTCTGTATTCAAGTAAGTCAGCAGCAGGTGGCTCGCATTTAAAAGGCTCCAATTTGAATTTTAAAGCAATATCATACGTTTGAGTTAGAAACACTTGACATTCGCATCGCAGACTTTGCCGGAATGTAGTCACGCTTGCCACTCCCTAGAATATTACCGGTGGAGCTGGTAATGTCGTGTGATTACACGTGACAACGAAACGAATGCATATCTCGCGCCCCGCCTAAGTTCTCCTTGTACATTTCCCATACAGCACACAGTTGCTAACGAATCACCCACACTCTCAAATTAATAAAAAAATATTATTTTATGTCTTTAATCTGAGGATTTTTCTTTGAATAGCAGTAAGTGGTGCACTTCTTGTGGAAAATTTGCTTTTCAATGGTTGCCTCAACTTTTGTGCTTGCACAGCGAATTTGCCCGTTGTCATTTGCTGAACTGGGCCGCTGCCGTTTGTATTTTGGGCACACGATATTTTTAGGACGAGCGCTGCAAGTTCTGTTTACATTAATACGTAGGGGCGAGGTTTGCATATTTCAGTGGCACATCTTGTTCCTTCACGAATACTTATGCTACTGTAAATATAATTTGATGCATTTTCAGCCAAAGTGGTCATTCAGAACAGGTTGTGTTAGTTTTGAAATGCTATACACAGCATTTGTGAACGTCATTGTGTTATAAAAACCAATTATTTTACATTTGTAGCAGCACTGTACTACATACATTACGTTTGGTGTCACTTCTCGCAAATTTAAATAAAATATATACTGCACCTTTACATAATAGGGTATTAAATCATAATGTTTTTAAAACGCATAAAATAATACAAACTGTTTACAGAAATAAATCAAATTGAGAAAACTAAAAGGATTTGCTACAATTTATTAAAAAAATTGTAGAAAAAATTTATTTTGCGAAAATTTCGAAATAGCCACTAAACATAAATGCGAATAAATCAATAACTTGTTAATATTCGACATTTATGAAGAGCAAAATTCTTTCTCTTTTATTATACAGACCTCTTGAGGTAATAGATTACACTTTTTTTTATCGATTGTACATTTTCCGTGTGATTGTGCAAAAATTATGTCTTGTTTTTTTTGTTTCAACGTGGTGTAACATGCGATATATCTGTCTTGAGCAGTATTTGTGGTATACATGTATATATGTGTGTGTATATACACTCACACAGAGCGTATCTAAATCTAAATTCGACCGACAAACTTCGGCTGCAGATTAATCACGAAAAAATAAGTTTAAAACATAGGCCTACATGCGACCTGTAGTCTAAAGTGGATATTAAGGGCGGTACCCATCTTTGAAGTTGGACCTGAAACACTTGTTTGTTGCAAATATTAAAGAAAATATTTAAGATGGAACAACAAGTGTCCAGATAGTCGATAACTAAATAAAGATCTGCAAACACGACAGAACTGGTCACTATTATCAAATCATTTCATATAAATAATCATGGTTACTACCCTTATTTGTAACTAATCTCTAAGACGAGGAAGCATATTCAGGATTTAAGTGATGGATTGTTAATCCGCATGTCACATGTCGATTTGTGTAAATACCCTAAGCCTCACTGTTTTCGAGTAATTAGTTCTTAACTTTCAAAATAATATTGACAAACACCTGGCAGGTGGAGGGAGGTGAAGATTCCAAAGAGAGGTGCATAACAGTGGCGCTGTAATAAACAGGTTCTTCAGTTCCAACTTCAAAAATGTGTACCACCCTTGGAATTAATTTAAACTACAGGTAGTATATGAGTTTTCAACTTCTTTCACGATTAACATGCAGCCGAAGTTTGTAGGTAGAATTTAGACACAGCCTGTATATATAATATTTAGAATTTTCGGTTTTAGGTTTTCGAGCACTACTTAATTTATTGAAACATTTTCTCTCTATGTTTCACAGCTTAGAGTAAAAACTGGCGTATTACTTACATTAGCTTTAGTTTTAATTACACGCGAGTTTCCTTAACAGTAAGCTCTGTCCCCAGCAGAGCAATATAACCAAAACGACTGGTTTATTGTCACGAATCAAGAAATTGTATTCTTAAAAATTTCCTTCGCTTATTTCTGTATTTTTAACTTCCTCTACCGTACCAATCTCGTCATCGATATTTACATATTTCGGAGCCATAAAAGAAGGTTGGAAAAGTTAGGGATGTGAAAAAAAACTTCACATAAATGGGAAATTGAGGGACGAGGACGAGGAAGACCAACTGCTATAAACTTTAATATTTTACAGAGTTTGCTATTACATCACTCGGTTATGCACATAGGTTGAAGACGACGGGGCTTCCTGATTAAAGTGGGCTCCGGGCTGCATGATTTCCGATCGGGAGCTCAGAAGATTTCAAGTAGATCCGAGGGCTGAGGTCGTACACCCATACGGTGCCCTCACCCCACGAGCGCATGTTTTAGCGATAGTCAGAAAATATGGACTTTATCCTGTAGCGGCAGTTACCAGATAGGAATTTTGTCCCTTTAGCAATGGTCACCGAATAGAGACTTCGACCTGGTCCTGTGCCGATGGTTACCGAATAGGGACTTGGTCCTGTACCGACGGTCACCCAACAGCGACTTTGTCCTGTAGCGACGATCACCGAATAGACACTTCGTCGTGTACAGATGGTTACCGAATAGGGACTTGGTCATGTAGTGACATTCACCGAATAGATACTACGACACAGGCGGTTACTGAATAGGGACTTGGTTCTGCAGCGAAGGCAGTTAAGTCACACCACAGTTACAGCATCCTCCGCACAACTGCGCGGCAGTATCTCGGAGCAGCAATGAGTGGCCGCTTCGTTTGTATTTTAAAACTGACGGGTTTGGGCAGTGGTTCTCAAACTTTGTTTCTCTACGGACCACTAGGCGTAGACTGCCAACCTAGCATGGATCATCTACCTTCCCACTTTTTCATTTCAGGCACAAAAATGTAGGGATAGTGATTTAACAACTTATCATAATGCGGTATATTAAGTACTTGATATTTTCGTAATTTTAGATGTGTTTATAAAATAAATAATGTATAAGTGCCTACTGTTAATATATTTTAAAACACAAAAGTGAATAAATGAAGTCTACAATAAAAAGAACAGATCCAATTACATTTTAAATATTTAGAACCAGACATTTCAAATAATTAAAAATAATTTGTTGAGACGTCCATTAAATTTCGCGGGGCACATAGGACCTACCCTCGGACAATCAGTGGTCCGCGGACCACAGTTTGATAATTAATTCATTTGTTTACATTAGGTTTATTTACTTCTAACAATTTTCTGAGGCAGATGACTTGAAGTTTACATACAACAGAAATCAAGGGAAGTAGACGTAATCTATTCATATTTGTAACATAGACGAAAGTTGATGTATGATTATTTTCGTCTTCTGTGCACTCCCTATGACACGATTTGCTTCCAGAACTGTCATTCGCATGTTCAATCAGTACCGTGAACGCTTTTTTCACACTTAGGTTTTCATCTTGAATATCGCAGTTGCATTGAAACTTCGTGAGGGGAAGAGCACAGTAAGCGCCACAAGTTCTGTCGGCGAGTGTTAGCGGCTCGCCTTCCTAGACGCGTGCGCATTGGCAGCCAGCACGGCCCGGCTGGCGGCAGCTGAAATTAGTGATGGCCCGGCTGTGTACTAACTGTTACAAAAATATTCGGCGCGCGTCGGCAAACGCGCAATTCCCTATAAGGCGACTAATATTTTTAGCACGGCATCAGGCTGCACCAGGCTGCGCGTGCACCTACTTCTCCCTCCTACGACCGCACCCCGCACAACGTAAATTCACCCGCCGGTAGTTGTGAAGCTAACAGCACAGACATCTCAAAACGCTTATCGGGAGCCCAATTACATGAGCATCGCTAACCAGGCGTAGTCAAGTGAGAGTCAGGTGACCACTACACCTCGTGCCATAGAAACGGTCACCCTGCTTGTTGTTTCTACGACGTAAATCGGATCCCGATAAGGGAAAAAAATGAATGAGAATGGCGACCTAGGACACGTAATTTATACAGTTGCACTGGTAAAAATACTGTCTTTCAGTGTCGTGACTCGGAAGTTTGTCACTGGCAGCTGACATACGCGCCTTGCCCTATTTCAGCTCTTCCACTTGTACCGTGACTTCAAAATGAAACTAACTTAGCCGCGTTGTAGGAAGCAGCCAGCTGATTACTCCTAGCGGCAAAGCACAAGTCTTGTTTGCTTTTGGACAGCTAGCTACAAGATGACGAGGAACATGGTGTTATATCGCCTCTGTCTCGCAACAAACGTCAAGAATTTTGCCTGGAACGTAATGTTAACGATGTCACATCACGACTCGTTATTATACCTATACACAAACCGTTCTACGCCTGGGCGTGGCTGTGTCAGGCTTGACTAGGGCCGGGCGTCAAAATTGGATGTACTGGTTTCTCTCTGTGCACCTTTACCAGCTTTGTCAAATGTAGGATGAACATTGGTGACACCTCAGTTCGTTGATGTTCTTCGCAAGCCTTTGACAGACTTCCGTAAACGTCGATAAACAATTTAAACGTAAATGTATTCTCAGTCGGGATACTTTCCCTTCGAGGCTGTGTTTAGACGACATGCTCTCAGCTGACCTCCCGTGGCGCAGTCGGTTGGTGCGCCGCGGGTTATGGGTTCGAATTCTAGCCAAGGCATGGGTGTTGGGTAATAAGTTAGTTTGTAAGCCGTCCCCTGGTAAGCCTTCAGGCATAACACCGGGGGACGTTCATAAGCGTATTCCAATCAACGAGCTCTCAGATTCCGGTTTAGCCGTTCATATCTCGGTGTTGATAAGTCAAATGTTTTGGACGTAACTAATCCAGAGCGTATTTTTTCCGCGTGCAATCTCATTCATGTGTTTTGAGAATAGACTGTTCACCCGAACGCTACTTCGTTACCTGTGTTATTTCTCTCCCAATTCTTTGACACTGTGCTAGTCGATAGCTGAACGAGGCCCGTTTGCAATATACGCTGGTTGAACTCATGAAATACGTATTAACTTAGCTGAAAGCCAGACTGTTGGCGAGGAAAGGTCCCAGTAGTACCTTACACTGTAAAAAAAATTCTTGTAAACTTCCTATACTGTAATGGAAGTTTTGAACCTATTTATTGTATCTAAATAGTACTACATGCCAGGCCGCAAGTATAGGAATACTGAGGGTTGCTACTGTACAATAGTTGGGGACTTTCCTCTGCATTCGTCCCTTTTGTGAGGAAATGTATGAACCATACAATGGACTTATGGGAAAAGAATTGACCACTCGCGCTTTCTCAATATACGTTTTCACAGTTGTAGTAAATTGACGAATAATTTCTTAGTGTATAGGAATCTTCGATCTTGAAGCCATTCTCTCTTTAATTTGTGAGGTGTTCCAACGACTGATTGATTTGCTGAAATGCCAGGTACTTAAGAAGAACGATATAAAATTTCCTAACTACAATGACAATCGGTTTAGTAATGTTAATACTCGAGATTTAGTCCCTAAACAAGTTAATAATTTCTGCTTACTGTACAGAGCCATCAGTTGTCTCATGACTCGGTTGCAACCCTCGCCTCGTTGACCAACTCGAGATCCAATTACTAAATGAAATTTCGTGTTTATGTCCGTGGGAAGTGTTGTTGGAGGTGTGGCTAATGGAAAACTACGCTTGATTGTGAACCGACTGTCCGTGTTAAAATGGCGCTGGACCTTTTAGCACGCACCAAACGCATCAGTGAAGTGCTTCGATAACGACTTAATATACGTCTTGTTGCCTGGCCTACCTCCCTGGTTTGTTTACCTGCAGAAGGGGGTTTTTTTTTTTTTTCGAGAGCCGTAAATTATCGTAGCTGGGTGCCATATATTACACAAGACTTACAACGCCGTTAAAGAAAGAACTGCATACGGAGAAGTGTTTTTAACATTAATCCCCATTAAAGGAACAGTGTCCAGTTTGTATGACCCTTAATACAACTATCAACACATGACATAATGATCGATATCTGCATAATTATATTTTACTTCAGTGCAATATCATGGAAAATCAGTAACTACGTGAAAGTAAAGCCCGCATCGTTGATTCTTCTCTATACAATTATTGCTCTACTCGACCACCATTCCTTTTGATTTCAAGCAATTTTTTTTCTTCATGGGTTAGCCGAACTGAAGGGCATAGTGACAGGTTAGTGATTTTGTTATATTTTAGATGCTTACAAAGTGATAGCTGTCAGTCAGGTGCTTGAAATTTGTGCAGCTCTTAAGGTACCCAAATGTACCATTTAATACATTCCAGTTGCATTAAAATTTCGTTAGAGAATATTTGTAAACATTAAAAAATGTGTAGCCACATTCGGTCCAAGCGACATAAGCTTGGCAGTTCTCGTGGCAAAGAAACGTCGGTGTTGTGATTCAAATTTTTGACGTTTCAGAGTTCACACAAGTATGCTCAACAAGTTAAAGTATGTAAAATGAATAGTATGCTTACAGTAGGGATATTATACTTTAACCCATTCAGATACAGTGTACAAAATTGGGTACATTACGCACGTGTAGGTAATTTTTGGTCTTTACTGCACACTGCGAAGCTCAATGACCAATGATCTTACCTGTGGGTAAATGATTCGCAAGCCGTCTTACTGGTCTGACTGATAATTGGTTCGTATAATTGTAGCTGAATACAGCCTACAGCTCATTGGCTGTGACAACGAAACGAGTTTTATATCGACTTAAGNTTTAAACCCTTTTTTTTTTTTTTTTTTTTTTTTTTTTTGCAAAACCTGGAACCGAAAATTAAAGCGGTTTTGAAAGCGTTAATCCTTGGCCAACGAACTTCAGTTTGCGTAGTTGTTTTAGCTTCCTCTATGAAGTTCCTGGGGTAGAGCTCCTGTTATGATACAGATACAGAGTACCTAAGAATGCAGAGGTGAAACAACAGAACTCCAGCCTCTTACGCCAGTAAATGGCGGCACTTGCCGGCAACATGCAGGAACGCTGTTCGTCAATCAGCTTCTGGTAACCTACTTCCCAGCCAACAGGGAATTTTTCCGAAACACGCAGTAGCCAATCAGACACGAAGCCCGTTCCTAGAACCTCGCGCAACCGGTAAGAGAATGGTTACGCCCACATCAAAGAAACCGCCCGCCATTTCGTTTCTGTATTTACATCTTCGTCGGTACAGAATTGCAGTCGTGCAGATTGTGAAATGGGCCTTAAAATGAAGCAAGTACATTTTTTTTTGTATTAATAAAAATGAACACACATATTTGTACATGAGATTTATATTGGTTAAGAATATATTCCAATAATTTTGGATATTAATGTTTTCAAGAACAAGAAATCTTGATGGATTTAAATTGTTGCCATCTAACTAAGCTATACGCGACATTTGGGTAAATAAGCAATTGATTATTCTGCTTTGTATGTTTAGCGTTGTGGATGTATGCACGTTCAAATTGAGTCGCTTGTAGTCTATAGTCTTAAGTGGAATGGGCTATTAATACTATTTTTGTGCGTTTTTCTTATGTTTGTGTATTCGCCAAAATACACAATAATTTTGCAGACCACATCGAACATTTTAAAGATATTAAAAGAAATCTGGCTAGCACATTTCGTTACTGTTCTCCTTTTCCGTAATAATAACTACAGTAAAGGGAAAATGATAAACGTTAATAGTGAGTACATGTACTACAAAACTTAACGGTAAAAACAAAAGCTAATTAATTGCTAAAGATGAAGATATTCTCATTCTTAAAGTGATAGTTGTCAGTAGAGATAACGGTATACCATTCAGCTAACACATATTTAGCAATAATAATAAGAATGCATTATCGTTGGCTCTGACTATTCACATTGAATCATCCCGAAACCTTGTTAAAACATCAGGTTTAATTTATCTGTTTATTGCCAGTTTATATATATTTTTTTGCAAATAGAAAACTTTGAAACATTTTATTTCTTTTTTCCATTTCAGAAAACGGATTTTTTACGGTCGTCGCAACAGTAATAAAGAGAATAAAAACAGGACGGTATTTAGTCAACCGAAAAAAAAGGATAGCGCGACCGAGATGAAATTTCCCTGAGTGGTTTTAATTCTTACGTAACTCGGAGGTGAGTTGGCAATATTTTGACGGAACGGAATCTATGAGCTGGAAACAGTCTGAATTGCCCAAAGAATAACTCCGTTATTCTTTGTCATAAAGACACTTCCCGTTTAAGTTTTATTAGACTTGGATATAAAGACACAAAGTTGAGTTTTAACGTTACACTGTTGTGCTCAGAAACGTCGAAAACGACGGGACATCGTTATGGTGGGCTCTATCCCGTTCGGTCCCGAATTAATTTACAAGCTCAAGTGTTGCAATCGTGAAATATTTTGGGGTGCACTGTACTCGTGTAGAGCTTGCTTCTCACGTCCGGTGAACAACGTGCTACGTGTTCTCTGTTAATTGAGCAGTTTTGAAATCAACCTTTGAAAAATGTCACTGCCCATACTTGCAAATATTTTAACAGGCGCACTAAGTGGAATGCGCCCAGTAAAGTAGGTAACGATGGAGGGAAAGTAGTTCCATGTTCCAACGTTGAATTGAAAGTGTTAGGTAAACATATGTGAATACTGAAATTTTTTCTTGTGCCTTGATATTTTTTACACAAATAAGAATCTGTAAATCTGTAAAATATTTCATTGTGTGATAATTTCACAGATACACTCGAACCGACGCTTGAATAAAGTGATCAGGCCCATGACAATTTTAATTTTACGTATGTTGGACGAATACACAGTGTGCAAACGCGAACTAGGTACTTCAAATTCGAGTCCTGCCCATACGATGGTTCTCAAGCCATCACATGTTCTTCCATACGAGGACGTAACTTGGCGATGGTGATACAGTCGAGGATCACTCACAAACAGTGACTGTTCAACTCGTGAAAATGGTCAGATCTTCGTTCAATACCACCTGCTAGCTCCGTTCTAGCCACCAACTGCTGTCAGCTGGATCGCATACAAACCAGGACGGGAATCCAACCCGTTTCACACCGTAAAGATAGTTTCACCTAGCATTCCGCGAAGTAAGGGTCTTCGAGGTAATACTGATGTATTTTCGTATTTGGGCTGCTCTTAACATCGAGGTCTTGAGAGCCGATGAGGGTGAAGTGAGGTGAGCATGGAGCTGCGCCGGAATGCAAAGGCGGGGAGATCCCCGAGAAAATCCACCGACCAGCGGCATCGTCCGAAACGATTCCCCCACGTGCGAAAATTCGGGAGATACCCTGCCGGGAATCGAATCCGGTTCGCCTAGGTGGGAGGCGAGTAGTCTAACCACTACACCATCGCGGCCTTCATCGGCTTACTGGCATGCGTTTATTTTCGTACTTGGGCACGACATTCCGTAGGCTCTTGACATTTTAGTGGGCATGTCATATAGTGGCCTTTGTTGCTCCGGAAACCTTTGCCCTTTTGCTTCTTGCCGAAACGGCTGTGAGAAACCAGAGCAGATCGTCGTCGCTGATTGCCGCGGCCAATCTCTCGCGATCTGCATTGTGTCACTCCCAGAACCGAGCGGACTCCGAGTCGCGGGAAATGACGAAGAGCTTAATAAAACCCCGCGCGTCGCGTCATTTTCGACCCCGCTTCTCTTCCATTGACATCCGCGCGCTTGGCTTGACGAACTGCGCAGCAGCGCGTCGTCCGGAGGGAGAGTGAATTCCCTGGAAGTCTCCTTTCATCAACAGATAACTGTCTGCCCGACCTTGCTTGGTTACCGGCCGATTCAGAGCAACAACAACGCAATGTTCTCTCTCTCTCTCTCTCTCTCTCTGCTGGGACCGCGGTGATGTAATTTTTGGACTACTTGCCTCTCACCTAGGGAAACCGGGTTCGATTCCCGGCGGGGTCGCTCCCAGATTTTCGCATCTGGGAATCGTGCCGGACGATGGCGTTAGTCGGAGGGTTTCCTAGGGAATCTCCCGTTTCCCCCGTCCTTGCATCACAATCGAAAGAACCAATATGTCTTGAAAGCACTCAACAAGCCTCGTCTGAAATCTGCAATGGTGTTCTTAATGCACACGCGATGTCTTGGGAGCACTCAACANAGAGAAGACATATTTCAAGACCTGTTTTCCGGAATATTGGTTCTTTCGATTGTGATGTTATGAAGGACGATGCTGTTCTTGTAAAGCAAGTTACAACTGCAGAAGAGAGCTTCATTCTTCTTAGTTTTATGTACAGATTTGCTCTTCAGGGAATGACTGCACACAACGGATCTGGTATTCTGGAGGTTTGTTTCTACAGACATCCTCACAATAGTACAGTGACTGGTGTTAATTATCTAAGTCAAATAGATTCAAGAGTCATTATATGTTGGAAGGCTTTTGCTCAAACTTCCTGTAAATATTTCACTGCTAAATTAAATTAATGTTTTGTAATTGGCCGAAAGGTAGCCACGGCCATCAGGTCCTCTCCTCGTCACAGAAGGTTGGTGGTTCTGATCTGTATTAAGGAATTTTTGCAATTTTCTTCTAAACTATGTATCACTGTTAACATTTTTTTTTTTTTTTTTCGCTTTTACAAGAAATATCTTTTGATACTTAGTTGCCGAGAAAATCCTTTGTAGAACTACAAACAGTTTTCTTGTAAAATCTGCAAAATATGTATTTTCGAAACTACAAATAAAAGGCTTGTATTACAACGCAAGTTATTAAAAAGTGGACATAGAATTGTTTTTCTATAAAACAAATATAATGATTTAATAACCGAGTCATTATCCGAAATTCTTAACCACGAGACAAACTTGACTTACCAACTTTACACTATTATTTTTGTACTAATTTAGCAGTAAATACCTACAAAATATAAGTGAAGTTATTCGGTTTTAAGTGTTATGCGTTATTCAGAATTGCAATATATTTCTTTTTGCACGCAACTACACTTTACATCACCTCTAGTTTTTGAACAAACAGCTTTATACGGTTTTGCGTTGTTGAGTGTCCGCCATTTTGCTTAAGCTTGTGGATACGGGTCAATATAGTAAAAACATTTTTTGAGGTATATTACAAACAGAGTTGTTGAAGTTTTACCAACGAGTAATTTTACAAAATAAATACTTGTTCTGTTACAAAAATTTGTAAAATTACAAACAACTTCTCAGTAAAAGTTAAACATTTTTTTTCGCAGTGTATAATCAGTCTTTATGTGATGACCTTAGTTGTTTGTCAACTGTATCAAACGTTAGATTATACATACACACGCATACATACGTATGCAGTGTACTATAAATAAGAACAGATATAATAGGTCAGTAATAGACATAGGAAGAAAAAAAATCACCACGTTCCTGCATCCACAGTGGAAATTACTGTACACGCCTACGCCCTGTAAACTACAAGCGCGTTGCACTTATCTATAACTGAATGTTATTTTGAACGAAATGAACTACTGCGTGATAACATTTAGCGTATGCGTGGAGTTAGGAGGCTGGCGATGGAACAGTGACATTTTAACTCGCTGAAGCAAGATATTTCTGTGTGCTTGAGGAAAAAGGCGTGTTCTTTGAAAGTACCAATTTCGCATAACAGCAGGAGGAGAACTTCTTGCTGAGTCCGCTCGCCAATCGAGAGGGTTGAAAGTTCCAGTGCCACCTGCTCATGACGTTCACAACCTTCAGTTATGTTAGTTAGTTATGCAAGGCGCACGCTATTAAAAGGCTTAAATGGCAAAACTTTAATAAATTCTAATAAATAAGACAGCGTTGAAACTCTTGTGTGATGGTCTAACAGTATTCAGATCCGGCGAACGTCTACACAACGTTATAGAAGTTGCACGTGCCTGGGGGATGCTTGCCTGCTCTCTATCTTATCGTAAACGGGGGGAGTTAAATTATAGCCACTAGAGGGCTCGCGGTTAAAGGCCGGAGTGAAAAAAAGAAAAAAAAAATCCGAATGCATAGCAATAACGTGTTTCCACGTGACTGTTGCGTCTGCTGACGAACAACTAATGAAATAAAGCGAAGACTTGCTGTCGTCTGGGTCGGGAGGGGGGGGGACGAGCCTGATTGGGGTATACGTACGACGCGCTGCGGTTCGCGGACGTAATTACTTATTGATTCCTCGCGTCAATAAGTACGGAGTTACAACGTAGCCGAATGACACCAGCTCCCCGCGACGCTAAATTGCCGTCAGTTATGATCGCTTTCATTCCGTTTCTTGGGGTGTTAGAGAAGGGAAGAGGGGGAGGGGCGACGAAGAAAAATTTCCTCGGGAATAAACACATAGTTCGACAGAAATATGGAGGCGCGTTTACCTGTTCTGCAGTTCTTCTCGAGGTGTGGCGCTCTCCTGGACTTTCTCGGGNGTTCTTTTCGTACACCAGCACACAGAAAGCGTGTTCGATAGTTTCGTGGATAAACGTGTATTTCACACACACACACACACACTGCAACGCATTTTAAAGCGCCAGGTACTCTGAGAAAAAGGTTTTGTCGAATCAAACAAAGTTTNCACACACACACACTGCAACGCATTTTAAAGCGCCAGGTACTCTGAGAAAAAGGTTTTGTCGAATCAAACAAAGTTTATTTGGCGCAACCAAAAATAATTGTTTGTATACGAGCAACAAACTATTTTGTTGTTGAAACCAAATTATTTTGTTGTTCCCATTTGGTTGCCACAAACAAAGATTTGGTTGGCGCAACTTAAGATTTGTTTGACTCTACGTATAAATAGTTCTGGTTGATATAAAAAATTTTGGTAGCCCAACCACGATTCGAACGTATATNTTGTTTGACTCTACGTATAAATAGTTCTGGTTGATATAAAAAATTTTGGTAGCCCAACCACGATTCGAACGTATATGGTTTGCATCTGAGCACCTCGGCCTAGCTAAAGTAACTACTAAACAACTAGGAATGTTTTAAAATACATATATTTTGTATACTGGACAACGTCCGCAAATAAATATTTCAAGTTTTACAGCATTGTTTTTTAGTTCCCTGTTTGAAATTGTTTTATTAGTATGTTTATGCCGTTATCGAGCATCAACAAATGCACTAACAAACGCTGTTACTCTCCTAATTGCCACAAAAATACAAATAAACTTTCTAGCGGTATTTTCTAACGAAGGCAATCAAACGACTGGCCAAAAAAATATATGCAGCTGATTCAACTAAATATTTGGTTGTTATTTTGGCCTAATACAGAGGTTTGGTTAATTCAAGCGTGCATTTTGTTAGATGAACGAAATTAATTTTGTTGCTTTTTCATTACACAAACAAATATTTGGTTGGTTTTTATCTCAGTGCAGATGGGCCCTTTTAAGGCATATCCAAATTATCTGCATATAGGCCTACGTGTTAACTACGCGCATATTCTCACTTGCCCTATAGTACGTACCTGTTCACACAATTCAGACCTAGGTATCGCCTTTTCAGATTTGACCGGTCACACATTCTGGCGCCAGTATTATGAACTATATGAAAACATGTTCATGTGCTGCCTGAACACACTTGCGTGTTACGATTTTTAGCTGCATTTCTGATTTTGTGTACAAAACAAATATCTACCGTGTTGAGCAATCAATGTTGTAGATGCCTATTTAATTATCGCAATGTAGGGCATTCGCCGGAATAAAAATTTAACCAACATTTTTTTTAACTACAGTTACATTACATTTCGTAAAAACTTTACCTTTCAAAATGGTGTTATTTGTAACCTCCACAACTGAAAAAATGACTATGGCCACCGCAGAAAGTACATAGACTCATCCAACCCATGTACTCGCCGAGGGTATTGGCTGTACACGGTAAACTGAGAATTTTTGAAAGACCTGCTTGAGATTTTTTTATACGCGTGTCCTGTNTTTGTTACCTCCACAACTGAAAAAATGACTATGGCCACCGCAGAAAGTACATAGACTCATCCAACCCATGTACTCGCTGAGGGTATTGGCTGTACACGGTAAACTGAGAAGTTTTGAAAGACCTGCTTGAGATTTTTTTATACGCGTGTCCTGGATTCATCCACCATATGCAAATTAACACCATCGGCCGTATATCGCTGTTCGTGCGCCGGCGAAGTGAACTTGTGAANGATTCATCCACCATATGCAAATTAACACCATCGGCCGTATATCGCTGTTCGTGCGCCGGCGAAGTGAACTTGTGAAATTATTGCAAAATTATATATTTTATAAATTGCCAATCATATGTCTTCGTAAAACTTAATTCGACTTTGAGACATGAAACTACTTTTCCTCCGTCATTACCAACTTACTGGACGCATGACAGGTTTAAATACTCCGGTGGGGACAGTGAAATTTCTCAGAGATTGATTTCGAAAGTATTGTATAGACTTTAAACAGCCTATGGAGCCTCTGTGTACTAATCCGGAATTTGGATCTCGCTGTTTGTGGTACATGGAGACACAGGAGGGGAAATTATGCACGTGTGTGGAGAGTATTTGGATAGAGCCTGAGGCTCGTCATGCATTCGACGTTCAGAGCGCCCTGGAGTAACTAAATAAAAAAGTGGTTCAAGATTAATTAACCATTCTAAATATAAGCCTTTGAGAAAAAAAATCCTTGCCTCCATCCACTTATAATTAGGGGCAGTGATATTTCGCAAAAAGATTTCGAGACAATATACAGTCCAAAGCACTGTAGGATTCGTCCAACTTCTTTGATTGGCTACAAAATGTTCTGGCCCGTGTTAACAGTTTGTGCACGAATCACGGAGGTTTAGTGTCGGAGTTACTTAGTCCTGAGTGGCTTGGTCAAAGACGGACACGGCACCAGCAGCGAATGGAGGTATAACAACAGCTGAGGTGTGTATATAGTATTGAAGTCTTCTGTGTGCTCCGATTTTTACGCGAAAAGTCACTGGCCCTACTTATAACACAAAAATAAAAAATTGGCAGTGCACCCTGACAATAACGGTATAATTGAATTGGGCAACGTCGATTCATTTTATAACGCCTCATTAGAAGTGAGATGTTTAACTTAGTAGCAACTGAAATCGGTTTTGTTGCTTAATGGATTTCATAACGCAGGCATGCAAATAGCCGGCCGTCTACTCGCCCAATGCGACTAACATTTTTAGGTGGGCAACCAAATAATTGTAGGTTTATTTCCTCAGTTTGATATGCTATTTAATATTTGACTTTTTCGTACAAATTTTATTGGCGTGTATATCAAAGTATTTAAGTTAACAAGTATTATAACCAAGGTTTTGAAGCACACTAAAAGTGTAATCACTGAATTATTAGAAAAATTTGGGGGCCACCAATTTTTTTCGTAGGCCGCTGATAAGTTTTATTAATTATTTGCAATCGTAGTTAGAGTAAAAATTAACACGGCAGGCATAGTTTTATGATTGCAATTATTAGACAGTGACACTCGGATTCCACTGACTCATGAATTACCATTAGGTTCAAGGTAAAGTTTTATTTATTTGGCCGAAAAATACATAATGGTTGAAAGAGAATCTAAGCAGAGCTTGGAAAAGTTCTGTATCAACCAGAAGTTAGCAATGAAATTTTTAAATATTATATACTTTTTGCTTCTTGTTTACTCACACTTATTTAGTTCTCAAAGCAACTTGTAAGATGTATATTTTTATGGCGAGATGGCCAGCAGCATCAGAAGAATTTCTTTCACTTCAATTGAAAGCCTGATTCTGTGGCTGCAAAACAGCGTTTTATTAACACGCTTCGTTACAAATATTCCAATCATTTAACTCAAATTAAAACTCTGAAATACTTAAGGGCATTATTTTGAAAGAGAGTGCACATGTATGTTTTTTGTGCGCGTGTATACACACTCCTATGTACACGCGCACTAACAAAATTTAGTGTAAAATTCCCATACACTCCTGAGACAAGATTCATATCTTACCTGTAGTCGCTATCGTCACTCAGGTGAATTGGAATGTTAACCTAGGCATTTTTACACGTAATACTTAGAGACGAATGTTATTGTATATCGTTCATAGGAGCCATAGCCTGTTACACCTTGGAGTTATGAGAAATTGCCTCTTTGAAGTAATAGTAGTTGGGTTGAAAATGAAAAAGNCCATAGCCTGTTACACCTTGGAGTTATGAGAAATTGCCTCTTTGAAGTAATAGTAGTTGGGTTGAAAATGAAAAAGAAAATGTTAAGTTTAATCAGTTTCTCTTATAAACAGGCTGTACGTGGTTCTGAAAATCTTTATCTACGGTTACTTCTTCTTGTTATTTAACACTCCTAATATGATAGTATGAATATAGTATTTGTCCTTCGAACACACTGTCATATTTATGAGTTAAATTTGTTCTTACCTGTTTTGTCTCCCGTTTAAGAAATCGGAAATTAGAGCATTTTGTACCAACCCCAACAACCATATCCTGGATTTCGCTAGCCGGTCAACACGCCCGCAGTAGATAGAGAAATCTGTATTTTCGTCACATGTGAACATGTCATGTTCCGGACGAAACGCGGGTCAAATCAACTGCTCCGGTAGGCAGAGTTGCGGAGGTTGGTTTCCAGCGTGACCATTTTCAAACTGAAAGCAACCACGTGGAAATGTTAGTACTTAACTGGCCACACTTTCCTTCCGGGCTAATAAGGCATGAAATAGAGAGCCGGTCTCTAACAATGGATGTTTTATTGCGAATATTTTCCCCGGCCCGCGCTGCTGAGTCATAATATCTGCCTGGCAGCTGCTGCTCAACGCTCGACTGGACAAAGCATCGATAATACATTTTTCAGTATTAAATGGAATCATCGCGTTTTCCCATAGACTCTTGTACAATAGTGTGAACGGTAGACTTAATCTATCTGTACCCTTCACTTTTAAGAGTGCTCTTCGCTCGATTAGGCCTCAGGAAACCATATTCAAGTGAAAAAATGTTAGCAATACGTTCAACACAACACACGACTCTGTTACAGTGCTATGATTAACACAAGCTGTCTGTTATCGGAGTTACAGTGGGTGGAAGCGACTTGGCGGCTCTTAATATCGTGGTATTGAGAGCCGATGAGGGTGAAGCGAGGTGAGCATGGAGTAGTGCCGGAATGCAAGGGCGGGGTAAACGGGAGATCCCCGAGAAAACCCGCCGACCAGCGGCATCGTTCGGCACGATTTCCACATGCGAAAATCTGGGAGCGACCCCTCCGGGAATCGAGCCCGGTTCGCCTAGGTGGGAGGCGAGTAATCTGACCACTACACCGCCGCGGCCCCTTCATCATCAATAAAGAAAACAAGAAATGCAATATATTTACAAGCTCTTGGGATGGTCAGATCGTTTTTAGATGGAAGCCACAACTAACATAAAATATTTTGACATAACTTCTTAATTAATTTCTGCCTGTTAAGTAACATTTTGCAGCTGCCACTGACATAAAATAACACTCATTCAGCACTTGGAGGAAAAGGTTGTCCTGGAAAAGGAAAACTCCCGTGGATATAGATTTATTGTTTGGCTAGTATCTAGCAGGATCAGTCAAGAACAATCAATGTCCAGCAAAAATAATTTTCGCGGCAAAAATTTTTTTTGTTGCACATAGACTAGGGAAATCCAATTTTCGCAAAAAAATTTCACGATCAGTTGTATTTCATAACACTTTAGCTCTGATGCACTTTCGTGATTGGATGGTTCCCGTGTTACGCGTCTTAGGTGCCTGCACGAGAATCACAGAGATACCATATTGAAGTTGCCTAATTCTCATTGCCCAGTCAAGAAGGTAAATATATTTTCACAAAGATACGCCATCAATAGGGGGCAGTGATATTTCGCGAAAAGATTTCGAGACAAGATACAGTCCAAAGCACTGTAGGGTCGTCCAGCTTCTTTGATTGGCTACAAAATGTTCTGGCCCGTGTTAACAGTTTGTGCACGAATCACGAAAGTTCAGTGTCGGAGTTACTTAGTCCTGAGTGGCTTGGTCAAAGACGGACACGGCACCAGCAGCCAATGGAGGTATAACAACAGCTGAGGTGTGTATATAGTATTGAAGTCTACTGTGTGCTCCGATTTTTACGCTAAAAGTCTCTGGTCGTATATATTACATATGAAAGAAGAAAGTATATACTTTGTAACACTGAAATATGTTTGGCTAGAATTTACTGACGTAAGTGTTGGAAAAAAATTAATTCAGAATGGTATATTTTAAATGAAAATATACCAATTTCATTTCGGGGTGTCTTACAAAACACATTTTACAAAACAAAGCCTTTATGAAGCAAGATTTTTATAACTACCTTAACTGTATGTAATAAAACATATAATTTTTATCTTTACAATTTTTTATAATTGATTTTTTTCACATGCATTTCAGTTACAAAAATAATAACGTACATAGTTGAAATAAATAAATTATTTAAAGAAATTGTAAACATTATTACTTATTTTTATTGTATACAATTAAAGGAATTATTATAATAATATTTATTTATTTTTTTTCCTTTTGCAAAATCTGCTCTATGAAGCATTTAGAATGAAAATACGCCTAAATCAAAAAATATAAACTCATAATTTTTTTTTTTAACATTTAAATAAGTAAATTGTAACGAAACATTATTCACTGTTACAAATTGCAGGCTTTCCTCTTTCATGGGCAACAATAATCGTACTTTTCTGACAATTTCGGTAGTGTATGTACTACATTTTAATGAACTCTGCTTATTGTGCAGCCATTCTGCTTCTACCTCAATGACAAATATGTGGGCAGAAATAAAAGTAGCTCGCGACGGTTCTTTACTCAACTTAGTCGCCGATATGCGTGCTGTTCTTGTGGACGGCCAAGGCCCCGCTTATCACTCCAATTAGTCACAAGCGGTAATGAGGAGCAGCTGTTTTTTTTTTTAAATTCTCGGTTTCAAGTTGATCCTACCGTGTCTAGTTCTACGCTAGATGAACTGCTGTAAGCAGCGGTATTGTGTTTCCTATTTGTGCGTTCTTGTTAGGCGTTTTGGTGGTTTGATATGAAATACAAGAGTTAACACTTGCCCTATTTACAACTACGTTCTGTATTTTTATGAACAGTGTAATTGTTCTGAAATAAAATTTTTTACAAGAAATTAGCCGTGTGTTAATTTTATCATAGTTAGAGATTGAGAATTTTGCGAGTTCAAGTGGTGCTAGGGTGGATTTTAAACACTTTCACTTTCTTGTTTTTGTGACCTGAAACGTCCTGCAGGTCCGTCAACTAGTAATATACATACGAAAAAAGAGTGGAGTGGTGAGGTTTAGGCGACTCTTAACAGCGAGGCCTTGAGAGCTGACGAGGGTAAGGCGAAGTGAGTATGGAGCAGCGCCGGAATGCAAGGGGCGGGGGGTAACGGGAGATTACTGAGAAAATCCGCCGACCTGCGGCGACGTCCGGCACGATTCCCACGAGAGAAAATCCGGGAGCTACCTCGCCGGAAATCGAACCCCTGATCGCCCTTGTGGGAAGCGAGCACTCTACCCGCTGCGTCAACCGCGGCCCGCGCGTAAAAACAGACTCAGCGAATCGCAGCCTAGTACACAGGATAAATTGTTCGTCACGAAGGCACGAGACAAATAGCATATATCAGGACCTGGAGTGTATATAGACCTGTCGAATGTATCCTGGCTGTCAAATAATTCAGGAAAATTCCAACTCTCAACTCATATCAAAATACTGCACATTGGCCAGAGTCAATAAAATTTATTTACCATTATCTTAATTTTTTTTTTCCTTGCTCTTTGCGAGTCTTTACGCAGCATACGTAAGAATAAAAAATTTCCAAATATCTAACTGTTTGTATCCAGCGTAGATCCAGTGGCACAGAAACTGTTAGAAACATTAATTTGCTACTGCTATATGTTCCCCGCCCGGAATTTAAATTGCTGTGTTTGGCATATTGAGAGTAAAGAGACCTCCCCCCCCCCCCCNTACCCGTCGCTTGTAATCTTGTGTGTCGCGAATTGGAATATGTATATATGTTTTTCTCCCGCGGATACGCCCGTCCTGAATTTGTGTTTGAAATCGAACCTGTGTGCTGGAAATGAAAATAAAACATAGCTTTATCACGCGGCTAGTCCCTCCCCATCCTTCTGGAGGATTAAAAAATATTCGTTTTTCATATTGGCACATTTCCATGGATAGTCTTCCGAAATAAAATTCAATTCAGTCTCTCATCGGGCTTGAGAAATATTGACGATGCCGTGGGAAAGAAAAGAAAAACTTTTCACTTCCTCAACAGTCGAATTTCGAAAATTCCCTTTTAAGTGGGTGCCTACACCCGAAGAGGTAGCCGCTGCTAAAATGTCATGCTTCTAGAGATAGCGGTTTGGCCTGAGAGTTAAAGAGTCTGTTTGCCATGTGTAGACCTGTTGTTAAATGAGCATTATACAAAATAAAACCGTAGCTACCATTTGAGTATCAACCATAAAATAACAATACGACAGTTTATCTGCTGCATCAATTTAAATGGCATATTATTCAACAGTACTAAGTTTACTCGTGCCCAACTTTACCGGCTCTACCAAAGTAGAAAAGATAAATTGTGCTTCTAATATTAGTCAGCCAGCTTCAGAAATCTGTGTGGATTTTAAAGCATATTTTATTTTCATGACGATGTTACGTTTGCATCAAACGAGTTTTCCGTGTATTTTATTTTTTTAATCCATTAAGAGCATAATTTTGCAGACCGCATTTGTGAAACAGATTCGCCGATGCATCAAACTGTATAAAGGGAATAAATCTCGTTACCCCCGCGAGAAAAAAAAAAGTACTGAATACCGTGCGCGCGGATTCCACGCGTGTAGAGTACGCAGCGTGTGTGCGCGTGTGTGTTTTGTGGGTCTAGATTTACGGGGCGTGTCATTTCAGATTGGCGGAGCGCGCGTGCGACTAAGCCCTACATGACGTTGACAAAACATTTACAAAACTCAGTTCCGTGTGCCACGACCGTGCAGAGGGGGTTTTAAAAAAAAAATTACGGAGCTTTCAAACAAACTCGTTTTGAGATACATGCAGGCCTATATATAACATTCAACGAGTGACTGCAAAACAGCACGTGGCGATCAGTTATTTTTTTGTGTAATTTGAAAGCTCTTTCTCCTCCCCCGCACTCACCCCCCCCCCAAACGCCAGGGGGATAAAAAAAAGATCCATTACCCCAGGTTAATTTGAATAGAACGCAGCAATAAAAAGTATCGGTTTAATTTCTGTTTCCAATGAGAGACGGTTGAGTGCATGTCAGCTGAGCTGCGCTTCCCATCAATCCGCTATATGGAGTGTTTTTATTGGACGAATCCATTGCGCAGCGAGAGGGGGATTGGTGGGCGGGACATATACCGGCCCGCCACGGGGTGCTACGTGTTGCCAATAGATGCGAAGGGGGTAAAAAAAAAAAAAAAAAAGCTCAATTCCAAATGAAAGCCTGACTGGCCTGTTTCCGTCTTGATCCGCGATCGATTCGCGTGTTCGCATTCAGGACGGCATTAAAAAATATTTCCCCGTTTGGAATTTTTGAGCGCAATTCAACTTTGCCTGTGCAAGGCAAAAAAAAAAAGTTTGTCCATTTCGAATATGGCTGCTCTAGATAGGTATTTTGTTAACTTCGTATATGTTTTTCTTAATGTGATATAGTATTATTAAGTTACTGCCGTGTAAAGGCTGTTGATGGTAAAGTAAAGTAAGCACTTTTGAAATTAACCTCTATAAAATACAATTTCCCATTACTACACATGTGCTTAAGTACGCACTGGCATCCAAGTTCCCATTTAAGTTGGCAGCGACTTGTTGAAAATAGTGCTTTATGCGTATTTTGTGTATGGTTCACTGAATGCATGCATAATTTAAACACGATCAAAAAATGTTTGTAAATTTCAGTATTATTTTAAGTAAAATTACACCACTGCATAATAATAAATATTTAATTATCTTCATTGTTCATATATTTTTTTATTCCTCTTATTTGTGAATGAAAATTTAAGCTGATATAAATGGATATTATGGCCTCATAAAATTCTCATTACATTTATGCTTTTGCAAGATCATTTCACAGTAATATTTTGAAAATTGTACATTATAAGCGTTGAAAATAAAATAATAAAATATGCTTTTCTTTTAAGTACAACGATCTTTAGACTAAACAAATTTGCGATGAATTTAAACAACACTAAACCATAATGAAAACTGACGCAAGCTTCTTATATTGCTTGTTCGGAAATTTTTCGTAATGCATTTCAGTTTACAGAAGCACAAGGTGCCATCTTACTTCTGCGAACTGCACTGTGTTATTAGCAGGGCAATCTGTTTTTCGTGAAAATATTTGGGGACTACCTGTACTCCAAATCATTAAAGTTCAGGTTCATTTTCGTGATTGGGTGATTTTAATTGTCACCCACTGCAAGTTTCTCCTCGCGGATCACGGACACTCAGTGTCAGAGTTATCTAATTCTGATTAGCCCAGTCAGGTAAGGAACTGTCTCTCGACAAAGAACCGTGGTCAATAAACAAAGGAAAAACTTCACGTATGCCATAATATATTGGAGTCTAGCCTTGGCGTAAATCTTTTCGCGGAAAACAGATGGCCCAAGTTACTAGCGGCGAAAATGTCCTTTCGCGTTGTGTTCGTATAAACTTTTGCATTAATCGATTTCGCCACTACAGCACTTCTTAAGTCTTAAAACTTTCTCTAGCTTGTAAACTGTAAGGTTGGTATTCACAGTTTTACGCTCTATCATTGCAGATATCAATTGCTGATTAGTAGCTTGCTATCACAGTGGAAGGCCATAATTGGACCTGCATTTTGTTACGTTGTTATTATTGGTTCACGATTCTCCAGGAGGTGTCAAATAATGGATTAGACAATTACAAATGTATAGGGGGCAGTGATATTTCGCGAAAAGATTTCGAGACTACATACAGTCGAAAGCACCGTAGGGTCGTTCAGCTTCTTTGATTGGTTAAAAAATGTTCTGGCCAGTGTTAACCGTTTGCGTACGAATCACGAAGATCCAGTGTCGGAGTTACTTAGTCCTGAGTGGCTCGGTCAAAGGCGGACACGGCACCAGCAGCCAATGGAGGTATAACAACAGCTGAGGTGTGTATATAGTATTGAAGTCTACTGCGTGCTCCGATTTTTACGCGAAAAGTTACTGGCCCTACAAATGTATCGTACACGTACGAATTTTTAATTCCAGCCTGTTCCGAAATTATTGGCGTATTTTTCAGACCTATCATAATAAGGAATTTGTTTCACTGCACCCAGCACATTCCTTGTTAATTTTTGCCAGCAAAATGTTTGTCAGGATATTTTAGTAATAGGCAGTGTTGAAGAATACTATCGTACAATTTTTCATCTTAACATGTTATCTCCAGGCACATTATCTGACGCCCCAATGAAATGTACAAATTTTAGTCGAACAAAATAGATTTGGAAAATGTTCTCTCACAAAGCTGGCAAAAACGTCTATGTAGCATAACCATTTCTTGGAGTTTTTTTCTCTTCACTTTGTATTTTAATTGTGCAGGCAGGCCCAAAACACTCGATTTTTAGCCATTTTTCACCATACATAATAGGAACGAAGTAAAAAGTAGCAAACCCTAGACGAAGGGTTTTCACCTTTATTGAGGAAACCTAATTTTCGTAGGGACAGGATAATTTCGCGTTTGAAACGATCTAGAGGCTAGACACCACCGACCCACGTATTTCCGAGTCTCATTTTTGTGTTCATTGGCTGTTACTCCAGCGTGTAGCTAGTTTTTACCTCTCACCAGGTGGCACGGGATTCGATCCTTGTTTCCTTGCAGGTATTTTTTATTGGCTCATAGTTCACTTAGGCGTGTCTTTAGCTCGTCCTAAAATGAATTCGCAAAATTATCAAGTATCTACCTACATAGCATTTATTTATTGTGGCATGTGTTTACGCATAATATCCGATTGCACAGAAACTGTGCAACTAGCAAGACACGTGAACTTCAATTTGGGTCGCGCAATGAGTCTCGGAACGCACTGGTGTAAAACGATATGCCCAGCAGACGCGGTCGGCGTGCGGACGTATTTGCCAAGATGGCCGCCCGATGNAAATCCAATTACACTCTGTAAACAGCGGGCAAGGAGGGTGTCCGGTGCTGGGCGGAGGGTTTGTAGAGGGGGAAGGGGTGTCCCGAACCAATATGGCTTCTGCCTAGTTGGCATATCGCTGGGAGAGGAGGGGGGCGGTGAAGGGAATTAATACCACGGGCAACCGGACACCCGCGCTGCCGGAAGTGGGGGTAAGTGATCCCGTAGGAAGTCCGGCTGGCTGGCGCGCGTTCGAACTGGGCCCCCAGCTTCCGGGCTTCGATTACACACTGCGACGTCTGGGGGGAGGAAATTTTGGTGCCGTTGAGCTGGTATTCGTCACGTGCCCGGAAGACTACCAAACTGATCCCCCAATTCAACCCGTTCGGTCACGCTTTAATTTGAGTTCAAGTGTTGCAGTCACGTAATTTTTTGGTGTGCGCTCTACTTGTACTCAGTATTTTTTCTCGTGACCCGTAAACGAGTTGTGTGCTCGATGTTATTGGCCTTAACCACTCATGTCAAAGAGGTGTAGAAAACTCCACAAATTATATTATCCACAAGGAATTTTGGGCATTGATGCCTTGTTGTGTACAGTACCGGTTATAAATATAATTCTTGTGCAACGTGTTCCACGGACGTGGACGCGGCGACTCAACGAGTTAGACGTGTTAACAGTGATTGAAATATTTAACCTAGCCATAGTACGATGTATTTTCTATACATCGGGCTGCAAAAATAGAAACGCTCTACTACACCTAGTTGGGAACTTCTCTACACATTCCACAGGGGCTGCAGTGGTATAGTGGTCAGAATACTCGCATCCCACCTAGGTGAACCTAGCTCGATTCCCGGCGAGGTCGCTCCCGAATGGCTGGTCGGCGGGTTTTCTCGGGGATCTCCCGTTTCTCCCGCTCCATCATTTGCCCTCGAGACCTCTATGTTAAGAGCCGCCCAAATCTCTTCACTCACTACGCATTTTGACTGTTTACATACAAATATTTTCAATAATTGATTTTGTGCAAATTCATTTCACTTATAAAAAAAACATAATCTTCGTGGCTGAAATTAATTAATTATTAAAAAATATTGGTGAACATTATTAATTATCTATTACATACAAGCAGAGTATTTATTTCGATATTCTTAATTGATGAAGTGTTTTTTTTTTGGCAGATGTACTTTCTAAATTATCCAAAATGGAAGTACGTTTAAATTTTAATTTCAAATAGTCGAAAACTCTTATAAATTGATTATTTAAAGAGTTTAAATAAGTAAGTTGTAGCAAAATATTTTTCACTGTTAGAAAATGTATGGTTATTTCTTTCATATGCTACTTAAAGTGCACTTTCCTGACAACTCAGGTATTGTGTGTACTACTTTCTAGTGAGTTCTGCATGTTGGACAGTTGGTTGCGGTGCTCCAACAACCTTTCTTGTGTAGGCTTGCTACGTCAAAATACCGGTAGGCTAGTTAGGTGTGTGCGAATGAGTGACTTCCATGCTTATATAACCTACATATCACATCTAAGAAAGATACGCATGGCCATGAGTTACGCAGGTTTCAAACCCGTAACCCTATGAGTCGAGGCTGACGGGAAAGAACCGTGTCCGGCCCCCTGAATGTTTAATTTTTTTTGACATACCTGAAACCTTGTCGCGATTCCTCTCCAACTTCAAGATGGTTAGTGAATGCCACCCCTCCCCCCCAATCGATAAATGGAAATTACCCATTAAATTATTATCTGTAAATTTTATATAAATTAAGTGCCTTCTGCAAAATAAAAGAAAAGGGAAATTTTTATAAATTATTATCTAACTGTTACTGTTTATCTTTAGGACTCAATTTTGCAAACTCATTGTCAAGGTAAAGGTAGTGCAGGTAGAAAAGTAAGGTATTGGAAAAGGATATTATATTGCTTATGGATTTAACTATTCAGTAGGCTTGGGAATTGGTATTGCAATAGAAGACTGATGCCATCTTGAATATTTTTCTATACACATTCGCACATGATTAGGCCTACAGTGCACCAAATGGCCGAACTCTGCGGAACTATTCAACACCAGCTGATCGATATCCTGGTTCCTCGCTGCAGCAAGTATATATGTTCAAAGTTATAGTAAAAGTCAAATGAGAAAATAACCTTCGCACAGCTTTGAGGGAAGGAACGTAGGGGAGGTAGTGTAGGGGAGGGCCCTCCCGAACGCCCGCCGGCGGAGGGAGGAAAACCACGTGACACCGCTGACGCTATACACTCCAAACTGATAACATCGCTCTCTACTACAGCCCTGTTAAATACCACGTTGCGCGACTTACGTTTTTCGTATAGGCAATATTCACGCTCAGAGCAGCTCTCGCTCAACCGCACTCGGCCGCTGTCATTTCTGAACTGAACAACCCCCACCCCTTCGTGCAGCGGCAATGGACTCTCCCGACTCGCCCGACGCGTTTTGGACTTCTGCGCATTATTTTCTCAGTTGGATTTCTGTACATCAACAATCTTATCTGCTCATTTAGGCCCCTGTTACGCTCAAATTTTATCTTTGATGTAGACCGACTCAATAATAAAGTGCAAAGGCGAAATACAAGCATAAAATAAATTTTGTCAAATAATCTTGAATAGGTTTGAAATTACGCCACACTGTCAAAGTGTTTTATTTGTCGAACCTAGTCTAATTTTTATCTCAACTCAGCGGTGCAATGCTGTTGTGTTACAGTGCAGCCCCATCACAGGAAGTATTATTGACGACTGTGTGATTTATTTTCAGTTATAAACTACATTAAAAAATTACTAATCATATTAATTTGCTGCTCAAAGAAATAATTACCTTTGACTCTGAACTATTTTGGTTGAATGTGCACGTCAAATAGAATTCATAATCAGATAGATGTAACGTACATTAATTATCTCCATAAATTTATTTAGTTTCTAGTTTATAATCGCAATTTTAAAGTTTATTTGTGTCGAAAATAACCGTTTTTTATGTGCACGATTCTGATTGGCTGGATTCGTCAAACATCCAAGAAAAATTTTAGAACAGGTACAATATAGAAAATGTTTGATAGAAACTGGAGCCGCCAAACTTTTCCTGGCAAACGCCGAGGAGTTTATGACGTTTCGGTGACGTTACAATATTCCATATTTAGTTGACCAAACTTACTGGAAGCAGCCTGGCGGGAAAATTTTAACAGTGTGACACGGGCTTTACGCAAAGGAAAGTTTCTTTGGGCGGCTCTTAACATCGAGGTCTTGAGAGCCGATGAGGGTGAGGCGAGGTGAGAATGGAGCAGATCCGGAATGCAAGGGGTGGGGGAAACGGGAGATCCCCGAGAAAACCCGCCGACCAGCGGCATCGTCCGGCACGAACCCCACATGTGAAAATCCGGAGAGAGACCCCACCAGGAACCTTACCCGGATCGCCTAGGTGGGGGGCGAATGATCTGACCACTACACCACGGGAATGCTTTAACCTCGGCGGCGGGTGAAAGAGCAAGTCCTGCGCGGGAAAAGGTTTCCTCGCGAGGAGTAGAAGACTCGGGGAGTGGTGAGAAGAGGTGGGGAAGGAGTAGACGAGGGGGTTGGGGGAGGGAGGGCCACAGTGAGCCGATTGTTGGTGGGCGACGGGCCGGAACGGCCAGGTGAGGAAATTAGCCGGGCAGCTCGCCTCCGCAGCC
>NQII01000517.1:422174-439175 GCA_002778355.1 Clitarchus hookeri | reverse complement strand
AAAAAAAAAAAAAAAAAAAAAAAAAAAATCATGCATTTTGGGTAAACTTTATTAACAGTTCAGACCGCGGTCTGATGCTGAAATCCTTTACTGCCAGTGCCTTTAATTCTCACACGTGGAGGGGCCGCGGTGGTGTAGAGACTAGAGCACTCATCTCCCACCAAGGCGAACCGGGTTCGATTCCCGGCGGGGTCGTTTCCGGATTTTCGCACGTGGGAATCACGATGCCGCTGGTCGGTGGGTTTTTTTTCTCGGGGATCTCCCGTTCCCCCCGCCCCTTGCATTCCCGCGCTGCTCCATGTTCACCTCGCTTCATCCTCATCTGCTCTCAAGACCTCGATGTTAAAAGAGCTGTCTAAATCTCCCCACTCTCCACTCACATGTGAACAGTGATGGGTATCGTTAATCCGTGACGCGTGGTAGTTCCCTGACAGCTAGTTTCCTTAGAAAAGGATAAAACCAGAATGAAGCCTACGGGGAAATGAGGGATTCACGCGTAATCAGCGAATTACTCGTCCATCTAATAGACCAGACAGTAAAATCCCTGTCTGGTGCTGTCGTGCGCCTTTTGTCTCCCGCTACGTCGTACAGGAACCCTCAGCTCTCAGATCACGTGCCACAAGAATTCTTTACAATACAGAAGTGAAACCGCCGCTTGTACCTCGAACTCCAAGCCACACGCGTCAGCAAAATGGCGTCACCGGCCAGTGACACACCGGAACGTCTTTCATCAGTCAGTGCTTGGCAGCTTACTCTCCATCCGGCAGTAGCCGATCAGACTCAACGTTGACGCTGCCAATCGCCGAAAGGCTGATCCCACCTTCGAAGGAGCAGCTACGCCATTTCACTTCTGTGGACGTATCTTCTCTATGGCCACAGTTCGTCTGGAAAACTGTACTCGCTCCTGTTGCCTGTTCATGATCTTCAAGAGGAGTTTCCAACTTCCTTCACCACGAATCCAAACATTAGTGTTCGGTCTCCAGAGAGAACCTCTAATAGGGTCAGACGATCGCCCCAGGCTCTTTCCTAAGTTTTCACGGGCCTTTGTCATCAACGGTGTTGAGTTTATTCACACAGAAATTGTGGCTTTGGGATTCAACGATTTGAGTGCTCTGTAGTCCAACACCTCGCCCACTGTTCGGCCATATGCGCCTTATGTCGGCCCAAGCGCGCACTCTAAAAACACTTTCTGAACTGCAAGAAATTTGCTGTCGCGAAAACATTTGTGGTTAAATATGAACCAGTGCAAATTAGGTGTGCCACAAACAAATTTTGTATTAATGACAATGAAAACGTTACATTGTCGTTACAGCAGCTCAGCATTATTCTTTTTAGTCTATTCATTTACTGTGTTTTGAAGGTTAAACGATTATGTTGATTATTCAAATAATTTGTTATTTGGTAACGTACCATTAAGTTAGTTTCGTTACTTACTAAAAACTACATCATACGAAGGAAAAGTTTTAATGTTACTTGATCCTTACCTTTGCTATACAGCAAGATTTCTGTACTGTAAACAAAACAAGCTCAAATAAAATATTTCTTTGCTATAATGCCATAAAACGAAAATGTATAAATAAAAATATAATAACATAAACCCTAAGTTCCGTTAACCTTCCTTTTAAATCAAAGCAAAATTTTTTCACTTTAAACAAAACCGTCTCAAAGAAATTGTTTTTTTCTATAGAGATAACTTTGCACCTACATGCGATTTGGACGGGTAAACTCTTGTGCGGTAGGTAAGGTACGGCGGGGGTTCTCTCGCTCGGATATTTACTTGGGTATGGCACTACCTCGACACTCTGTTTCAGGGACGGATCGATACTAGGAATTCTGCTCTTGTCTCAAAAACCTCAGCTGTTGCCTCAGAACCTATGAAGAGGAAGGGGGGAGCGTGCACATACAATATAACACTTTCAAATTCTCGACGCTTTAAAACGTTTGTTGGTATTGGTTGGTACTACTACAAAATAAAGTACCGCATGTTACGCACTGCAAACACGATATCACTGTAGAAATAATTTCGAAACACTCCAACTTTCAATATGATGCGAGATATTATGTGACCTCCGATTTTCTGATAAAGCCGCCGGTACAGAAAACTAAAAATTATAATTGGACTGCCAAACATGAAAAGTGGTGGCAGGTAGCATGCTTGCCATTGTCAGCATTTGAAACGTTAATTTCCCAATCACTCTCAGTATCTGTAGAGTGGAGTATTTGATAATTTGCTGCAATTTTTGCGGTCAGTTTTTTAAGGCCGAGCTGGGCTGTTCGATAAAAATAGGGGAGGGGGCATCACCTCCGTACCCCCCCCCCTCCCCAACACCATCACACTGCTTTCCGCCCATGACTCATGCGAATTGACTCATCTCCCAAATGTAAGGAAGTAACGACTCCTTCCCGCAAAGTATCGTCTGGAATGAATGTGACAGTCAAAGCTGAATGAGACGAAACGAGGTGACAACCATAATGAAAAAGTGATGAAATGCAAGATGAGGATGGGGACCTGAAGCGGTTATAATGTGGAAATTCCTTTTTATAACTCATTGCAAACGCTTTTTTAGTCTTCGCGGTATCTTCACACTTTCTGAATAAAGCCTTTGTAAAAATCACGTAATTCATGGCGTGTTTGATTGTTTCTTAAATTAATCGTATATCACAACTGTTTTGACGTACCTACTTTTTTGGTTTGGCGAAACTTTCACTTACATATTTTCTGTAAATGGCAATTGTAAAGGAAACGTTTCTTCCGTCGTATTTAGGTTTTCGGGAAGGCGCTTTTGGAAGCACATTTCGTTGAAATGTATAGACATTTATTTTCGATTATATCCAGCGCAAAAAATATAATACGTTGGTTCCCCATTGGCGATTTTTCCCAGACTTGTTCACGTATCGTGTACATGTCGCGGAAGGATACATAGTGAGTTGCGCGAAAGTAGAACTTTTGCAGGGCTCGAGGAGAGTGGGAAGTAACCACTAATAGACGATAGATATTCCAATCGGTGCGTACGTAAAANAAAAAAAAAAAAAATGTATGTGCGCTTACGGACAGGCGTTTATTTCACAGTTGTTTGGCCAGCCATGAACTATATATATGTATATATATATATATGTACGCTGTGTCGAACAGCATGTTCTGTTCGCCCGCGTGCAAACACAGTGCACGTGACTCGCACGTAAGTTCCCTTGGCTCGCACGCGCCCCGCATGCCAGGCGATATCCCGCGAATCCCGAAGTTGGTAGGCGGTGTGAAGCGTTGCACATTCATTGTTATATACGTCGCGCGTTCCGAGCCACCATATGGTAATCGAGTGGGGCAGAAAAATCAAGCGATGACGCGAGTAGTTTGCAGTTCAGTGAATTTTCTCCCATCCGACTTCCACTTCCTTCGTCGCATACGTCACAAGGCACGGTGGACTTTTCAGGTGTTCGCTTTTTTACGTTTCTGCATTTCCGTTCTTCACACGTGTTATTCAATTACGGAGTAATTCGCTAATAGGTTTTTATCATGTTAACAATTTTTTTTGTGACACGAATACTAAAGTAAGTATAACAACGGAGAATCAGTGGAATAAATTCATTTCATGAAAACAAAGTTTAACCGTGGGCAAAAACACTATCTAGTATCCCATTAGATTGCTCATTTTCTTTTAAATCAATTGCGCTTATGGGTTTGCTTTGGGGCAGTTAGCTCTCGTGTAGGGCAGTTTACCTGCGTCATGAACAAGTCATACCAAGCGTGTCATTAAAAAAGTGTGAGCTATCTTCCCTAACCGCCATTCAGACAATCAAAGTGATAGGTAGGGTTGATGGGCTCTTTAATAAATCTGAAGTAAGACCACGGCCAGCATCCTTGAAACACTGTACTACAATTTGACTTAAGCCGTATGCTGGAATAACTTTGGGATGATCGTGGCCCATATACGTGACATTATACTCTAGTAACTGACTACCCAGTTGTTCGAGTTCCAAGATTCTGAGTAAATTTTGGCACGAGAAATGTTGAACTTTCTCATGCCTTGAGGTACGATCGATGAAATTCAGATTTCGTAGGAAAGTGGGGTAATTGACTGAAATTGTTGAAGGGATGAATGTTTAATACAAGTGTTAACTTATTTGGGGCAGAAATGAGAGCACCAGAGCAACTCAGAAATGTTGCTACGTGCATTTTCGGTAGCTTGAGGGCTTGCCGTTCGTATAATTTCTGAGAATACCTCACATATCTTCATCAGGTAAGCTAGAAGACTCGAAACTGAACTTAACAATTCTGAGTGTAACAAATGATATGCTCAGATCTATATACTGTAACAAATAACTGAATTGCGTGGGCCAACTGAGCACGGTAGTAGCAAAGAATGAATTCCATAGATTTACTTGGGCTAAATAAAGGTGGACTTCAACGCACTTGAGATACTTGGCGGAGCATAGCCTACTTAGATTTCAGTGGAGTAGTCAACAATTAAGTCGTTATGTGGAGCACAAAAGAACCACGCATTTCTCTTCACGAGAACAGGAAACCTTGGGAGGGGAACTTTCTCAAGTTGCTGTTTCCGCAAACCACGTCTATTAATTCAACTGCAGTGTACGTTGATGATTATTTGGCCACGCTGCGCAAACCATTTCATTCTTCGTGTGTGAACAACTGTCCTACTAGTATATTATTTATTATTTACGTAGAGCGAATAAGTTGAGCTGAGAGAGTTAGGCGGCTCTTAACAACGAGATCTTGAGAGCCGATGAGGGTGAAATGAGGTGAGAATGGAGCAGCGCCGGAATGCANAGGCGGCTCTTAACAACGAGATCTTGAGAGCCGATGAGGGTGAAATGAGGTGAGAATGGAGCAGCGCCGGAATGCAAGAGCGGTGGGGCGGGAGATCCCCGAGAAAACCTGTCGACCGGTGGCATCGTCCGGTAACATCCCCACTTGCAAAAATCCGGCAGTGGCCCGGCCAGGGACTGAACCCGGTTGGCCTTGGTGGGAGACGAGCAGTCTAACCGATCACCCACCGCGGCCCCACGCGTAGAGTGAAGTCCCACGTCACATGGTCTGTGTCATCCTTGGTATATTGCATGAAACTTGAGCTTCTTTACAGCGCCCTGTTTGGCTTCCTCTAGGAGCTATTTATACTTACTGGAGTGTTAACTGNATGAAACTTGAGCTTCTTTACAGCGCCCTGTTTGGCTTCCTCTAGGAGCTATTTATACTTACTGGAGTGTTAACTGCACATCGAGCATTTCGTTAAACTAATATATCTCTGAACTATAGTGCAGAATATCCTGTATCCAAAAATTGGACACAGAGTGGTCTTTAAAAAATTCGTGTTGGTTTTTAACAACGTATTCCGCCACAGCGGAAGTCACAGATACAGTATTAAGCACAATAATAAATACTTGCTACAATTCTGTGCTGCTTCTCGAATTACATCGTTAGCTTAACTAATCGCTATATTTTGTAGTCACGTTTCTTTTTGGTCGTATCATAACTCATAGACATATATTGTTGGCTTGCTATATCTCATTACGTGGTAAATTAAACTGTATGCTAATATAAGTGGAGATACCAGTGCATAGTCGTCTGCAGTTCGACGTTTTGTTTATTTTTTACGTCTCGTTCGTTTTCACTTGGTGTAGTGTGGTCCTTGTGCTATGCTTTCATAAAGGATTGAAGCTATCGTCGATCACAGTAAGCCTTGGTATGCATGACCCCTTCGTAAAGGATGCGATGTCGATGGCATGTTTAGATGGTGTTATGCTTGTTTGCATGTACTGTATTCTGGAAGTGTCTTGGATAGTATTTGTTAGAAAAAACAATGTTATAAGTTTTAAAACTAAACATTTGTACCTGAAAAAATTTATATGAATGCCTCAGTGTTGTGCAATCACAGAAAAATTACAATAATCTCTTAAAGGATTTATTTACGTGATAAATTTGTAAGACATTTTTTTTTTGTTTAACCTGAGTGGTGAAAACGCTCGAAACAATGCAGTTTGTTCACGAAGCAGTTATAAAAAACCCCAGGACGATAACATTTTTATACTCCCCAAAATCACTTTATTTACTGCAACACACATGTATTGTTGCCGCAAAAAAACAAGTACATATCGTTAAATATGAACCACTGCAAAGTAGGTTCACCATAAACAAAAATTTTTGTTTGGTCTATATTACAATGGCATTGATAACTTTGTATTGAGGTTACAATAGTTCGGCAATATCCTTTGTGATAAATTCAGTTGGTGTATTTAGATGGCTAAATTAAATTAACCTTTATGTCGAGGTTGCAAAGTAGGCCGCTAGGCTACCAAAATTATATAAAAGGACAGGAATTCAAGTACAATTGTTGGAAATAAGCTATTTCTCATTAAACTTGAAAGTATAGTAATCTACCATCTTTAAAAGTCGGTATATATAAAGTACACAAGTGCAAGTCAAGTATGTAATTCTGATTTCCTCTCGTATTTTAGGCGTGGTGTAGGACTTCCCCAGCGATGCATCACTTCCTTCCCCATCTTCGTTTTTTTTTTTCTCCTTGTCTCCACCTTACAACAGTTATTTCCATGACTTACGTTATTCAAAACTGCACTCATCGCCATCTTCGTCCACTTTCGTTGACCGAAGTACAAATGTTTGCGCACGTGTTAGAAGTGATACTACACCCTCCCCCCCTTAATTTTACGCTGATGTGCCAGAAGCTATACACCGCCCCTAATAGCTTGTTTTGCTAACATGACGGAAGGAATACTCCACCTCTCATTTCTATTGCACAGACATGCCGGAATTGGAACTCCACTCCTAATTTCTGTTTCCCTGCACCACTCATTTCTGTTGTGCTGATGTGCCAGAAGGAATACTCCATCCTTCAACTCTATTTCGCTGACGTGCCGCAAGAGAGATGCCATTCCTGGTTTATATTATGCTTATGTGCTAGAAGGGATACTTCACTCATTTCTATTGCGTTGACATGCCATAAGGAATACTCTACCACTAATTTGTATTGTGCTGACATTCCGAAAGAGACACCTAACCCCTGATTTATATTTTTTTGATGTGCCGTAAATGATATTCCACCCTTAATTCTATTGTACTGACATGCCAGAAGGAATACTTCACTTCTCATTTCTATTGCCAGCGTTCGTACGGACCTTAGAAGTCCTTAGAAAGTCCTTTGGTTTTGATGTTAGATTTAAAGGCACTTAAAAGTCCTTATTGTTTGTAGGGTCCTTAAGTATCCTTAATTTTCATATCAATTAAAATTATGATAAATTTGGTTTGTCACAAATGTGTTTTACAAATGGGAAATGTTTTGACTATTGCACCTTGTATTTGAATTGTGTTGTTCAGTTACTGGCAGTGCCGCTTGTGTGTTGCTTTGTGTTAAAATGGAAATACGTAAAGTATCACGCAGGACCTTTTTGGAAGGTCATGTTTAAAGAAGTATGGTTTGTGGTTTTACCAAAGAATAATTGCATTTGAATATGCCAGAAAAGTGTGTTTTCAATTTACTGTGGCTGGAGAAAGAGTCCCACAAGATAGGGCTTTCGTGCAACACAGGTAAGCACAAAATAAATTTTGGCCATGCAGTAAAAAACATTGATTTAGGACTAATAGGTGGATCAAAATTGAACGCCCATACGGCAGCTAAGTAAATTTTGTTCAGATCTGTGTTTCTTCAAATGCTTGGTGTTTATTTTAAGAGATTGATCACTGCAAAAGAAAAATGATTTCAAAATCTAATTCGCTGGCTGAAGTAAATATGGCTTACCTGCCGCTATATTTACAACAACAGCAAAATCATTTCATAAGTTGAGGGTTTGCTTTTTGTAGGTCAACAATAGCATTTTCTACCAACCACAGCAGGAAATAAACAATTGTGAAATGCTTATGCGATACTATGTCATCAGAATCTGCTTGCTTTCTGAGTTCTGAATTCGGTTTGAGCGATAGTTCTTAATGTTCTTACAAGTGCTTCTGAAATTCTTTGAACGATTATTGTTTTTTTTTTTTGTGAGTAGTAGTAAACCTTTGAAAGTATTTTGCCTTCTGAAGGATATAGGATTCACAGCTTTGGCGTATTTCATATGATTTGCTATGACTGTCAAGTGGAATGTGTTCTGCTTATTATAGTGCAACTAATTAATTTTTGTTGTAATAATGTTTGACTAGTCCTTCAGAGTCCTTATAAATCACTTTTAAAATTCCTTAATATTTTTTTTTCAAAGGCGTAAGAATCCTAATTGCACTGACATGCCATAGGGAATACCCCACCCCTCATTTTTATTGCGCTGACGTGCCGCAAGGGATATTCAATTTCTATTACATACGATGAGCCTTAAGGAATATTCCACCCAGTGGCGTGTGGTGAAGTGTTGCAAGGCAAGCTGGTGCTTGCTCACCGCTGTACATTCTCGGTGCACGCAGCAGGAACCAACAACCGACCAATATCCCGACCACTCACAAGCGAGCAGCAATGAGCCAATTACTCGCGTCCCGTGGCATCAGCTGCCGAGCTACGTTTCAGTGGTGGAAGTGTAAGCTAGCAAGCAACAGGGTACAGCACAGAGCTAACGCCAGCTTACCTTGCAACAGTTCACCACGCGCCACTAACTCCACCCCTCGTTCCTAGCTCTAGCGCTTCACGACTGGCCTGGGCGGACGAAGGCGTGACCCCGGCCCGACGACGCGCATCAGTAATGCTCCATTACCATAATTCTGGGATATCATACATGCGTTGCCGTGGCCCGACGTGACTCCGTCGGAGTCACACGCCTAATGTATTCCTGGTGGAAGTGGCGTGCCCCAATTGTGCGCGTGAAATATTCATAAACTGATATACACTGCTCGGAAATGTTATTCGTATCGTGCACGTCGTTATGAGGGGACAGTGTGGCGATTTAAAGTCCGCCTGACTTGTGTTGCTGTCAGTATTATATAGAGAAGTTAAGGCTGTTCACGGTAAACGGAACACTTTTGAAAGCCCTGTTTAAGATCTACTTGCATGAACTTTGTGTTATTCCGCCATATGTAAGATTAACATTACTACGGTCCTGATCACTTTATTCACGCGCGTTAAAAACATAAAGCCACAGGTTTAATTTCAGTAATCACAAATGTTTACCTACGACTTTTAATTCAACGTCAAGACGTGAACTGCTTACACGCCATAGTCGCCTATTTTATTAAGCGCACGCCAGTCATGTGCCCGTTAAAATATATGCAGGTAGGGGCAATGACATTTTTCAAAGATTGATATCAAACTTTACCGTGAACAGCCTATAATTGAACTATATCGTAGTTCATTTGCACATAGACATAGTACAACAGTGTACACTGTGAACCGATTGGCACTGATGCTAAGCTTTAATGATCGCCATACACGACAGCTGGTCGTATATTGTAAGCAAGGGGCAGAATTATACTACTAGCGTAAAAAACTGATTAAATATTTTTTTTTTTCCAAAAACGGTTAATAAACTTTTTGCGTAATTTAATATTATAAAACTGTAGCCGTCTTGCAAAACTACGGAGGGGCAGGAATAACAAAATATGAGTTAAAGGGTAAAAATAACTGTATTGCCATTCAACAGTAAAATTCACCATGGCTAAACAGTTGTAAATACAATTAGAATGATACGACAGCAACTTTATGTAAAATACATACTAAATTCAAGTATAGGCTGTTCATGGTTACTTGAATATTTTTGAAATCAAACTTGAAAGTGTCGCTGCCCCTACATGCGTATACTACATATAACGGATACATTGACTGGCACGCATCCAGTTAAGTTGGTAACGACGGAGGGAAAGTAGTTCCATGTCTTACAGTTGAATTAAAAGAGATAAAACATTTGTAGCACTGCAATATTTTTTTTACTTTCAGTTTTTTATGCATACTGGCGTAAAAATTAGCAAATTTGTAAATGCTTTTCTTAGTTTCACTTTATTGATGTTGACGCATTAATAAAGGAATCCGGCCCATGGCAATGTTAATTTTACATGGGGCGGAAGGATACCAAATGTGAATACAATTAGATGATCTTAGGCAAGGCTTTGATAAGCGTTCAATTTACCGTGAACAAGCCGCCGCAAGCTACACAACGGTTTGCCGTCACACTTTTGCACAGTATTAAAAACTTCAGTCGTGTACAGTATATGAAAATATTAGTATTAGTACCATTCACGGATTTGTAGATATTACATTTTGCATCAAGCAAAACTAATATTATACCAGAAGTATTTCTAGCGTGGAAAGCAAAGTCATTACACTGCTCGGATTGAGTACACGATTCAAAAAAGTAAAAAACGCCATATGTAGCCTTCAGTGTTTTAAAAAAAAAATTTAGGCTTTCGGTTTTTTTTTCGAAGATATTTACATAACTGGTGTTTAGTCTCATTTTAGTTATATGCATTGAAGAAAACATTTTTAACTTAAACTAAGCTGTGGAACCGGAAACACTAATCTATTTTAGAACAAAATTTGGGATAGTCTCACTTCAGTGGTTCATAATTTAACACGCAATTTTTCATCCCTGATGAATTGTAAATACGAACTTGACGAGGTACGACTGTACCGCAACGTTGTAAGCGTCCTCTAGAAAAGAGGAGCTTATTAAGGCACGTGTCATTGATTAACCTTACTTTAACTGTGTGTGTATCGATAACGCACGCTTACACGTCACGACCAGTAAACAGTTAAGTCCACGATACCGACCTTCGAGGCGCAGTCGTTATACGCCGGCGTGCGGGGCTGTGCAATCAAGGATTCGAATGTCCGATAAGTATGTGTGGTTTCCTAGAAATGCGTGGTGGTTATTTCAGTATGCAGTCAGGGGGTTTTAACACTGCCATGCTCATTCTAGACAATCGTCAACATGTTGCACAAGAACCTTATAATTGACCGACACTGTACTCTGTGAGGTTCAGTGCCGAATTGTCTTCCATGTGGGTCTGATTCCTAAACCGTGCAACTGATCTACGTTATGACCAGGGCCATTGACTTTTCGCTTAAAAATCGGAGCACACAGTAAGTAGACTTCAATACTATATACACACCTCAGCTGTTGTTATACCTCCATTGGCTGCTGGTGCCGTGTCCGTCTTTGACCAAGCCACTCAGGACTGTGTAACTCCGACACTGAACCTTCGTGATTCGTACACAAACGGTTAACACGGGCCAGAACATTTTATTTTTAGCCAATCAAAGCAGTTGGACGACCCTACAGTTCTTTGGACTGTATCCTGTCTCGAAATCTTTTCGCGAAATATCACTGCCCCTAGTTATGACTGACTGGTTTCATATCACGGGTCACCGAGCACAGACACTTCAGCTTATCGGTTGTGATAACGAAGCAAGTTCTGTGTCAGCTTAAGTACAGCACACATCAAAAAAATTCCCAATTTGCAACACGAAAAATTATAAATTAACGTGGGAATGTAAGTGTTAATGGTGTTAACTAGGGACAACACATTTTCGCGGTAAAGAGTTGCTGTCCATGTTTATTTCAAAACACTGTAACTCAGATCCAGTTTTCGCGACTGGATGGTTTCACCTACCACCCGTCCCAGCTGCCTGCCCTCGAATTACAGACGTTCACCATCGTAGTAGGCCTAATGCAGTCCTGAACGGCCCTGTCAAACTCCACGCAGTCTTGTGAAGAAAGCTTAACAATGAAAAATTACAGATGTGCAAATAGAATGATGAAGTCTAGTATACGAAAAAGTATTTTTTGCGAAAATCAGGTGTGTCTATTTATCATTATAAGCAGAGTATACGTTGGGTTTTTGCTATTGACATAAGCTATTCGTGGAGCTGCGGTACGACTCATATACAAATACATTTATGGAAAAATGAGTCACTTCACTGGATAACGTTCCCCTGCTGCTTATGCTTCAAAATGTTTCTGCAACACACAGGTCTCTACAATAAGCTGGGAATAAGGGGATTGTATATTTTTTTCCAGCAGTATATAGGGTTTTATTTTCCGATCTGTCAACAGAGATAAAGGCTGGATGCTTGCAGCAATCAATGTTATTGGACCTTGCTCGTTCGTGTGCGACTCCAGTTATGTCTGTTGTGAGTGAACTTCAATGTTCATACTCTAGAACTGCTCACATTGACAGCTTGTGTGTGGCGAACGTCGAGTAACATCAAGTAATCTGGACTTAGTTTATGTTTATGTTAACTTTGTGTTGTTATGTCTGCACCTCCGGCGCAAGTTACACATCCAGGATGGGATTATATTTATTTAGTTATAGTATTGAAATGAGTCTTGCTGAGATGCATTTCGTAAAACAGAACATAATGTATTAACACTTACAGTAGCAATTTTAATTACATATTGCAACAGACTGTACCACCTTTCCAAATACGTCGTTTGTTTAATTATATGTCTAATAACTTAGGAAATGTGAATTTAGTAAACTACTGGTTTGATAACAAATATAAAATTTGATACATTAAGTACTAAAATTAATACAAATCAGTGGTAAAAAAAATTAAGGATCCTCAAATACAAAATGGAGATTGCTATGGACTTTGTCTCTGTTCCTTTGACCCATTCTCCTAATTACGACGACTACGTTTGGGGGAAAAACACGTTAACACTCAATTTACTTCATGCACCTTGATACTGCCCTCAGGACTGAATTACTCAGCGGGGGATGTTTCGCTGTCCCAGTGCACCTTATTGCCCTTGCTAAAGGCGACAAACAATTGACGGTGATGTTTTTGCCGATGTGGATGCGTTTAAACGGCTAATATTTTAATAAATATTTCCGCTAGAGTAACATGAAAACAGGGATTACAAAACAGGAATTTAAACCACCTTATTTTTTTCCTTGGTTGTATCTGTAACCCAGGTAGTGGTGTCATGAGAAACTTTGTTGCTTTCTCCAGGGTGCTGCATACACATAGGTTCAAGAATGACAAAAACAACTGCCAGATTCACGTGTTCAAACTATGAAGTGCGTTTACATTTGGTTTTACAACAACTCAAAGTTTTTTTTGGGGAAAAAATAACTTCTTGTTCAACTTTACATCACGAAATTGGGGGAGGGGGGGATAGAAGGTATTCTAATATACCAGCACTTTTTTTCTTCTTCAAACAGTGTGCTAACATTAGCGGAAGCTGTGGCCTTGACAGTTATCTACACTGAGAAAAATATTTTGTTTGTTCAAACATAATTTGTTTTTTTTTCCTCAACCAAATCATTTGTTTGTATAGGGGCAGTGAAATATTTCGTTTTTGAAACCAAATTAATTTTCCTACATTTGCACTTTCTTAAGTACACGAAATTCTTTTTACTGTTGTACCGACAGCGTATAAGCCTACATTTCCTATCACTGTAGGTATTTCTTGTAATTAAAAAAAATTCCAAATTTTAAATAATTAAATTTATTCCTGTTTATGCTGAGTTAAAATATACTGTGCCTTATAAGAGCATGTTGAAAATAAATGCTAGACGGAAATGTGTGAACCCTTTTCTGGGAAGGACATCATGGTGCCCCCTAGACGACACAGGCCTAACTATATGCAAGGAATGCACTAACAGCGCAGAGAAAATACGTATATGTATCTAACAGAACGAGGCATTTATTTTTATAGTCATTCTAAAACTTTGATGGACAACTATAATTCCTTATAAAGTAATGCGTCGTTCGTGTATCCTGCTCATAATAACATTGAGTTACATAAAACTTCACATGAATTACCAGTCTCTGTACGAAACTTCCTGAAGTTGTCACGCTTACAAACATCTGCACCATAATTTTCACCGCATATTCTGTTTGCTCCGTCTTTTTCAGCCTGTAACGAGGAAAACTTGGCGTTGTAACATTCACAGACCTGTCATCTGTGCTTTAGAGAGGCAACCTTTTTTAGGTTTGTGTAATGATGCAGCCAACAACGGTTTATTCGATGTAAATTAATAAGCAGTTTAAATGATCATTACCTTCCACGTAAGAAATAAGTAAATTATTTTTCTGAATTAATATGTATGGCATTATCTATCGCTCTCTCTCTCTCTCTTCTCCTCGTCCTCTTCCACCCATGTGATAGCCTATTCCTTGCAAACGAACAAGAATAAAATACTACTTGATACGTGCCTATTCTATGTTTTCGTGCTGTTATTATTTTGTATTTATATGTTGTTAATGGGACGTTCCTAGATGATATTTGCTGCCCTCAGAAGCACTCTAGTTTTTTTTTTTTTCGTTAAATTACAGTAAAAGGTTGAGTCAGGTGAGTGTGGTTATTGAAATAATAACGTCAACGGTGATTATTACCAATAATGGTCTTGTTTTGGCCAGGTTTTTGTTGAATATTTCACTTGTGATATGAGGTCGATATTTGTCTGGAGTTATGATAGTAGGGTAACGTGGTTCAAGAAACGAAAGTAACAAATACTTTGCAGTCGGAATGCAATCTTTAGCATACGTTAAGGGCGAAAATATGTAGTCAACTGCTTATTCTGCCGCCACTTGGAAAACTCACATTGCCATGTTCCTAGTGATCACTTTTCAATAAGCGTCACTCATGCAAAACTTTAATGTTGGTTTTAGCCACAATTTTTTTACAAAACAAAAAGGGAAACCAATTCCAGATACCACTTATTAAAAACGTTATACGTTTATGAAGACTTTTCATTTACTGAAGGTATGTCAGTCAGCATGTACGCGCAAACTACATGTCATGGGCAACAATTTTATTTCGCAGAAGTCGGTGTCACTGCGCAATTAACGGCGTAACCAGTCGTGGTCGAAACTTGCTTCGTCCTGGGGAAATTACGACTCCAACAACCGACGTTGGCCGAACGCGCGGACGCCCCTGCAGCTGTAGGCAAGCCGCGGTAGCTCCAGCGGCTCGATGCAGCTGTCTGGCGGCAATCATAACCATATATTAACAACGTGTCACTGGGGCTGAAAACACCTGCCTCTCGCTCCCCCAAGCCCCCTTCCAGAAGAGTCAGTGAACCGAGCTAACTGTGCCGTACATGCGAGCGACATGCCCCCCCCCCACCACCGTATTAATAACTGGACTACCCGCATGAAGACATGTCACTCTTCTTCGCCATCAACAGACGTCCCCGTTGACGGGATATTCGCGTCGTCTCTGTTAGCGAGGGGCTTCAGAAAGAGGAGGGGGTGTCATATTGCACTGAAAAAAAAAAACAATATAATGTTGTTGGAACCTTCTAGACTGTTAAAATAGTGACAGTCATCTGATTGGTTCTAGGTACAATCTAAATATTGTTAACATACATAGTAATACCAACATAACTGTTATAGTCTATTCACGGTTTCTTCACACTTTTTTAATTAAACTTTTGAAAAATCATTTATGTATGATGTGCTTGGTTGTTTCGTAAATATGTTATGTATCACAAGCATTTCGTACTTGGATTAACACAGCAGTATCTTATTTTTGGTACAATTATATTTCATCGATACGTTGTAATATTTAATTTGTAGTTAATATTACTAATCCCAGAGAGAAACAGAAGTGTTACTAATACCAAGTAAGAAATAGTTCTTATGCAAAATAGCATTAATCTAAAATGCGCACAAATGCGGTGCGTTGTCACTTTGGTGTAATTTTCTAGACTTGGTTAAACTCTGTTTTGCGCAAGGCGGAGGGATATCCTGGAAGTGAAACTTTCGCATGGCTTCGGAAAAGTTGGACGTGACCGCGAGTGGACAACAGGTAGTTGTATTCCTATCTGTGGTTGTATTAGCTACTGTGCATATGGTTACTGCACCAGAGAACTGCATTCCTACTACTCAAAAGATGGCACCTCCATCAGAATAACCTCGACAATATTTTGATTGTTGCCAAAACAATAACTGAGATTGTAATAACCTAACAGAATATTCCGTTGTTGCTACCCTCAAACTATATTACAGAGCTGCTCAGTACTAGCAACATAAAGTAGGCACTGTGAGCTTCCGAATGCTAAATGTGGATGGCATATTTAATAACCGCAGAGTTCAAATTTCACATGGCGGCAGTACAGTACCCCCGCTTCCTAGGTCAGTATTTCCCGAGGACAAAGACAGTATTTTACATTCCCCGTTACTACTGCTTCCTGTGAACTACTTTGACAGTCTACTATGTATCACGCGTATGTTGTTAGCTAACGTTATTGCAAGTACGCAGTTGGAGCAGCGATGAAATGAAAGGACGGAAATGGAGAGGGAAGAAGAACACCCTGAGAAAATCCGCAGGCCAACGGCGACGTCACGAACAATACGTGTCTGCTTGAAGATTTCTGCGAGAAAATACCGGCGGTGTTGTATCTTCCAGCCGGCAGGCAGCAGCATCTCTGTTTACTAGTATGCTCTTTTGATGTAAATTATATAGTACCTACAAGGTGGATATGTAGACGAAATTTTTCTTTCTCTCCGTAAATTTTATTTAACCGTGGCCAAAAATTTAACGAAGAGAATTAATTCGTAATGTGCCAAATGTTTTAAAAGTTGAAAATATTTTCTAATAAATGGAAAAAATATATTAAATTAAAAATAATAAAAAACATCTCTTGTCACCAGGTTATTTTTGGCCCAATAACCTATGCTCTTTTTATAGAGTCGTCCGGTATTTGTCTTTATAGTGTATTTGGCGGCGTCTGTGATGTTTTTCTCCCGTGCTAAAATCGGGAGTGACTCCACTGGCAGGTGGGGCCAAGGTGGCTGAGCGGTTAAAATGTCCGCCTACCATCAAGGCTAACCGGGTTCAATTCCCGGCAAGTGGGAATCGTGGCGAAAGATGCCACTGGTCGGCGGATTTTCCTCGGGGATCTCCTTGTTTCCCCCGCCCTTGCGTTCCGGTGCTGCTTCATTCTCACCTCATTTCACCCTCGTCGGCTCTCAAGACCTCGTCAAGGGCCGCCCGAAACTCTCAACTCAAGTCTTTGTACGTTCAAAGATGCTGTTGTTGAAGAACTGACGATTTCGGTGGTTAGAGCGGAGGATGGACGTGAGGAGCGTCAACGTGTTTTTGCCC
>NQII01000517.1:386737-421877 GCA_002778355.1 Clitarchus hookeri | reverse complement strand
ACGATCAAGTGCGCACGCGAGGACAAAGTCGTCCAGGTCCTTTCAATGAAGTGCAGAGTCGAGTTCCAGCGCGGTGCTTTGCCCGCTGGTCGCGCATCTTTCCCCCGGGCATCGTCCTAGTGCCACGGGGTGTGTCGTCGTGGCTTGCTGGGGAGCCGGAAGGGGTTATGAAGGAGGGGTGGGCGCAGTTTTATTGGTCGCCACCCCCTGCGACTTCGTGGAGAGGACGTGTCTCGGGACCGCTGTAAACCTGGCGTCCCCTTTTTACCTGTGTCCCACCTCGCCGTTTACTACTCTGTTTACGGGGGGCGAGCGCCGTTGTGGGAACACACCCACTTACCAAACTTTTCGTCGCGGCCAGTGCTGTACAGCCAAAGGCTCGCTTACACAGATCAAGTTTAGTGGAGTCAAGTACTTGAAGACAGGTTTTTTTTCGGCCCGAAGGCCGGCTCACTCTCCGTCCTCCCGCACTGAGACGGTACTCTGATGAGTAAGTCAGTGCACGGCACTTTCTCCTCTTCTGGTCTTGTCTTCGTGCCTGTTCTGTGCCATTTTCACCCTGTTCTCAAGGTTTTCTCCTATTCTCGTGTACAAACCTGTCCTCGACCATTTTGAATTAACTAATCCCTGGTACTGTTCAAGGGCTAACCCGAGCTATTCAAGAATGGATCACTGGAAATTTTCTTTTTTTGACCAGGCATGCTCGGTGAGGGGCTTCAAGAGAAAGCATTTGACTATCATTCTCCAGTCCCTCCTTACCTCCCCGCGAGGAGGTGACTATTTCCAATTTGGAATCATCTCTGTCAGACCTCCTCTGCGCTGTGTTCTCAGTAGCGCACCACCTTATACACTTGGAAGGGCTTTGTGTGGTCAAAATACCTTCGACCGTAGGTCTTTATGGCCTCCCTCTTGCAATGCTCGAAATCAAACTCCTCGCACAAATTTCATGAGGTTCGTGATTTCTTCAATGTCCCTTGTGACATTGTTTGTTGCAACTGCAAGTACCATCCGGTTTTTATATTCAGGATACGGGAATATCTCATGTTGACCACCATACATGTTCCGTATCAAAGTAGCCATTGCTGCTGAATACAGAGTCATGTCTTCGAGCTTCACCACTCTTTACTTGAGTTATAACTCTCTATTTATGGCTTCCATGTCCTCTACCATGATTTTATTCTTAGGCACATGTATAGAAACAAGCTCTTCAGTCATTGTTCCGATGGTTGGTTCCTCTTCGACGTTGAAGACCAGTTGTCTGTCTTCCCGACTTATTTGCTTCCAAAGATCTTCTACTGATCTTGCCGGAACTTCTGACTTCGGAGCTTGGGTAGGCTGTTCATGTCCCATATCTGATATGATGGCAGTGCTGTCGTTTCCATTTCTTTCACTTCTGCACTTCAGCTGATGTTCTATCTGTTGGCTTCTGTTTCTATTCAGTTGCCGCCGCTGGTAACTTGTGCAGTTCTCGTTCAATCTGGCAACCCTTTCACTAATGTAGATGACCAGTCGCCAGATGAACAACTATCTACTGTCTATGTTACCTTCGTTACACTCCTCACCCATCACTGATACTAGAAGAAGAATCTACACTGTGCAGTTCTCCAGCCGCATGTAGGACTTGATCTTCTATCCATACCTCGAACTCTTCGAGTCTTCTTCCCACATCGTGGGCGAAGACCTCGAGTATTCGTGCAGATCCGCTCCACTTCATCGCCATGTGATTGTCCATAGTTTCAATTCTATATTCCATTAGCTGCCTATGTGTGGTGATCTTCAGATCTTCTATCTTGCCACATTCATACAATACATGCTTTACAGAATCATCCACCTCACATACTTGACACAGAGGTAAGTCCACTCGCCCAAACTGATAGAGCTTGTACTTCTAATATCCGTGTCCGGTCACCAATTTGGTAAGGTAATTTAAGGTAATTTGGTAATTCTTACCCATTTTTTTGTACCATTCCCTTACGTCAGGAAACACCAGATACAGCTCTCTTCCATTGCTTGAGTTGTCCCACCTGTCTTGCCATTTCAGTAGTGACATATTTATGTATTCTTTCTTTTGCAAGGGAGTTTGTCTTCTTCCCCGGAACTCCTCAAACAACTCGCCTCTTTCCCTCACCAGTGTGTCTATCGGAAGAACTCCGGCCAGCACTACAAGAACCTCAGTTGACACAGTTCTGTATGCTTTAGTTAATGTTAAAAACACAGCTCTTTGGGCATTGTTCAGGTATCTCTGAACCATTACCTGAGACGATCTGAGGTACCACACAGACGTAGCATACGTCATAATGGCTTGGAAAACTACCTTGTAAATCATCACCATGGTACCGAAGTGCAATCCCAAGTACACTGGTACAGCAGCTATGTTCCTAGAGAAAATCACTGCTTCTTTACTACATGCATATGGTTCATGAATGTCAGACCACTGTCCAGCATGACTCCCAGATATTTGTATTCAAATACAAATCCCAAATGTCTCATGATGGAATCTCACTGTTGGCTATCTGCTGCCCAGGTCTCCCTTTAGCATCATACAGACAGTCTTCTCGATGGAGAACTGCATCTTTGTAGACACCGACCATTGATGAATACCGCTCATGATGGTTTCACCTTCTCTTCCAGTTGTTTCATTATATTGGCTAATGCCAATATTAGACCTTCATCGGCGTATCCGTAGATGCAGCAGGCGTCGGGAAGTTCTTGCTCCAGAAGACCGTAAAATACTAGATTACAGAGAAGAGGACCCAGCACTGACCCTTGCGAACATCCTTTAGTTAGAGTCTTCTCTTCTTCCATGTATTCTATGATATACACACAGGTACGATCCCTAAGATAGTCCTCCAGCACCTTGTAGAGATTATCTGGACAATCTCTTCTCTTTAGCTGCCACAGAACCTCTGGCCACCATGCATTGTCGAATGCCCCTGCTCTGTCGAGGAATATCCCCATGGCGTACGCACAGTCTGTTGTTCTGACCTTTGAGACCGTGTCTAGCACAGCTAACTCTGTGCTCTTGCCGCTGCAGAAACCGTATTGCTTGTCGCTGATTCCACCCAAGAGACAACCGAGAGTGGAGAGATTTGGGCGGCTCTTATCAACGGGGTCTTGAGAGCCGTTGAGGGAGAAGTGAGTAGAGCATGGAGCAGCGCCGGAATGAAAGGATGGGAGAAACGGGAGATTCTCGAGAAAACCCCTCCGACCAGCGGCATCGTCCGGCACGATTCCCACTTGCGTAAAAATGGAGTTAATCGGCCGGGGATTGAAACCGGTTCGCCTTGGTGGGAGGCGAGCAGTCTAACCACCCAGCCACCGTGGCCCCGCAAGGGTTGGGATTTCAGCAATGCCACCGAGGCTCACACGGCCAGAGGCATGAAAAAATAAAGGGCATAGCTTACAGGAAAGGTTAAGAATATGCAGGAGTAAAATTAATACCCATTGATAGGGCCACCTCCAAGACACTAGAACTCAGATCCACTTTCGTGATTGGATTTTTTTAACTGTCACATATTGCAGGTTCTGCCCACGAATCATGGACAGTCAGTTTCGGAGTTACGTTATTCTGATTGGCCCAGTCAGGTAAGGAAATGTCTCCCGACAAAGAAACATGGCCAATAACTAGGGCAGGTGTTTTTCGCGTAAATATTGTTGGCCATCCTACGTCCACAACCACACTTTCCTTTTGTTATTAGCCGCGTGTCTACGTGAGAAGACATGTTCATATTTCACTGGGCCAATCGTAATAAAGCACTCCGATACTGAACGTCCATAATTCGCGGACAGACATTTTAGGCACGTGACATTTAAAATCACCCAACCACGAAAGTCCATGCGAACAAAAGTGTTTTGGAGTACAACTGGTCTTGAAATCTTTTCGCGAAAAACACCTGTCCCTACCAATAACCAAAGGAAAACTGCAGGTATGTCATGGGACATTGGAGTCTAGCCTTCGCGAAAATCTTTTCGTGAAAGACAGGTGGCCCTACCCATGGGATAAGAGACTTTCTAAGAAGGGAGGAAACGCTATTTGCAAGAAATGTATAATTAGCATGAGTTTTAAACTTTGACCTATTATCATAATAAAAAAATCCTGGATAAACTTAAAAAGGCATTATTAAGGTTTAAATTCGAACGTTTTCCTAGGGAGTATCCAATATTTTCAGACCTCCTAGCAGTTCCCACAAAGAGAAAACTCATAATGTCTGGATTTACTTTTTACCAAACGAGGCTCCTAGCCTTCCAGTCCGCCGCAGAATGAAGCAAGTAGTAAGTCGGAGAAGAATCTACTTTAGTGGCCGCTTGAAAGTCAAGTGATTTATGCTTCTCCGGTACTTGCTCCTGTCTAACCTGCTCGCTTGTGCTTGAACAGTGGAAACTATCCTGCGCCTATTTCTCTCGCCAGTTCACGCAGGCAATATGCTATTTCGAGTTCAGTTCCGACTGTATAATGGTTGTGTTCGAAATGAGCAAGTGATGAAGAAACGACGCACTCAAGTTTATGGACATTTACGCAAAATGCGATATACTGTGGATCATCAGGCTCAGCTAGTACCCAAACAAAATTTTAAGAGTAGCTGTTTTTAATCAACTTGTAAGTGCAGAGAAAGTGGCGGGCGTCGCGTATGCTCGAGGTGTGGGTGGGGGTCCGCGGCGACTAGCGAAAATATTCCGGGCAGTTTTTCTCACGACTCGGACGTGATAGCGCGTTGATTTTTACTGCTAAACGGAATATCTCGTCTAGATCTGTCGATTTATCGCATACAATTCAATTACAAATTTCGTTACTTTCATTCCATCCCCATTTCCCAAAGAAAATATTGACCACAAACACTGACGCATTCACGTGAACCCAACGGCCGTGTGCCTGACACAGCCACATACCGATATTTTTTTTGTTTTCATTATTTATCAATTTACTATGGGGAACTTCTAACAGTATGCTCTTCATTATGATATCACCATGTNACGTGAACCCAACGGCCGTGTGCCTGACACAGCCACATACCGATAATTTTTTGTTTTCATTATTTATCAATTTACTATGGGGAACTTCTAACAGTATGCTCTTCATTATGATATCACCATGTTCTCAGTGTGATCTCAATGGTATCAATATAAAATCACAATTAATGCTATTTTTATAANGTTCTCAGTGTGATCTCAATGGTATCAATATAAAATCACAATTAATGCTATTTTTATAAATAGTAATAGTTTGTCTACAGTGAACGTAAAATTATAAAAACCGCTGCATCACCAGCTAATTGTATTCCTTCGTGAAAAGTGAGGTCGCTGTGGATAACACATTATGTAGCTTCAGTAACCGAAGAATGCTTTCCTACGAAAAAGGAACTTGAACTATTATAACGTGAGTTATTGCTTTATTCGTTTTTCGGGGTCCGTCCTTTACCTGTAATTCTCTACGACCTTTTGTGCGTGCTGCCCACTATGAAGTAAATTTANCGTTTTTCGGGGTCCGTCCTTTACCTGTAATTCTCTACGACCTTTTGTGCGTGCTGCCCACTATGAAGTAAATTTACATGTTGTTTTCCGACGTATCGCTTTTCGATAATCAAATCTTCAGCAAATAAAAACACGTTCCAAGCAAATGTTATTGGTGTAACACCTTGGTTGTCGATTATATCTGCCGTTCTGGAACGGGGCTCGGCAAACATTTAATTTAAATAACGCGGGTGAGGTAGAACCCTGTCTTGCCTCTTTGGGGATCCTGTTCTCCTGCACCATCTACACTTGTGTTTTCCTTGCACCGAACTGGCGATGGTAATCAACTCCCATCCTCCGAAAGTAAGCCGGGTATAACGTCGTACGCTTGATGCCATTTGCAAACGGCAAGTCATTGACTGCGGACTACGTACAAGACTTGACGNCGGGTATAACGTCGTACGCTTGATGCCATTTGCAAACGGCAAGTCATTGACTGCGGACTACGTACAAGACTTGACGAGCCTTCGAGTCAAGTTACGTTGGACGATAGTGTTTTCCAACCGCGTGTAAGGGAGTGTAAAATATTTTCACTTGTAATGTACGTAATGGTATTGTGGCTGTATGGCCACCAAACAGCCACCTGGCTGTACTACAACTGAAACTCTGAAAATCGCTTCTAAGTGGTGAAACCAAACTGGTGACCGGTATGGAATCGTTGTAATGTCACAGGTTACTGGAGGGACTGAGACCGTGTTACAAATAACCGTTTTAATTCACTAAGTGGACAGCACGTGACCCGATTTAGTATACTAAAACGATTATGTGTGTGGTAGTTAAGTGTTTAGTTTTTTTGTAGCTATGTAACGAAACTTACTAAATATATCTACTAAATTACCATATTCTGTATCGCAAAGTTTTTGTTTTAACTTAATACGACGTATAAAACTGCGGAGATGGCTTCAAATAATACACATACGTACCTACATTTATTTTAATTCACGTTATTGAATAAATATGTAAGTAAATGACTGCTTGCGTGAATTTAATACCAATGCCACGTTATGGAATGTGAAATGTTTGAATGACAACGTAACCAACTGATTTAAGTGACCCACACGTGTTAACTATGAATTTACAAAAATACTGTTTTCTACTCCGTGACCAGTTTTTTTTTCCCATCATTCAGCAGCATCTTATTAAAGTAATCATCGCAGAGTAGTATTTTATTGACTGAAATATATCATTATCTTCCAAATATAAAACGTATAACTGTACTTGTTACCCATAGAACAGCGATAACTCTGATGCAGTTATCGTCAACATGACTTTGATTTTTTGAGCACTATGCCACACACATTTACCTAAGCTGTAAATGAAAAAGTGAGTGAAATAATACTCAATGTAAATTCAGTTAATATTCTGATACCGTTATTTAATCAGTCTAGTTATGTGAGAGTAAATTTTCTACTGCAGTGAAGTCCTTTGTAACCCATTACAGATAACAGGTCTGTCCTGGACTAAATAAAAGTGACATAGGCTAATTTTTATTACCTATNCCTTTGTAACCCATTACAGATAACAGGTCTGTCCTGGACTAAATAAAAGTGACATAGGCTAATTTTTATTACCTATTCATCCTGTTAACATCAAGTCGTGAATTATAGCAGAACTATCCAAATATTAATATATTTAAAAATAATAATTTTTCGTAGCTTTAACCTGTTGGACCACACATTAATTTCCGAGTTCAAGTGTTACAATCATGTAACTTTTTGTTATGCGCTGTACTAGTGTCCCGAACTTGTCTTGCAACCAGTGGACAACGATCTGCATGCTCGATGATGATATTTACATTTACCAATCATGTCAAAGAGACGAAGAAAATTCCACAAATCAGTGGAGCGGAGAGGTGTGGGCGGCTCGTAANCCTTTGTAACCCATTACAGATAACAGGTCTGTCCTGGACTAAATAAAAGTGACATAGGCTAATTTTTATTACCTATCCATCCTGTTAACATCAAGTCGTGAATTACAGCAGAACTATCCAAATATTAATATATTTAAAAATAATATTTTTTCGTAGCTTTAACCTGCTGGACCACACATTAATTTCCGAGTTCAAGTGTTACAATCATGTAACTTTTTGTTATGCGCTGTACTAGTGTCCCGAACTTGTCTTGCAACCAGTGGACAACGATCTGCGTGCTCGATGATGATATTTGCATTTACCAATCATGTCAAAGAGACGAAGAAAATTCCACAAATCAGTGGAGCGGAGAGGTGTGGGCGGCTCGTAACGAGATCTTGAGAGCCGATGCGGGTGAAACGAGGTATAAATGGAGCAACGCCGAAATTTAAGGGCGGGAGAAACGGTAGAACCTGGAGAAAACCCGGTGACATCACGAGGCAACATTCCCGCGTGCGATAATCCGGCTCCCAAAACCTCGACGCTAAGAGCAGCCGCCCAATTCTCTTCACTCACTCTTTCACTCACATTTCATATGGGGAAAAAAAATTAATTGTCGAGGGGAGAACAAGTGTTATTTCCCCCCTCCCTTTTTTTTGTCACACCCTGCTGACGCACGTGGTGTGCATCCACACTCACTGCCGCTGACCGCGACAGCGAGCGACGTGTGGAGATGACTGACCGCATCGTTTAAGGCGCTGTAAGCCGTTGCCCCACTCCGCGACCTTGCCACACTATCTCGGAGGTCAATGCTCGACGCAGTACTCAAGGGCAAGGTAGGCACGCCGTAGGAAATGTTGTATTCCTACCAGGAATTTTTTTTTTTCAGAAACTAGTTGCCAAAGATAATATTTGTAACACTACAAGCAGATTAGCAGATTTCACGAAAGCCTTAATGTGCTTACACACTTTGAATCATAAATTAAAATTGTTTTTTTCACGACCAGACTTCAAATTAATTATAAACATTGAGCTACATAAATTATTTTGTGTATTTTCTAAAATAAAGTGTTGTAAATATACAATATTTCAGCTGTGGAGTTACANATGCTCGACGCAGTACTCAAGGGCAAGGTAGGCACGCCGTAGGAAATGTTGTATTCCTACCAGGAATTTTTTTTTTCAGAAACTAGTTGCCAAAGATAATATTTGTAACACTACAAGCAGATTAGACCAGATTTCACGAAAGCCTTAATGTGGAATGTGTGAAACTTAGTATTTAATTTTAACAAAAAAAGTGCTGGAGACTTCAAATTAATTATAAACATTTAGCTACATAAATTATTTTGTGTATTTTCTAAAATAAAGTGTTGTAAATATACAATATTTCAGCTGTGGAATTACANGAGCTACATAAATTATTTTGTGTATTTTCTAAAATAAAGTGTTGTAAATATACAATATTTCAGCTGTGGAGTTACAAGAAAGTATTCGGCAACTACTGTATTTTTCCAAGGAATTGTTTGTAACAGGTAATACATTTTTTACTACGTAGGTATGAAGGGCTTAACGCCTCGTCGACAGCGGGGTCGTGACCGCGGTGGCTGAGCGGTTAGACTGCTCGCCTCCCACCAAGGAAAACCACTGATTGTTTCAGTGAAAAAATTTCACTGAATTAGTGACGTGAAACAATTTCACTGATTGAATAAACTATGGTATTGTGAAGTCTAACCTGATGTAACGCGAAATGACATGATCTTTACTCATAACCTTAACCTGCCTAGCGAATGGTCAGCTTGGTTCTTAAGACAGTGCGTTAGAACATTACACTCCCTTCTGGTGACCATTAATGACTCGGGCAAAACTGATAAAGCTGGCGGTGGTACCGGTGTTGATAATTTTTTCTGAATGACAGTGAAATAAATATCCAATGATGAAGTACAAGTGGCATTCTCGAAAATTCGACGAAAAATCACTTTTTGTGGCAGCATCCGCTGCCATCGTCGCGTCGGTACATCAGTTGAGTTGGTAATATTTACTTGTCTGAAGACGTGATATGCGTGAGATTATTTTCTGTTTTTATTTATCGGATTTAACTGATAAAGGATTAAATCNCTTGTCTGAAGACGTGATATGCGTGAGATTATTTTCTGTTTTTATTTATCGGATTTAACTGATAAAGGATTAAATCAGTTAAAACTATTTCTCCATACTGCACGTGCGTTTCCGTGACGTCATAAGCGCACATTTTGATAGTTATTTCTGGCGGTAGTCACGTGACTTTATCTTTGTCCAACAGCCATCGGAGGGCGAAGCGCNCCACATTTTGATAGTTATTTCTGGCGGTAGTCACGTGACTTTATCTTTGTCCAACAGCCATCGGAGGGCGAAGCGCGGCAAACGTTACGTTCCACCTGAATACTGCCACAGTTACCAACATCTGGTGACGTCATGGAAAGGGCCAATCAGAGCTCACCAGCCCCCTTCACTGCCACCAGTGCTGCGTGTTCTGCCAGAGCCGTATTCCTGCGTATTCTAGGTCGACATTCGAACCACGAAATTCCGGTTTCAAGTTCCGCATAAGCACATTAGATGTGCAAGCCGTTTTTAGATTAATATTTACTTGAGTTTACGTTGTAAGTCGTCTTCCTCTTCCCTTTCCGTTAAGCCTCGTGGCTTGAAATCCGGGCGGTTAATAATCCCAATGATATAAAAGAACCCTGCCAACCAACTGCCAGTGCTGATGCCCATTTGACCACGAACCAAGTAAATTTATATTCCCCTATGTTGACTGACAATAAGAAAATAAAATATTTCGCAGATAGAATTTTACTTCGCTGGATATGTACGCATTGGAAGTGCAAAGTTCTCGTCAGATTATCTCACACTTTTTGAATCAAACGTTTGTAAAATTACCCATGTATTACGTGTTTTGTTGCTTTCTGTCATATATTACATGCGTTTTATTATAGTTTTGCTAACGTAACAGTATCTTACTTTGCTGCTCATATGAGATCTAGGAAATATAATTTATCATTTTAAATTAATATGAATAAAAACAGGCAGAAAATATGTGTATTGGTAATGCCCAGTAAGAAATAGTTCTCATGCAAAATTTATTAAATTGAGCGCGCACGGATGCGGTGCATTGGCCTTTTTGCTGTAATTTTCTAGACTTAGGTAAGCCTTGCTTGCATGAGGCAGAAAAACAATCTGAAAGTATAACTTCAGCAGGGCTTCAGAAAAGTTGGAAGTAACCGTGAATGGACTATACCAACTTCCAAGCCTAAGGCATTTGGGAGATGATTTGTGATAAAATTTTGTTGAAGTGAGTGTGTCCGCAGACGTCAGCTTGACGACTCGATATAAAAATTATGCATGGAAATAAAAATAGTAANTGTTGAAGTGAGTGTGTCCGCAGACGTCAGCTTGACGACTCGATATAAAAATTATGCATGGAAATAAAAATAGTAAGAATTATAACATAACATGGCAGTTGTCATCTTGTTTGTTACAAAGTTTCCTTAAATTATCTTAAAAGTGCCGTTGATATATAATTTTTCCTACTTGATAGACTTGCAAATCATCATGCATGAAGACAACTGTCGAAAATATATATATTGTCGACAAGAATTACTAAATTACGAATCTTGGAATACAACGAACAGTGGTGACATAAAATAACGNTGTTGAAGTGAGTGTGTCCGCAGACGTCAGCTTGACGACTCGATATAAAAATTATGCATGGAAATAAAAATAGTAATAATTATAACATAACATGGCAGTTGTCATCTTGTTTGTTACAAAGTTTCCTTAAATTATCTTAAAAGTGCCGTTGATATATAATTTTTCCTACTTGATAGACTTGCAAATCATCATGCATGAAGATAACTGTCGAAAATATATATATATTGTCGACAAGAATTACTAAATTACGAATCTTGGAATACAACGAACAGTGGTGACATAAAATAACGNAATATATATATTGTCGACAAGAATTACTAAATTACGAATCTTGGAATACAACGAACAGTGGTGACATAAAATAACGGCTGTAAACGCATCATCGTTGTCTGACGAGAGAGGTCATTTTGCAGGTCAAGGAAGGTGGGTGACCGCGTCGTAAATCATGTGAAAGAGGAAGCAGACGACGCACATTCGTCAGCAACACGCCGCCACGTGAGGTACCCACCTCACGAGCGAGGGTTCTCACTTGGAACTCGGCGAATGAAGACTCCACACGGCGCTGCCCATGAGTATTGTTTGCTCACTGCGCTTTGTAACATTCTTCACTAAATGCTCGAAGATCAAGGATATCAGGCAGACGGCTTGCAGGTTAACTTTGGAAATCTGCGGGACCGCGGTAAGTGGCTAGACTGCTCGTCTCCCACCAAGGTGAACCGGGTTCGATTCCCGGCGGGGTTGCCCCCCCTCCCTTCCACGGCATTTCTGCACGTGGGAGTCACGCCGGGCAATAACGCTGGTCGGCGGGTTTTCTCGGGGATCTCCCGTTTCCTCCCGCCCATGCATCCCGGCGCTGCTCTATACTTGCCTCGCTTCACCCTCATCGTCTCTCAAGACCTCGATGTTAAGAGCCGCCCACATCTCTTCGCTCACTCTTCACTCGAAAATTTGCATTCCTGTGAGGTGGTAGTGTTTAACGTCTCGTGACAGCAAGGTCATTAGAGACAGAGCAAATTTCTCAGGGAATATAGAACGGGGAAGGAATCGGCCATGGTCTGTAGTAAGGAACGACCCCAGCATTCGTCTGGGGTGATTTCGGGAAACCATGGGAAACCAAAATCAACATGGCCGTGCCAGGATTCGAAGTTAGGTCCTCTCGAATGCGAGTCCAAATGTTTACCACTGTACCGCCTCGCTTGGTTCGAGTGCCAGTGATGGCAAGGACTTTTCTTTCGTAAATATAATTCAGAAAATTTTATTTCACTTCTCTCTTATTTAGGCCTATTTATCGCAGTTGTTTTCGAGAGCACAAAAAAATAATTATTTCCACTTCGTGATAGTTAAATTTGGAACACAAGTTTGTATAATTTAAAAAATTACAAATTTACTACTTGTATTGTATTTTAAAGAAAAATGTATGCAGTCCTACAATTTTTTGACAGCAGGGTCACCAAGGATTTCTCTCGTGAATTACAAAAGAAAAAAAATGCATTACTCCAATTATCTGTAATTTTGAACGGAAAGAAACTTCATATCAAACCTTGTTCCATGTGGCCAAGATTTTTCAAACGATGGGACAAACGTTCACAAAACTCGAGTCTGCGGAATACAGAAGATGCCCATGCACGAATATAAACAGTTGGGAAAATGGGTTGCCGCGGAGTCGAATCAAGCTCTGTACTGATGCTATTTGACGCCAGGCTTAGTACAACCTGGGGAGTGCATCGATCAAAGCTTGTCATAACGAGTGTACGTGACTCCGTACTGTCCACCCTGGGAGAGTTAAGGTCGCACTTCCTATTCTTAAAGGAAGGCACAAAAGCTGAGAAGCACAGGAGGGAGGTGTCCAGTAAAATTTTTTCGCATGTTTTCCAGAGGCTGTTAACAGGCCTGGGCTATCCGTAACCCCGGTCACATCACTTCATCTTTTCAAAGTCGCCCATTCTGACGTCATTCGTTGTGTCATGTCCCTCTGTGTTCCCCCCAAACATGCGACACCGTGAAAGCCCCCTCCGCTCATAAAAAATTTAGGGCACCTGGTTTTATTCGGCCTCAGCCCGCATATTGTATGGCTCTAAAACTAAATGGCTTCTTTCTACCTAGCCTCTGCCTCTTTTTGACCATTTTCTTGTCTCGTTGGGTGGAAAACCTCACCTCAATCCCTCAGTTCGGTTAAATTTTATAACTTTTCTTTTATGTGAATTTATGAAGGGATGTCAGAATGTCGACAGATGTTGCTCCAGGTAAAGCGACCATCTTCATTATTGCTAAAGTCTGTAAAATTTCCTTAGGAGGGGCCGCGGTGGCCGAGCGGTTAGCCTGCTCGCCTCCCACCAAGGCGAATCGGTTTCAATCCCCGGCCGGGCCACTCCCGCATCTTCGCATGTGGGAATCGTGCCGGACGATGTTGCTGGTCGGCGGGTTTTCTCGGGGATATCCCGTTCCCCACGCCATTTCATTCCGGCGCTGCTCCATACACACCTCAATCATGCTCATCGACTCTTTAAGGCCTCGCTGTTAAGAGTCGCCCAAATCTCTTCACTCACTCACTCATTTCCTTAGGAAGCTGTGAATTAGTAAAAGTTCTGATCATAGAGCTTATTTTCTCTGGTTTCAAGTAAAACTATTTCGTAACTTTTTTCTTTTTCGATATAATAGTTCATTGNTCATAGAGCTTATTTTCTCTGGTTTCAAGTAAAACTATTTCGTAACTTTTTTCTTTTTCGATATAATAGTTCATTGTGGGCAGAGAAGCTGTTTAATACAGACGCCGTTATATAGCACCGAATAATTAATTGCTGCGTCTCTGTTCGCTTCGATTTTTTTTATTGTTTGTGAGATGTACAAACACGNTCATAGAGCTTATTTTCTCTGGTTTCAAGTAAAACTATTTCGTAACTTTTTTCTTTTTCGATATAATAGTTCATTGCGGGCAGAGAAGCTGTTTAATACAGACGCCGTTAGATAGCACCGAATAATTAATTGCTGCGTCTCTGTTCGCTTCGATTTTTTTTATTGTTTGTGAGATGTACAAACACGTCTTATGGTCAATATTTCAACGTCTAAGAAAATTACGTTCTTAATGTAAAAAAATAAACTAACATTTTGCAATATTTTTATTTCCATTGCTCTTATTTAATNGTCTTATGGTCAATATTTCAACGTCTAAGAAAATTACGTTCTTAATGTAAAAAAATAAACTAACATTTTGCAATATTCTTATTTCCATTGCTCTTATTTAATAGCTTTATCAGAAACAGTGTTGCTACGCATAACTTACCGGGATGGCAGTGTTTACACGGAAGCTATTTGGTTATTCAGAATACACTGAAGGAACTGGCGTCCTGTATAAATCATTCGGGACATCGGTCCCGTATCACAGCTACTGGTATTTTAATTTTAAAAAGCACCGCTCTCTGAATATCCAATGTAAAATGCATGGGCTTTGAGAGGGCGTTGGCGTTTTGAGCAGCCTGGCACAGTCGAGAAACTGGCTCCAGTTGAAGCAGATGTGTTTACTCAAATAACCCGGGAAAAAAAAACCAAGATTTCAAAAAATTGGTTTTTTTTTTTGCCTGATATTAAAGTGTGTGGCTCGTCCACAAATTTTAATTATTACAATTAAAAATTAAACTTATGTATAAAATAATACCGTAAGCGAAAATGTGAAATCAAAGCCCCCTTCTCTTCAATGCTCCTTCCATCACAAAAAAAAAAATCACTCACTTACACGCACTTTGTTTATACAGTATGGCGGTAGCTTGCCGACACATGCTTACAATGACTCCGTCTCTACCTTCCACCAGCTGGAATATCGTTTCCAACATAAAATAGATTATCCCCCCCCCCTCCTAGTTAGTAGTTCAAAGAGTACGTTAATTTGAGTTTACCAAGTGTGAGAGAGGAAAAAACTTTTACCGATAGATTTTGGAAAATCCCCAAAAACAGTTACAATCAGACCACCAATGGTCATGACGAAAATACAAAAATTAATTTCAAACCCCCAAAAGTTAAATACAAAAATTAAGGAACATTATTCCCTTCTGATCAAGTCCTCTTCGACGTCTAAGAAAAAAATTGCCCTTGGTAGATTGCCGTTTGTGGCACCTACCGAACATGGATTACAAGTCTGTCTTGTTAGGGTATTGGATAATGAATGAAACACATAGTTCGATATATCCTTGTGCCAGAGGCGATCGCACACACCACACACATGCCCGGAAGAATTGTTTATAAATAGCTTGGCGAACTGTTGGTCTGCGCCAGAGTAGCGCGACGACGCTGCTTGTTGCTTTAGTAACAGCATTGAAGGGCTTGTGTTAGGGTTCATTGTGACCAAGAGGAGGTCATGAGGGGTCTCGTCAGCTTCGTCTCGATTTCGCAAATCCATATCTGACATCCCTGGTCGTTTTGTTGGCTTTCCCGACGCCGTTTTCGTTCTGCGCGCTAGTATTTGGAGCCCAATAACTTATTTCCTAGTGATCCGATTATCTTGATTTTTTCTTCTCTCTATACAGGTGGCTTCGTTCTGCCGAAGTTAATGGTGGTTGTCGGTTATGTGGCGGATTTCGACTCGGATCCTTGCCCTTCTTTCGTGGCATGACGCTGTTTCAAAAATTTTCAAAGTAGATCAGTGGTTGTTGGGTTAATAGGAGGGCCCTTTCAAGCCCTTTCGAATGAGCTATCACTTGCGTCCGTGATACTTGTAGTTTCGGAGCAATGGCGCGCGAAAGAATAAAAGTGCTGCAAATTGCACCGAAATTTGTCTCAAACGCGATGACGCACCACCGGGGGCGATAAGGCGAACGTTATAAAACAATGTCATTATAATTTGCGGCAACCTTGCTCCGTCGATTGGAACATGTGCACGGTCCGGCGTGTGTACGGGGACTGAGTGGCGGGGCGAGGCGCGGTACATGTTTTCGTGACGGCGAGTGCGGCATGCATTACCACCCGAGCGTGCGAGAAACACATGCGATCCATGTCAAAAACTGATTTTTCAAAGAGCTGTATCTTAAAATATATGCGTCATATACATACAAAAATACTCAAGGGACTTGCATTAAACCTTCCTACAGACCTTCCACCAATCAAATTGTAGGATAAAGTCGAGCAGGNAAAGCTACGAACAAGCCTGGCAGCGGGCCGGCGTGCCAGTATGACTAAAGCCCGCCTGCCGGTCACCTCGGCCGGGCACACAAAGATAAGCCTCGTTCACATCGGCGATGACCATCCACGTAGTTGACGTAGTAACAACAGCATGTGGCGCGGGTATTCCTTAGTGTAGGCGCACGGTGAGAGATGGGACGCCGTCACAGCATCACAATGTTCAATTCTTCGCTGGTTTACAACTTAAAGTGTTTCTGCTTAAATTCGTATTATAAACTTAAGAGTAAGATTAAATATTAATTGCACAGACATACTTGAATATTATTTTGCAAAGTAGATCAGCTAAATCTGCTCGTGAAAACTAAATTTAAAGGAGGTAATAGTAAGAAATTGAATGTACTATTGCACTTCTATGCTCAACAAAATAGTTATACTAATCACAATGTTTATTCAGTGTTATACAATAGTAGTAGGATTATGGGGACTTTGCACAAAGGTTGGGGGAGGTGGAGTGACTTTACCAGCCGCCGCCATCTTGAATTTCCCTTTTTACCTTAAAATTTCCCTTTCCCCCTTAGAATTTATCATTTTCCCCTCATAAGCACCGATCCCCTCAGTTGCAAAAATGATCCCCCGAAAGGCACTTTTCGATCCACGGGAAGGATTTGGGGGAATCGTTTCGAGGGCAGAGCAGGGTGGCCATATTGGTTTTATACGAATATGATATGCCAAATCGATACCCAGGGTCCAGAGTCAGACCTAACCATCAGACATTTTGGTTTTGTTAGCCATATTGGATTCCAGTGAACTTGAACTTAACCTCATGACCTTGGATGGCCTTGAACCCAAAAAAATCGCCAAATTATCCAAAAAATTCCCAGAAATTATAAAAACCTTTTAAAATGTATTAAAATATTCATACCAAATTTATAAAAAATTGATTAAAAAAATAAGAAACCAAAATTTTTAATTTATGGACTAAGAGGGGATGGGGAACCAGAGCCGACCAGCCACCATGTTATGACGTCACCCGACCACCATATTGAATCCAAGTGGACTTGATCTTGACCCATGACCTTGACCTTCCAATCCATGCCTATGACCTTAAACCGAAAAATTGCAAAATCCTCCAAAAAATATAAATACATGTTTAAAAGCTTTCAAAAGTTTATAAAGAAATATATAAAAAAGTATTTAAGAATATAATTAAAAATATTATTGAAAATTTATTTGAAAATCTTTAATTTTTCTAGAGGTTTCTTCTGCGCCACGTCCGGCAGGTCTCCACCCCCCTTCACTAAAATCTCATTCAGTCTTACGCAGACATCTTGTTTTTTTTCATTTGTAAATTGTTTTAATTTTCAACGCCAAGGTGGTGCTAGCGTATTAATTAAGGGTTTTTTTTTTTGTGTACATCGCTGTAGTTTGTCTCTCGCCTATGCTCGACGCATCATCTTGGATTTAATATGATTACTTTTCACCACTTAGGTGACGCTAGTGTATTAATGATCAATTTCGCCACCAGAGAAGCTGTCGTTCTCTCTCAAATATTTTTGACTAGCCATCTTGTTATTTTTTTTCGTTTGTCATTTATTTACATTGCGAAAGTTTGTCTCTCACCTTCGTTCTCCTGATATCTTGTTTTTTCGTTTGTCATTTGTTTGCATATCTGTAGGTGGTNAAAGTTTGTCTCTCACCTTCGTTCTCCTGATATCTTGTTTTTTCGTTTGTCATTTGTTTGCATATCTGTAGGTGGTCATCTCGGATCCGGTTTTTAAATATATGTGGCGCTAATGTATTATTCATCTATTTATTCCCCAGACGGCACCCATATTCTATTCTATTTTCAATGCACAGATATCACTAGTGTATTAATTTTCGATTTTGTCACCAGGCGACCTATCAATTTAGCCAACAGGTGGCAGCCATATTTGTTTACTTTTTTTAAAGTATATGTGGTGCTGACTGCGCTTGACATCAATCTTTCGCAATCCTCCACAATCGGCTCTGTATGCACCACAATCAGCACCGTACAGGAGTGTACCTACGAAAAGCTTCAACCTTTGAATGAAGCCATTAGTCGGCGAGCATTCAAGACTGCGAACGTAGCGTTGTACAACGTTGATAGCATTCCAGGAGGTATAGAAGCCTTGAAAGAAAATCTTTGTCTTGAAGTAGAATAATTTATGGCCAAGGGTTCTGGTTGGATGCTAGCTAGCACAGAATACTTGAACTGCGTACAAGCAGATTATATTCACTACGTGAAAAGTGAGCGTGCTGTTGTAAGGGCACTGGTATGCAGATAGGGGCAGTGATATTTTTCGAAGGTTCAATTCAAAAGTGCTCAAATAACCGTTAACCGGCTATACTTTAAACAATTATTGTGTTATTTAATTTCTGTATTTCAGTTTTAAAATATTCGAAGTACAATTTCGTGTCAATGCGAAGTTTTTTTGGGAGGGGAGGGGGTGGAAGGGGGGCACGGGTCCTTTTACTTCCCCCTCCTCCTTTTCTAGATCATCCTCTGACCATTTATTTCACTTCCTGTACCACGTTTCATAAAGGCCCCACAGCAGGACATAGTGGCTGGAAAATGTAACGTTCAATGGGCAACTGAACGTAACTGCTACGACCGTGTCTCATATGTAAAACGGCCTGCAGACGATTCTATTGTAACAATACGAAAGAACTACTGAGCTCGCATCGGGGGAATGAAGCAAGCCGTGGGCGGTGTCCTTAATCTATAGAGGACGATATAAAAAAAAATTCAAATACATTTTTCCAACGCTTTTGTACGAAAAACTTTTAGTATTTTCTATTACGATAGTCCCCCGGATCACAGGCTATACAAATGATCTGCTTCCTAGCATAACCCAGAAATGTCTTTTAAGCACGTGCGAGTCTGTTTTCGTTTGCTTTTTTTTCTTTTTTGCGGACTTGCGGTTTGTGCAGTTGATGTCAGTAGGTCGTGATTGTTAGCGGAAACCCAATTATAAACATGAAACTAAGCCAAGCCTTCGAGTTTTTTCGTGTTTAAACCTTCCCGAAATACACTATTTATTCGTGCTGAGGCAGTTCCGAATTTAGAACTGCACTAGGACTTTCAAAATGCAAGTCCAGCCCACGAGAACAATGAATAAATTGTTTAGTTAATCGTGGCAGACGTCATTGTCCATCCGTCCACAAACGACAAACATGATCGCAGTAAAAGAAAAGGTTGACGTGGATTTTTCCTCGAAAAAAAAAAAAGTTAATAGAAAATGTTCCGATATGATGCGATGTGTTTCCATGAGTTAAATTCATTGGTTACGAGGATAAATGCTTGATAATAGAGAAACATTTACTACACGAATATTTAAAATATCAATTCGTGGGTAATATATCGCCATAAGCGAAGATATTACTTCATTTAGTTTTATTTTCCGTAGTGAGGTTATGTAGCGTTAACAGGCACTAGAATAATAATACCAGCTATAGCTGACTCGCATATAAGTAAGCACCGTCTAAAACCAACATTTGAAAAAACAATTCCCCTTCCCGTAACTGCTTATATGTTACGACTTACACCCCGTAGTTGGCAGCTATACACTAATTGTTGGCGGCGTACTGAAAGCATATTTTTAAGTTTGGTAACACTGAAATTATTTCCTTTCGTCTCTATTAACTTTATACGCGTAACAATAACAAGTGACATGTTATTAACACACAAACTTTTCTAACATGTTTCACAGTTTCACTTGACGTGCGCTTGGATATTGTCGCTAGGTTGGTGTCAGTGCTAATTTTGCATGTGGCGGAAGAATAAAAAATTACGCAAAATTAAATCTCTAGTAGGGCTCTCAAAAGTGTTGTGTTAACTCTAAAAATTCTCTAGTCGTAATTTTTTTTCCCCTGTGTAATCATAATGCCAGAGATATCAATATTTACATTTTAAGCACTTCATAATGCAGCATGTGTAACATATATTAGAATGAATATACGCAAGAGAAGGCTCTCCATTTGTAAAGAGCAAACGTACCTAGTAAACGCAAGCGTTTCATTGTGTTTCAGGGGCCGAGATTATTGCCCTAAACTTTGTGCTCCAATTAATGCTTGATTAGGACTGTGCCTTTTGCTAATAACATTCTAATTGTAAATTTACAAGTTGTACCCCTGACTAATTTATTTCATCAGAATTGGAGATTCGTGTACAATGCCTACAAAGCAAATGCAGTCAAATCAGGCAGACTGGCGATTAACATAATATGGAAAACAGTACACAAATTCTGAGAAAAATAATGTCGTTTTAACACAAAAATGAAATCTTTGACAGTTTTATGGAAACGGAGGTCAGTGGCGCATACTGTACTCCAAAGTAAAGTGAAATAATAAAAAAATAATTGGAGCAAGACAAATCGTGGTTTTTGGGGCAGGGTGTGTAAAAATTAGGTTCTCTGTGTTTAAATTATTATTTTTTAATCTTAGAATATTGGCATGATTATATAATAGACCTTACGTATAGGTTATTCACGATAAACTGAGCACTTTTGAAAGCCGTGCATAAGATCTACTTGTATGCACATTATGCATTCTTCCGCCAAATCTAAAATTAACATTACCGTGAGCCTGGTCACTTTAGTCTTGCTTCGGTCAAGTGAAACTGTTAGATTGCAAGAAAAGTAAATATTTTCAAATTTTCTTATTCTTGCACTTACGTGCATTAACAAAAACAAAAAGCAAAATGAATAACTTCAGTATTCACAAATGTCAACGTTAAGAGACGGGACTGCTTTCCCTACGTCTTTGGCAACTTAATTAGGTTCATGACAGTTAGTGTGCCCATTAAACATATGCAGGTAGGCGCAGTGACATTTTTCAAAAGGCGATTTCCAAAGTGCTCAACTAACCGTGAGCAGACTATAATTTAGCCGAATGTGTTTCTGCATATGAGAAGTTTCCTGACTCCCAAAACAGTCGCGGGGTTATACTGGCGAGGGAAGGAGGGAGGTACAAATACCGCGCAGATGCATTAGGGATCTCCCCGGGCCGTCCAGATCACTGGATCACTGGCCCTTTACCTTTGCGTCGTTGCGGCCAGCAGATCACCAGCAAATATTTGAGCCCCGGGCGTGGTAGGTCCACCAATCGCGATCTTCGCGTCGGCAAGGCATTCCGCAACTCGGGTCTATCGCCCGAGCAATCCGCCGAAATCCCCTACGAACTATGCACCGCGTAATTAAATTCAGAACATTTCCCCGCTGAGTAGGGTGGGGGTGAAACTGAATCGAGCCGCGTGTTAAGAGGGGCGAAGGTTCAGAATGATACCCGATAGCAGGACACCCCCCNATCAGAGCCGTGTGCTTTGCGAGGACAGCTAAACTCCTCTCGAGAGTTGCCCGCGTAACAAACTGGTCAGGGATGCCAACTATCGGAGACTTCGGGCAACCCGCGCCTCGCAGGCGCATAGCTGACAGATATCGTCATTCCACGAGAGGAAGCAGCCAGCAAGGCCCACGAGGAACTACGGGGCGGGCATAGCGACGTACAAACCATAGACTAGAGATGAGGTAGACAGCTTATTCGTTTTCTGCGCATGTACCCAACAGTAACCTACCCCCAAAATCAACACAACTGTCAAAGTCACATGGTCAACGATGATGAACGTGTTCGTTTATATCATAATTTGTTTAATGACAAGCGCTATTATAATAATTAATTAACTAATTTGAATTTTATTAAACTGTATTACAAATCGGTTTGAGGAAGTATACAAACATCCCAAAGCAAGCTACATCTGAATCAGTGAGAATTTCACTGTTTCAATCAGTTAACAGCATCCGACTTATTCAACAGTCACTTCAGTGAATTTAACTAATGAATCAGTGAAAAAAATGCCAGTTTTCCTTCACTTATTTATTCCGTGACATTTTCCACTGATTCATCAGTAATTTTTTTCACTGTTTTTCAGTGATTTGTTTTTTGACTGATGGATAAGTCAAACAGCGTGTAAAAATAGCCGTCAAACAACGTGTAAAAATGGCCGTTAAACAACGCGTATTAAGTGAAATAACAACGCACCAACGAAAAGAACCAATAAAAAATACCTTATAAAATGTGTCTTGTCTTTCAAAACACCGTTCTATGAAGTAACATGAACATTCAGTCTTTCATTCCGTTTTTGCGTCTGTCATTTCGTTTACATATAATCATCACGGTGCTCTGTTAGAAGGTTGAAACTGCATATAATGTGGCGAAGATAGTGTACTCATATGTACTATTTGTAACGATAGGAAAATTTCGCGAATTCATTTCAGAAGAAGATAGATGTCAAACACGCGTGCGCTGAAGTCACCTTTTCAATTGGACCACAGTTCGTTAGACACGCCCTGGACGACTCTGAGCCAATAGCAGACAAGCGAGGAAAACAAGTAGCGAGTGCCATACTGCCAGGCGTGTAGTATCACTGGCCACTGTGCGGGGCAGCAGCCAATGAACAATCACGTGAGTCTCGAGTGTACACAGGACTGTGGAGCCTAGCCAGTAGGTCACTGAACTTACGAAATTTCCCTATCTCTAACTATTCGTTTTAACAATCTCAACGGTGCCAATTAAACCAAAAACGAAAAGCAAGGGCATGCAATTTAAAACTGCACGTATTCGATGAGGAAATATAAGACATATATTTCCCTCTTTATTATGAACTTGACTTGGCAGCTCAAACGGGGCCATGCCCTCATACCACAGGACAAGAGTGGCCGACTTGTAGTTGGAGGGTCGGGAGTTCGCGTCCGGGATCATCCGGGGGGCAGATTTTCAGTTCGCATGTCGCGCACATGCGTCATGTGCATGTGTCGTCGAGTCTGTCAATTTTACTTTAGCTCGTCACACGAAAAACTACACATACACTGTCACTCACGCTATGTCCAACGGCAAATATCTCGGTCAATGCAATGAAGTCAAAAAGTCAACTTAAAAAAAGGATGGTAAGTTAACGGTCTTCAAGCGAAGCGGAAAGGGTTTGTGAGTTCAATCCTGGCCACCTGCAAATTTTGATTTATTATTTATTTTAAATTACGGTAAATTTCGCAATATAAATGATAAACTGTCGTAAATATGTATGTATATCGTCATTATTTGGCTAAATTTAATAAAAAAAACAATATTTAATTCGTTGATGCAGTTGACCGTCGCTTATTCAATCAGGAAAATTTTTTCACGTCACTATTCAATCATTGAAATTCTTTCACTGAGTCAATCACAGGTTTTCCACTGAATCTAAGAGGAGCCATTTTCATTTATTCGAGTATTTGGATTTCACTGCGAATCAGTGGTTTTTCACTGATTCGAATGTAGACCGTAACCTCAAATCCAATGCACGCCGTTTTTGGAAGTCGTAATGCCAGAAAAGCAGTTCAATGTTGGGACATGGTAACTGGTTGTGCGCAGCCAGCGAGATCGGTTTATCTCATCATTAGTCTATGGTACAAACCAAGGTAAGGTATCCGAATTATCAGTGATAGAAGCTGTTAACGGTAAACTGAGCACATTTGAAAGTCCTGCTTAAGATTTTCTTTAAATCGCATTGTTTATTTTTCAGCACTGTAAAAAATTAAATTTCCCACACACATCTAGTGAGAAAGTGTGTATGGTAAAGTTCTTTCCCATACATTCACGGTAGCGTTCCTATAAGTAAAAGTTAAATGCGTAGTGAAGTTCCCAAGTTTGTATAGTAGCGATGTAAGACATTCTTTAGTATTATTCCGATACAGATTATAGGTTTAAAAATTCCATTACAGTTTAGGAAGTTAACAAGAAACATTTTTTTCAATGCACCATATGTAAAATTAACATTGCCATGGGCCTGATCACTTTGTTGATGCGTCGTTCAAGTGAAATTGTAAAATTATTTTTAGAAAAGTAAATATTTAAAAATGTTCCTATTATTTTTACATGCATAAAAAAACATGAAAACAAAAATAATATTTTCGATATTTACATGGCAACCTTTTACTTTTAATTCAACGTTAAGTCATGGATCTACTTTCCCTCCATCGTTGCCAACTTTACTGGGCGCGTGACAGTCAGTGTACCCGTTAAATGTATATATGCAGGTAAGGGCGGTGATAATTTCAAAGGTTGGTTTCAAGAAGTGCTCGATTAACCTTGAACATCCTATACACAGCTGTACGTAAAACTTCAGGCTAACCTACAAAATTATACACCAACGATTCTAATAAACTTTAGCTTAGTGCATTTGTGGGGTGAAAAAGGAGGAGGGACGGGGTAGAATCGATGGGACCCACATCTTGGATTGACAAACTGTAGTGATTGAAAACTATGGTGGTAAATGTGCGATAGAATTAGTAACCAACTTGTATGACAGTAGAAGGGTAAATTTAAAATCAACCGTCTTTTTAATTATTTTCAATACTAACTACTTTATTCCAGTGATTTTATCCATGGGAGGGGTCTGATTAACTCCTTTACTTCGAAAAATTCCGGGTGTGCTATTCCAATAGTGAAAAATTAAGTCTCCTTACAACAACTATTTTCTAGTTACTGGCGAAAGACTGCAGTTACGACTGTTTAGTTTTCAAATCCTTGCTGTGTCAACGCATCGGTGAAGTGACAGAAATACATATTGTGATGGTTACTAACCAGAGGCTTGCCGGTGATTACGAATCCATCCACGTACATCAAGTAGTGTCAACGGATCAGTTTTTCCGTGAGCTTAACGCTGCATAAGGATTGTTAGTCAACTTAACGTCTCGCGTTTTGTTCTCCGTTGTGGGGAAGTAACCCTGTAGGTACAGTTTCGCTGGTACGCAGAATACTTTTATTTTAAATCGAGAAGAGAACACAAGTAGATTAGGTAGTCACGATATTGATCCTGTAATCTGTACTTCTTAATTGAAAAAAGGCATATCAGCAAAATATATGATTACTGTAATAAGTATACTAATTTACTTTCGGCATGCTGCAGAATAGGAAAAACCATGATCGTTGATGTGTACCGTCTGAAACTATCACCAATGAGGACACAATTTTCCTGTCGGTAATATTATTGGCCGCTGTTGAAACGTATAAACTTTACAATCAACTGCTACATGTGCAATAGAGCAGCAGAAACTCTCCTTATTGGTGTCGTTGTGCAAGTCATTATTAAGCGTTAATAAGTACTTGTCTGACCAAACATTCCTTCGGTTGCAAAAAATGAAGTGAAAAATTAGCATGAAAGTTGACGGGTTAATGATCGCGAATACGCTAGACTTGATATTAGCATAAAATATTCCTCCAAAAGTCACAAGATTCTCATGTTCTTCCAGTGGAATTTCCCAGTACTGCAACGACGATGCAACGTTATCTTTGCCATTCGTAAATAGATAAAATAAAAATTTTGTTTGTTGCAAACCTACTTGCTGTGGATCATATTTAACCATAAACTTCTTTGCTGCAAGAAGTAATGTGTTCCAGGAAATAAAGTGTTTTTAGATCGTGTTTGTCAGTGAGTCAGTGGATAGCACAGTGTGCGTTCGAAAGTGGACTGATTGCAGATACCCACAAATTCTAGAATTCAGTCTGGGTGATTTCTCAACAGTAGCACGTGCCTCGGTCCACTTAGCGATTTCTCTGTGAAGTGTAAACGTCGAGGAAACACGTGCTTGAAGCATCACTCCGCTGAGAGTAAGAAACTCCCCAATTGGAACCGGCAATCTCTTACGTGTTTGCGAACCAGTTGTCAGACAACAACGCCAGCGATTGCAAAGCAGTTTTGACATAGTTCAGGTACAAAGGTCAAAGCATGAGGCGAAAGCATTTGGTTTTCGTTGTCATGCAGCTGCCAGGAAGACACCGATGACACACAGAAAGGCCCGACATCGTTTAAGTGGTACAAACAACACCACAATTGTACTGTAGAGCAGTGGAAGAGGGTCTTATGAACTCTATTTTAATGTAACAGACGTCGCTGAGGTACATCAAGACGATATTTTGCTGTCTCATGACTTATTCCGCGTTTGGTATATTTTATTGGTTAGCCAGTTTAACCATTAGAGGACATGCTTCGCTAGACACGTTCCTTTTTATTGTATTTTGTTCTTACATACTGTATTTATTTATCGTCTAGTGCCGTGTTCAGTACTCTTGTCTATGGTATTTGGGCTGCTGGCGGAGTTGTTGATTTTAAAAAATGTATCAATAATGACGGATCATGTAAGCGGCGTATCTTCAGTTTGTGTTACGTCAGTTAATGAAACTCGCGAATGAGGTACTTATTAGAACTTTACTCCTGATATGATCTTTTACTTTGACCAAAAATCCTTTGTATGTTTCCAGTGCTCTCCGAACGTGTTAACCGGTAGAATATATACCTAATTGAATATTCAGAAAGAAAAATATCTTACAGCGCCCATATAGTAGAAAGAGAAACTAAAATACTCAAACCGTAATAATTGTGAAGCAAAAGTTTTATAATTTAATTAAATAACACAAGTTTATCAAAACTCTTTTAAGACTTTCATGCCCATTGTAGACAATTGTGTACATGTTTCACAGAAGGTTTACATTTCACTGGTACTGTACACTGTGAGGTTCATTGCCCAATGATCTTCCTTGGGGGTAACTGTTTCGCAAACCGTGCTACTGTCCTACGTTATGAGTGACTCATATAATCGATCACCAAACAGAGAGCCTACAGCTTATTTGCTTGTGATAAGGGAACAAGATTTTTGCCAGCTTAAGTACGGTACGCATAAAAACAATTTGTCTTATTTGCAACACCAGAAACCATAAATTAATGTCGGAATGAAAGGATTAATGTAATGTTCTACCGGTACACGATCTAGCACTCTGGTGGAGGCTTGTGCGTTTGGCGGATACCTGGTAAAAAGTATTTACTTGAGTGTGGTTGTGGACTGGGAAATACTGTGAAGGTGGTATGGTATAAGTCTCTCTTGGTTTGAGCTCGGGCCATCATAAGGCTGTTCACGGATAACTGAGCACTTCTGAAATCGACATTTTAAAAATGCCACAGCGCCTACATGCATGTATTTTAGCTGGCAACTTAAATTTAGACTGGCATTGCGCCAAGAAATGTTGGTAACTTCGGAGAGAAAATAGTTGCATTTCTTATATTTGAATCATAAGTGTTAGGTAAACATATGTGAACACTGCAATGGTTACTTTGGCTTTCTGATTTTCAATTCATATAGTGCAAGAATGAGCAAATTTTTAAAATATTTAATGTGCTAATAATTCTACAGTCTCACTTGACCGGGGTATGAATAAAGCAATCAGGTCCATAGCAATGCTGATTTTACATGTTGTGAAAGAGTACATAACGTTCATACAAGTAGATCTTAGGCAGGGCTTTCAAAAGTGTTCAGNCTGATTTTACATGTTGTGAAAGAGTACATAACGTTCATACAAGTAGATCTTAGGCAGGGCTTTCAAAAGTGTTCAGTTTAGTGTGTGAACAGACTAACTTTTATCGAGGGACCGATGAACTCTGCATGAACAAAGATATGTGAGGAAATAACATGCTTCCCGAAGTTGTAGCAACATTTTGGAATAGTGCCTTTTCTGTATCAACAAGATTAAATCTCCTGTCCACAAAGCAAGGTCATTCGGGTGGTGGTTTGAACGCAACAGGGTGGGACTGCTCAAGTGACGCACTCAAAGCCAGGACTTGAACACAAAAGAACAGCTTTGGGATGGGCTGAAGCGTCGTTTACGTGCCATATCAACTCTACTAGCAGACAAACGTCAACAATTTACCTTGCTGCAGGAAGAATGGAAAGAAATTCCGCCAGCTGCGCACCAGAACCCAGTGGAGAGCTTAGCCCGACGTTTCAACGCTGTTGTAACATCAAAAAGGTCTGATAGCCCATTAATAACACAGCTGACGCTTTTGAAACCAACAGCAATTGGTATGTTGTGTCCGGTGGTTTTTTTTTTTTTNGCCCATTAATAACACAGCTGACGCTTTTGAAACCAACAGCAATTGGTATGTTGTGTCCGGTGGTTTTTTTTTTTTTGCTACGTAGTATGTATAGGCTCAACTGCAGAAAAACGAACAAGTTCGTGTTTTCCTTAACATNGTTTTTTTTTTTTTGCTACGTAGTATGTATAGGCTCAACTGCAGAAAAACGAACAAGTTCGTGTTTTCCTTAACATCAATTTTCCTTCTGATCTTGAACGATTTCTGCCACTCAGATTTCACCGACAACAGTGAGAAGCAAACAATGGTAGTCTCATAATTCTGTCGAATTAAAAAGCGTTAGTTTGCCAAATATATTACTCGATGCTCTTAGATCACTTACAAGAGAGTAATTTACAAGAGAGTAAGTTAGAACACAACCCGTGGTCGGTCTAGTCGATATATGCACATACATATATAAATTAAAAGCATAGTAAGCTGCCGTCACTTATTTCTCTGTTGGTTTTTCAGATAGACATGACTTGTTTGTATAACATAGTCTACCTTGTCTTACATAATAAAATAAAATATGCGACAAGAAAGAACATGGGAATTAAGTAGTTATATATAGCCGGTTCTGGGACAGGAGCTGGGAATGGGGAACAAGGAACGAGCGGCGGCCATCCTGGATAACGTAATTTTCCCCCTTTTTCCCGTCAAAATTTCCCTTTTCTCCCTCAAAAACAACCAAAATCGCAAGAATTTCCCTCAAAATTACCCTAATTTCCCTTAAAAAAAGGTTTTTGCACAATTTCCGTCGATGGCCACGCAATGTGGCTAAGTGACTCCTTTTTTGGGAATGAGGGATCGATGGATGGAGGGTTTCCCCTAACATTCATGCTCCATCATTTCAAGCCCCCACCATCCATCTTGCATGAAGAACGTTCGTGTTCATTTCCCCCGTCATGCAACTTCTCTCATCATAATCCATCATTCCACATTGGTTTTCTCATATTCCTTCTGACATCCTTTCACCTGACGCCCTGACGGTTCATGCTCTTACAATCCTTCCTACCACATGTTCATACTTCATGCTCTTGCGTTCCTACTGGATGTCCCCACTTCATGCTCTTACATTCCTTCCTACCAGTTGTTCCTACTTCACATTCTTGCATTCCTGGCAAACCATGTCAATCATGGTCCCTACTTCATGCTCTCACATTCACACCAGACGTTCCAAATTCATGCTCACACATCCCGTCCTACTTGTTCCTACTTCATGCTCTTGCATTCCTATAGTTTTCCTTGGATTTCTTTTTTTCCCTCAGAAATTCCCTTTTTTTCCTTTTCTCTGATTGTCTACACAAGGCTCTCGAAAGGGGATCGTCACTGATTGGCTACGCAAGGCTCTCTAAAGGGTCTCGGCTCCTATTGTGTACGCAAGGCTCTCGAAAGGGATCTGGCCCCGATAGACTATGCGAGGCTTTCGAAAGTGTCTCGCCTCTGGCCATGCGAGGCTCTCGAAAGGGTCTCGTCTCTGGCTATGCGAGGCTCTCGAAAGGTTCTCGTCTCTGGCCATGCGAGGCTCTCGAAAGGTTCTCGTCTCTGGCTACGCTATGTTTCGAAAGAGTCTCGTCTCTGATTGACTATTGTCGATGGTGGCCAGTTTGCCAACCAGTACCGTCGACAGCCAGTACCGACAGCGTCCATTCACCTGGCATTCTGGCAGGAACGAGTGGCAGCCATCTTGAATGATGTCAAGATTCAAATCTCCTGCTCTGTCATTCCTTCCCGATGGTGGCTATTTTTCCAGCCAGTACAGATGGTAATCTTGTTCCCTACTTCATGCTCTTGCATTACATCCTACCTGTCCCGACTACCCAGCCAACAATGGCTATGCGAGGCTCTTGAAAGTGTCTCGGCTTCGATTAGGTATGTGAGGCTTTCGAAAGGGTCTCGACAGTTATTGACCATGCGATACTCTCACTGTATACTTATAAGCATAGTTGACCATAATTTCCGAACCATTAAGGTACAGTCGCCAAATTTGTAACATACACATCACCTCCGACAAGGAAAATGACTACAGGGTCATTTATGACATATGCGAACTTATAAGAATAGTTGGCCATAATTTCCTAATCATTTAAGATACTGTCACCAAATTCGTAACATACACATCACTCCCAACAACGAAAATGATCGCAAGGTCGTTTATGCCCTATGCATACTTATAAGTACAGTTGGCCTTAATCTCCGATCTGTTTAAGATACAGTTACCAAATTCGTAACATACGCATTACCCCCGTCAACGAAAATTATCGCAGGGTCATTTATGACCTATGCGAACTTATAAGCATAGTTGGCCATAATTTCCTAACTGTTAGGGAAAGATACTGTCACCATATTCGTAACATATGCGTCACCCCATCAACAAAAATGATCGCATGGCCATTTATGCCCTATGTGTACTTATGAGCATAGTTGCCTGTAATTTCCGAACCATTTAAGATACAGTCACCAAATTCTTAACATATGCATCGCCCTTGTCAACTTATAAGCATAGTTGAATGTAAATTCCTAACCGTTTAAGATAGTCACGAAATTCGTAACACAGACTTCGCCCCCGACAACGAAAATGATCTCAGGGTCATTTATGTCTAATGCGCACTTATAAGCATAGTTGACTGTAATTTCCGAACCGCAGTGGTGTAGGGTTTGAAATTGCACATACATACACATCGGCTGCACGCACTCATCAATACCCACTACCACCCTTCTAACATGGTAGCACAAGTGTCTACCAACTCGATCCCCTTTAGCGACAGCTATCCTCCCTTAACCAACCAATAACATCCAGACTGGATATATAAATGTGAAAATGTATACGTAAATAAAAGTCAGCATGGATAACTTACAACAAACTGCGATATGCAAAATGCAAGATATAAACAAATCTGATACATGCACGATGCGCATAGTTGTGGTAACTGTAAAATACTTATATGATAATATAAACTATCATTATCAGTCCTACACAAGGGTCGGCAGCTCGAGTGATCGCTAACATGGCTAACCCTTAACCAGCCATAGAATGAAAAAAATTGTCTTATATGTATATATAATTACAATGTTAACAAGCCATACATAATACTGTATATATAAAAAACAAAATGTAAAGGGAAAAATAGTTATAAGCACTTACCAACCAGCATAATTACATATTACACAAGCATCGAGTGCTGTACACTGTGTTTGTTAAACGTAGCTATACAATACCAGACCGTACTGACCACTAAAACAGAATAGCAAACGACTTCCTTACAAACCGACTGAAACGAAATCCTCGCATTTAGTGATCAACCAACTCTCACATCACTAGCAGCGGAACACATCGGACCCGACCGACTTCACGCGATCAACTAACATCAAGAGAATCTGTAGGGCCTTCCCAGACAGCCAACGGCCAGCGCGAATACTGTGCAGGTCTCTACAAGCGAAGGGATGAAACAGAAGACTAGTCAAGAGAGAGTTGCATAGGCTCCAGGATGCCAGACTAGCCAAGTCACACATTCACTTTCCTTTACGAGAGGAATTCAGTTATACAGTACAAACTAACAATTTATCATGTTTTAAATACTTTATTTATATATACTTCTTTTGAATGCATATCATTTATATATTAGCAGAATCGTAAGCACATACAAAACAACGTGCATTTAAACCATTAGTCGCGAAAGAGAGATACGACACTGCTACACACTGAGACAAACAGATTTAAAAAATATAATTATAAAAGTAAATAGTTATTTGCATTTACCGACAAATACATATGTGTGAGCATCGTGGGTTGTACATTATGTTAGGCGAAGAACTTTCTGCTGTGAAGTGCGAGAACGATAAGATCAACACTGATATACACTAATGCAAACTGATATAAAAATAAAATGAAAAGTAAAATAGTTATAAGCATTTACCAACCATCCCAATCACATATTACACATACATGTTCTTTTACGAGAGCAATTCAGTTATACAGTGCAAGTTAACCATTTATTTCGTTTGATTACATCATTCGTGACTATTTAAAATATTGCTTCGATTAAACTGGCGTTGGTAGAGGATATCGCTTCCGCCTACCCTATTCACTTTTAGGTCTGTAAAAGCAGTTCGTACCATCATGCATCACTCAGAACTTAATTCTCTTGTCGTCGAGAAGACATTGTGAAAACGATAGGACGTTGTTATAGTGGCCTGATAATTGTATTAGCTATCATGACAAACAGAAAGATTAAATAACTTGCAGCACTCAGATACCAAGCTTGCATACCTGCCTAAAGAATTCCTTCTCACGTATGTACAACACGAAATGAAATCTGTCTACAACACCTGCCTGTCTTATCTGCAGCAGGACGAAGAGATTGTTAGCTGTCTCCTATGCCTAGGATATTTTCAAGGTAGCGTGCTGATGCAAACAGATGTAAAAATAATAATTAATGCAAATAGTTATAACCTTTTAACAACCTATGTATATTGCACGAGCATCGTGTAATATGCCTCATGTTAGTCGAAAAAAACTTTTGCGAAGCCGAGAAGCACAGGTGTGATAAGTTCAACACTACTAGCCATTGATGCAAACAGATATAAAAAAATGTAGGGGCAAAAATAGTTATAAACACTTCCCAACCATCGCAATTACATATTACATAATTGTCGGGACTGTATACTGTGTGTTAAACGATTCTATACAATACCAGACCGTCCTGGTCAGTACAACAGAATATCAAACGACTTCCTTACAAACCGCCTGAAACGAAACCATCGCATTCAGAGTACAACACTAGCAGAGGAACGCATCCGACCCGACCATCGTTGTGCGCTCAACTAACAGGGAATATGTGAAGCAGCTCAGATGGTCGGCCAGCGCCGCGAGCACCATGCAGGTATCGGCAAGTCGAACAGTGACACAGAACACTAGCCGAGAGAGACTTGCGTCAGGCTCCAGGGTCACACACATACACTTCCCTTTACAAGAGGAATTCAGTTATACATTGCAAGGTATCACTTTATCCAGTTTTAAATATAAATATATACATGTACTTATTTGAATACATAGCATTTATAGTGTTAGAACTTTAAGCACATACAAAACAACATACATTAAAACCATTAGTCACGCAAGAGATACGACACTGCTGCATCTGTTTATAGGTACTAACTCGTGTACCCTGACGGCACTGGAGACAGTGCATAATTCTTGAAAATAAGGCATCGCAGGTTCAAACCCCATGGAGAGTGCGATCATTTCACAGGTAAAAATACATGATATGCAATTAAAAAAAAAAAATTCTGTATTTTATATATATACATATTTAAGCATCGAGCTTATCATGCAAAAATCGCAATGAACTATATCGCTAACAAAATATTTTCTTACGTGAGCATACTCAATGTATGTTCATCTCAAATACTTGCAGCCTGTCGCACATTTATAAGTAGTTAACAAGCAGATCACGCTGTGACAACCCGAGATGGACCACACAAACCATCGTGTCTTGATAATCGTATAAAAGCAGATCGTTACGTCTACATACATCTACCACGACCACGTACATTGTTACAATATAAAGATGGAATCATTGGTTTAAGACTTACCATCTGTGACTGCATCGTCAACAGCAAGGGACTCTGAAGATTTGCTCCTTACATCGCGACAACATGAAAGTAGTCATTGCATGTTCGCCCACAGTAATAGTCTGAATAGACATAGCAAAAAGTGTAAAGATAATGTTTGTTGTCCATCGGGAAGTGAGTTGGAAGTATTGTAGCAAGATATTCACTTGCAACCTGCCAGACATTTATAAACAAATAGTAGTAGGTACATTTCTTAGTCCATCAAAAAATTAATAAAACATTTTTATTTTTTTATTTTTTTTACATTTATTTATAATTATAACCAAATCATATAACACACATAACATGTCATTCAATAAAGTCTTTAGCTTCGAGTTCATCAATAATCGAATTTATCTCTTCGCCGACAGAAAGATGTCCACTTATTTGCAATAGAACCAACATTCGTAGTCTATCAACCAAGTCATTGGGGTCTTCAGAAAATATATAGTTACACTTCTCATCACTCTTCGCAGATGGTTCACGATACACGTCAGCATCTATGTTCTTCCGCGACGAGTAGTTTGCAAGATACCTCTGGGCCAGAGTACTTGGTTCGAATCTGCGTTTCTTTTGTCTCAACTTCAAGTAGCTCTTATCTTCAGCAACATGTTTATGCTTTCGCTTTGCAGATGNAATCTGCGTTTCTTTTGTCTCAACTTCAAGTAGCTCTTATCTTCAGCAACATGTTTATGCTTTCGCTTTGCAGATGTCGAAACTTCATCATCATATGTAGAATATACACAAACCAACCTCACAAAAAAAGAATTCTACAATATCACAGTTGCAGTACACTATTTACCAGCGTAGTTAATGTGACGTCACATAATACGTCTTGTTAAGTGTGGTCCTTTGTTTGCCACTAAACACTGTGTATTTTAACCAGTGATCATGCAAGAGACTACATCACTGCTACATATTGATGATCAGATATTAAAAATGCAAAGGTAAATAGTTATAAACTCCTACCGACCGTTGTATATTACGCGGGCAACGAACGTTGTATATTACGTTAGACAAAAAAAAACGAAATACAGTATCAAAATGCTGATGCCATCAGGCTAAAAAAAAAAGGTAAAATAGTTATTACCTACCAACCAACATGTATCGCACAAGTGACGAGAACTATACAGCGCATCACTCGATGTCAGACAACCCCAGCGTTATAGTAACAGGAAAATTAAGTGTACGTAAAGACACCGCACACATATGTAAATGTTTACGGCAAAGTAGTGCCACAGAACTTGCTTTATTTTATTTTTTTTCGAAAGCATAAAAAAAAAAAATTGGCACGTGCAGAGTGTCAATGGGACTGGGGTGTGTTCTAGCCACTGCGCCTCGGAGAGACGCGGCCAGCTCTCGAAGTTGCTGGTCTGCTCCCACGTCGTGTGCTCGCCGTCGAACTTCCCCCTATCGCC
>NQII01000517.1:370476-386184 GCA_002778355.1 Clitarchus hookeri | reverse complement strand
TTTTTTTTTTCAAGGGGTTTCGAAATGCTTTCGCCGCTGGCCAAATCGCGACAAATGTTTGGGTTCGGTAAGTGGCTGATTTCTGTATAGGTTACATTAAGGTAAATTAAAGCATTTGCCGTAAATATAACAACAAGCGTTCAAGCAGCATTTGTTCATCTTAGAAAGTCACCGTTTTAATATGAGAAATTTAAATGAGTAAACAGCAGTTTCCCATAAAGTTGAGGATAGACATGATAAAACAATAATTATTTTAAAAATCCAGACTGTAGTTTTAATTTTATTGGTAAAATGATAATTTGATATTATCTTTCCTCTTGTGTACAGAGACATAACATTTCACTACGGAATGAAGCATTTTTTTAAAATTGCAAGTTATAGTTTTGATTTAAAAGTCACATACCCTTACAAGTAAAACAAAACTGAAAATTCTCGTAGCACTAAGTCGCTAATTTGCGTAGCGGGCAGTTAATTTGCCAAGATAAACTAAACATTTTAGGTGGGAAACTAACNAGCACTAAGTCGCTAATTTGCGTAGCGGGCAGTTAATTTGCCAAGATAAACTAAACATTTTAGGTGGGAAACTAACTAGTATACTAAACAGATTAGTCGTTCATCACAAATTTTCAGCCTAAGCACGCAGTAATTTGTGCTGGCATTTTAGGCGTGGCTATTAAGAATGGATCTGTTGTTTTACCTAAATACAATTTTTTTGAGTTGAATTGTGGAAATTAAGATATTTATGCATGTGTCAAAAATTTTATCAGTAAATCAATGGCTGTGTATAAATTTAATTAGGGCTTGTCAATACCTCAGCTTTTGGATAGGTGGATGTTCTCCTACACATTAAATTAGAATACTCAGTCTAAAAACCCACAGCGGTGAGCTCAATATCCGAGNAGCACTAAGTCGCTAATTTGCGTAGCGGGCAGTTAATTTGCCAAGATAAACTAAACATTTTAGGTGGGAAACTAACGAGTATACTAAACAGATTAGTTGTTCATCACAAATTTTCAGCCTAAGCACGCAGTAATTTGTGCTGGCATTTTAGGCGTGGCTATTAAGAATGGATCTGTTGTTTTACCTAAATACAATTTTTTTGAGTTGAATTGTGGAAATAAAGATATTTATGCATGTGTCAAAAATTTTATCAGTAAATCAATGGCTGTGTATAAATTTAATTAGGGCTTGTCAATACCTCAGCTTTTGGGNGTAAATCAATGGCTGTGTATAAATTTAATTAGGGCTTGTCAATACCTCAGCTTTTGGGTAGGTGGATGTTCTCCTACACATTAAATTAGAATACTCAGTCTAAAAACCCACAGCGGTGAGCTCAATATCCGAGGCCCCTAAAACGTTAAAAATTGGGTCAGGCTTTGGGTTCAAATCCCGGGTAAGCGATTGACACGCATTTCTAATCCAGTTGTAGATAATCTAAACCGCCTTTCCTTTTCTTAGACGGATTAGCCAAGTTACGTATCGGTGGTACTAACAAGGAACAATAACACAACAATAACAACCCAGAAACTCACGATCATCAGCATCGTTGACCACGAAAATCACTCGAAAACAAAACTGGCCGAAACTATTCCCATTACCCCAGTATCGAGAACAATTTCGCTTCAGATTGGTCAGCGGCTCAGTTCCCTACATTTGGGTATGGGAAGGATGGGTTAAAATTCCGACATCTGGTTTTCTGGGGGGAAAAAATATCTGTATCTTTAACATATGCGGAGAGAGCGAAACTAAATAACCCGACACAACCGAGAACGCTAGAGACTGAGGAGGCAATCAATGCACGACAATGGACAACATATGAAAACTAAATATTCCATAAGGCTGTAAAAAAACATGCAGTAATCCAGGCACTTTCCCTAGCTGCTTTCTTATAAGACGTATGCTTGTTTCAAACTGTTCTGGACAACCTATATTTCTCACCGTAATGACGTTTCGTTAAAACCGCAGTTCAAGGTACATTAATTTTTTTTTTCACCTTCATAATACTCGCTTGAAAAATTACGGGTCTATTCAAACCGTAGTTCTTACTGCAAATGTTTACACTATCCTTACATTTCGTAATCTGTAACCATCCATCGACTTTTTCACGCGTTTTAATTTATTTGCTCTGTCGGCAGCCTGTAATGCTTGACTTTGCACCCCAGTTATTTTTAGATCAAGTAAGGTTTCATCGTTGGATTACGCGCAAAATGCTGTCAGCGTTACTTCTCCTCTATTCCAGACTGTGTCCTATATTTCAGGATGGCCTTTATATAGGCCATTCGCGCTTAATTGAGCACTTCTGAAATCAACCTTAGAAAAACGTCACTGCTCTAGCTGCGTATTTTTCAACGGGCGTACTGACTGGCATGCACCCAGTGAAGTTGGTAATAACTGAGGGAAAGTAGCTCCATCTCTATAAAGGAATTAAAAATCTTGGTGCACGTTTGTGAATACTGAATTTATTTACTTTACTTTCTGATTTTTTTTAGCACTAATTCAAGAATTAGCAGATTAGTAAAATATTTACTTCACTGATAGTTTAGCAGTTTCACTTGATCGACTCATGAATGGCGATGTTGATTTTACATATGGCGTAAGAATACACAGTGTGTCTTACAAGTAGATCTTAAGCAGAAATTCCAAAAGGGCTCAGTTTACTTCGAACAGCCTATACCTGGGTGTACCCTCGCGTTTGCGTCTACCCTGTTTCAATCTCTGTCATCTGTGCTGGGCTCTGACCTAGCGTCAGACTGTGTGATGTGCACTGGGCTGTGTTCTTTACGCCACTGTGTGTCCTATGTGCCTGGCTGTGTACATGCCCAACTGAAAGATTATCCCTGCTACTTCCTTATAGCTACAGGGTGGAAGGTGTTGTGATTTTGACATTTTGTTGATATTTATCCTTAACGGGGATATAGGGGCGTAACAAGTTATTGATAACAGTTATGTAATGAACACTATATAAAAGAGGTTTATGCAACATTAAGGTTGTACAATATTATTTAAATATAAATATGATTGAATTTCATGATTCCGGAGGCGGGTTAAGATGGCGCAAGTCGACGGCCGGACACACACATCTTCAGTGGTCTTCTCGTTCCAATGGCCCGACGACAAAAGACACCGCCCACGAACTACACTGCCCCTATATCGGCTGCGTTGTCCCCGTTTACTGGCCGGTGGAGGGGGTTTCTGTGGTTTGTGATTTCATAACTAATTTCAGCGATTATGGCCCGTTTCCTGGATAAATTAGTGAAGGTGTGATCAGGCAGGCCGCTGAGCTAAGGGCCTGACCACAACCCTTAACAAAGGTCACATCCAGCATAAGGAATCATTGCGATGGCGATGGATAACAGCATAAACAAGTTTCACGTGTGTGACTACAGTGACTACAGAGTTTTAATACAGCAATATACTCACAAAAGATACAGAATTGTCGCTAAGATTTAAAATACTGTTTTAAAGAAGAATAAATTTTGTAAACAGGACTACTTTCAGCGATTTTTGCTCCTTTTGGCACTTTTCGACAACCATATTTATGATTCAATAGCCAAATTTATAAATTGGCAACAAAACATCGACTTTCATTTGTGTTCTGAAAAAAAATTTACATTGAAACATTACATAGTAAAATTTGGTTTTACACTGAAATAATACATAGTTTTAACAAAAAAAATAAATCCGTAGGCATTTACTTGTTACTCCAGCCGTTTAGCAAGAGAACTTAATTTCGGAAAGTAGAATGTTTTTACGATGGATAGTACTAGACGCCACACATTCCCGTGCGAGTGCGGCACACCGCTGCTGTCGCTTGCACAAACCACTGTCTGACGTGGTCTCAAAATAAGTTGAAAATAAACGGTAGACAGGAAAAGCCGATTGTGAATTGAATCTGTGAATATCATCTTTCTTCTTAACTTCCTTTATATACGCTATTCGCGGTTATGTGAGAATTTTTGAAACTTTTAGGACCTACTTTCAATTCCCATTTTGTATTGTCCATTCACGGTTACTTCCAACTTTTCTGAAGCCTTGCTAAAGTTTTACTTCAAGGATATTATAAATGAAATATTGTAATTTGTTGGCAAAATATAAGTTTATTATAAAAATAAAATTCTTAAATGTTATCAGAAGTATAAAACGCTTGTAACATGTTATATTTAGGAAACAACCAAACACGTTATGTATAAAGTGTTTTTAAAGGTTTGATTTAAACGGATCGAAGATTCCGCGAATAGACGATATCCTTCCACCATATGTAATATTAACACTGCGATGGGCCCCGTCACCTTATAGATGCGTCGATATAGTGAGACAATCACAAATTTTAGAAAATAAAATATGGTAACTACTGTTCCTAATTTTATGTGCATTAAAATACGGAAAATTAATCAGTGACCACAAATTTAAACATGAAAATATCAATACTACGCTTGAACACGTGACTGGTTTACCTACCTCGTTGTCAACTTTACTAGACGCATGCCATTATGTTTGTCTGTTAAAATACATGCCGTTAAGAGCAATGTGTTCTTTTTTTTTTCAAAATTTGGTTTCAAAATTAACTGCGAACTGCCTATACTTTATATTGCTATTTTCAGTATCAGCCAGTAATGTTTGACAACACTGTTAGTGGAGCTGCACAGTTCACTTTTAAGATTTCACAAATTATGTTTGAAAAAAAATGTTGTGTAATTTAAATCATTTTTNTGGAGCTGCACAGTTCACTTTTAAGATTTCACAAATTATGTTTGAAAAAAAATGTTGTGTAATTTAAATCATTTTTTACGCGATTTCGTTTTATTTGGTTGAGTATTAAATATAATATTACTGTAACTCGTTTACTTAGATTAATTTTATTTTAAGCGTGGACAGGTCACATCATAAGTTATAAAGAGCGCTATCTGGCTGAAGGTATTTTGCTTACCCGAAGCCTAGAAGAGTGGGTGCTCTAAGGGCGACCTAGATATGAGCATCACACGCTCCATGGCCTCTACGCGCAAGGCACTGAAATGGCGTGCAGTCTTTATATTGTCCACTCGGCTCATGGGACTTGGCGGCAGTGACTCTTATCATTGTGTGGTGTAATATTAAAGACAAAGGTGCGCTGGAATTTCCTATGCTATATGTTAAGTTGCCTTTACCGGGAGTTTTATACCTAAAAATGATTGTGAAACACTCGTATTAGCCCTNCCTATGCTATATGTTAAGTTGCCTTTACCGGGAGTTTTATACCTAAAAATGATTGTGAAACACTCGTATTAGCCCTTTTTCACTTTAAAAATAATACATTAGAGACGAAAATAGAAAACGGAAACTAGTATTCGGACATGAAAAATGTCTTAATTGCTTTTCGTAATAAACACGCCGCTAAAAATACTGAACAGTTTAAATGGCAACTATAAAACTGAACTTGTGAACGCTGTTTGGGGACCCTGGGCATAAGGCGTCTTTAAGCGCACGTTTGCAAGACAACGTTCATTTTATGTATAACCAACAAGAAAAATTCAGTACAAATNTAAGGCGTCTTTAAGCGCACGTTTGCAAGACAACGTTCATTTTATGTATAACCAACAAGAAAAATTCAGTACAAATACTTGAGCAGTGGTTGTTTCGGAAATTCTGTGGGTGCAATATTTTNGTATAACCAACAAGAAAAATTCAGTACAAATACTTGAGCAGTGGTTGTTTCGGAAATTCTGTGGGTGCAATATTTTAGATTGGAGTGGTTATTTGTTAGCTGCAAAAAGGATTCTGCCTAGTTCGCGCTCACAGCAGTTGCTGAACTTACACCAGTTATCCTCTTACGTAAGCTCGTGCATTACAATGAAGGACAATCAAGTCTACGTACCTATAATTCCTGCACGCTCGATATTTAAATTTCTTCATTACACAATGCTAATCACGTAAGCGTCATCGCTGCAGAAAGAATGGTAATATGCCGCCCACTGCAGAGTTACACATCCCATCACGCGTTAACTGTGTATCGACGTAACCACCAACAAAGTCAGCTAAGTGCAAATGTACGCCAAGTCCTTCGGAATGTCCTGGTGCGTGCCCAGAGACAATATTTATAAGGCCTAATAATAACATACGCTCGAATAATATTAGGACGCGACCATTGTTGTATCGGAAAAAAAAAAATACTGCTAATTTACATTTGCAGCAGATAAACGCAGGAAGTGCTCTTTGGTGTTTAGTCCCAGAGTGTAATATGTTTTTGGGGTAGTCGCATTGCTAATTACCCTCATCTCGGCTACATCCTTTTTGCTGCTGACAGCTCTGAGGTAACTGGTCAGCAGGAAACCATCTAGGAACGTCAGCAACCACAGTCCATTCACGGTTACTTCCAACATTTCTGAAGCCCTACTTAAGTTTTACTTCCGGTAGATTCCTCCGCCTCATGTAAACAAAGCTTGATCAAGTCTAGAAAATCACACCAAAGGGACAGTGCGCCACATTCGTGCGCGCTCAGTTTAATAATATTTCGCATTAGAACTATTTCTTGCTAGGCATTACCAACATACCTATTTTCTCCCTGTTTTTATTCATATTAGTTATAAATGTAAAATATTACAATTTATAAATAAAATGTAAGTAAACGTTTAATTTAATAGAATATATGGTATTTTATTGTTAATACATTTGTAAAACGCTTGTGATACGTGGCATATTTAGTAAACAACCAAGCATGTCATACATGGGGAGATTTTTCAAAGGTTTGATTAAAACATTGGGAAAAAAAACGGCGAATAGATCTCAGTGGCGGGAGAATCATAAGAAGTGTCAGCAGTAGAAACAGTGGCATGCTCGACGAGCTGGTTGTCATGTCATTAGCAAAGGATGTGTTTTTCATAGATAGGGAGAATAATTTNCACGGTTACTTCCAACTTTTCTGAAGCCTTGCTAAAGTTTTACTTCAAGGATATTATAAATGAAATATTGTAATTTATTGGCAAAATATAAGTTTAATATAAAAATAAAATTCTTAAATGTTATCAGAAGTATATAACGCTTGTAACATGTTATATTTGGGAAACAACCAAACACGTTATTCATAAAGTGTTTTTAAAGGTTTGATTTAAACGGATCGAAGATTCCGCGAATAGACGATATCCTTCCACCATATGTAATATTAACACTGCTGTGGGCCCCGTCACCTTATTGATGCGTCGATATAGTGAGACAATCACAAATTTTAGAAAATAAAATATGGTAACTACGGTTCCTAATTTTATTATGTGCATTAAAATACGGAAAATTAATCAGTGACAACAAATTTAAACATGAAAATATCAATACTACGCTTGAACACGTGACTGGTTTACCTACCTCGTTGTCAACTTTACTAGACGCATGCCATTATGTTTGTCTGTTAAAATACATGCCGTTAAGAGCAATGTGTTTTTTTTTTCTTTCAAAATTTGGTTTCAAAATTAACTGCGAACTGCCTATACTTTATATTGCTATTTTCAGTATCAGCCTGTAATGTTTGACAACACTGTTAGCGGAGCTGCACAGTTCACTTTTAAGATTTCACAAATTATGTTTGAAAAAAAATGTTGTGTAATTTAAATCATTTTTTACGCGATTTCGTTTTATTTGGTTGAGTATTAAATATAATATTACTGTAACTCGTTTACTTAGATTAATTTTATTTTAAGCGTGGACAGGTCACATCATAAGTTATAAAGAGCGCTATCTGGCTGAAGGTATTTTGCTTACCCGAAGCCTAGAAGAGTGGGTGCTCTAAGGGCGACCTAGATATGAGCATCACACGCTCCATGGCCTCTACGCGCAAGGCACTGAAATGGCGTGCAGTCTTTCTATTGTCCACTCGGCTCATGGGACTTGGCGGCAGTGACTCTTATCATTGTGTGGTGTAATATTAAAGACAAAGGTGCGCTGGAATTTCCTATGCTATATGTTAAGTTGCCTTTACCGGGAGTTTTATACCTAAAAATGATTGTGAAACACTCGTATTAGCCCTATTTCACTTTAAAAAAAATACATTAGAGACGAAAATAGAAAACGAAAACTGGCATTCGGACATGAAAAATGTCTTAATTGATTTTCGTAAGAACACGCCGCTAAAAATACTGAACATTTTAAATGGCAACTATACAACTGAACCTGTGAACGCTGTTTGGGGGCCCTGGGCAGAAGGCGTCTTTAAGCGCACGTTTGCAAGACAACGTTCATTTTATGTATAACCAACAAGAAAAATTCAGTACAAATACTTGAGCAGTGGTTGTTTCGGAAATTCTGTGGGTGCAATATTTTCGATTGGAGTGGTTATTTGTTAGCTGTAAAAAGGATTCTGCCTAGTTCGCGCTCACAGCAGTTGCTGAACTTACACCAGTTATCCTCTTACGTAAGCTCGTGCATTACAATGAAGGACAATCAAGTCTACGTACCTATAATTCCTGCACGCTCGATATTTAAATTGCTTCATTACATAATGTTAATCACGTAAGCGTCATCGCTGCAGAAAGAATGGTAATATGCCGCCCACTGCAGAGTTACACATCCCATCACGCGTTAACTGTGTATCGACGTAACCACCAACAAAGTCAGCTAAGTGCAAATGTACGCCAAGTCCTTCGGAATATCCTGGTGCGTGCCCAGAGACAATATTTATAAGGCCTAATAATAACATACGCTCGAATAATATTAGGACGCGACCATTGTTGTATCGGAAAAAAAAAAAATACTGCTAATTTACATTTGCAGCAGATAAACGCAGGAAGTGCTCTTTGGTGTTTAGTCCCAGAGTGTAATATGTTTTTGGGGTAGTCGCATTGCTAATTACCCTCATCTCGGCTACATCCTTTTTGCTGCTGACAGCTCTGAGGTAACTGGTCAGCAGGAAACCATCTAGGAACGTCAGCAACCACAGTCCATTCACGGTTACTTCCAACATTTCTGAAGCCCTACTTAAGTTTTACTTCCGGTAGATTCCTCCGCCTCATGTAAACAAAGCTTGATCAAGTCTAGAAAATCACACCAAAGGGACAGTGCACCACATTCGTGCGCGCTCAGTTTAATAATATTTCGCATTAGAACTATTTCTTGCTAGGCATTACCAACATACCTATTTTCTCCCTGTTTTTATTCATATTAGTTATAAATGTAAAATATTACAATTTATAAATAAAATGTAAGTAAACGTTTAATTTAATAGAATATATGGTATTTTATTGTTAGTACATTTGTAAAACGCTTGTGATACGTGGCATATTTAGTAAACAACCAAGCATGTCATACATGGGGAGATTTTTCAAAGGTTTGATTAAAACATTGGGAAAAAAAACGGCGAATAGATCTCAGTGGCGGGAGAATCATAAGAAGTGTCAGCAGTAGAAACAGTGGCATGCTCGACGAGCTGGTTGTCATGTCATTAGCAAAGGATGTGTTTTTCATAGATAGGGAGAATAATTTTTAAAAACAAATTGTAGTATAGATATTTGATCTTGGTGTATATAATTGGATACTAACCAATCCTTACCTTCTTCGCATCCACGGCCGATAACAGGAATATTTGGTTGTAATTATCGTTCGTCGCCGTCAGTTTCGGTGGTCTGCTAGAGCTGAGAACGCCTGCCCTGCGCATGAGTGGTCTCAGAAGGGAGTGTAGCCTCCAACCCAGACGCCGAAATACCTCTCGTCAGAGACTCGTCAACAGCATCAGTAAATAAAGGAACACTCGTCCGTGATCTCAGCTGCTGACAGTTCAAAAAAAAATTGGCTCTCGTTTAAGTTTGCATCGCTCCGTCAGCCTTCAAACATCTGGACGCGCAACTACCGTGTAACTTATGCTTTCGGCAATTAAATCTCCCCCCCCCCCTCCAACCGAGACACCATGCACCCTTGCAGAATTCTTGCTTGCGATAGAGTCTTTCGGCTGCCATTTCATTTCTGTTCGTCCTCGGAAGTCTGTCCTATCCTACTTTGATGACCTGAACTTAGGACTACAATTATTTCTTAAATTTTACCATTTTTCTGTGGTTTTGTAATGTGATGCAGATAGCAGCATGGTCAAGGTAAAACTTTTTTCAAAAGGCTAATAAAATTATACTATAAGTATTTTTAATTTACGTCTCCTGCCAAATTAATTAAAAATAGTATAAAGTTAATATATTTGGTTTCACCTAAAAAAAAAAGGTTTTTTTTTAAGAAGCCGTAACAGCATAATTTATTGTATGGATTCCCTGTGATATAATTTTACGTTTATCAATGAAATTATAATTTAAAGTATCCAGAAATTAAACCTTGTCTGCACTTGAGTCAAGCTTCGGATTTCAAGGAAAATGCTTCACGCCATTTTTCGAATTAGATGAAACCTAAGATGAAGTCCAATTTTCTACTTAAATACACTTTTTTTTTTACAGACATATGAACGCTAAAGTCCTCCTAATAAAGAAATTAAAAGTGTTGAAAATTATTTTTCCTTTCGTTTTGCATTTTCGTCAGATTGAAGTTCATATCAAGACACGAATACGTAAAATATTCTCAAAATAGAGGAAGCTATTGTTAACTGAACACTTTCTAAGCGGCTGATCTGCATGTGATACAGTGGATCTAGTTGAAACCTTCGGAACTTGCAGTTGCTCCTAGTGCATATAATGTTAATATTCGTAAGTCTTCTCTGCAGCACGATGCTATGATTTTAAAATATCAAACCTCGTATTTTTCCCCTCAACTTATTTCGTTTTCCTGTACCATTTCCTGAAATGGAATTTTCGAGGCTCTAGAAATAAACCAACTAGGTACAGTATATATTCGTGTGTTTGTGTACCACATGAATTATCACATACTTCATTCATGTAAGTAGTGAATATGATGTTGAGACATGATATTTTTGACTGTCAATAACAATAAATTAGAAAAAAAAAAAACTTCTTAATCTTGACATTATAATATTGCTATGCGTTCAACTTGTCAAATGTGCAAACGGCTGCTGTCAATACCAGAGATCAATACTTATATTTTATAAAGGTTTCTTGCGACAATAATGAAGCTTATTCTCAACACACAGCACACCAGCATAGCTTATCTAATCTTGTTTATAGCTCTGCGGTCGAGCTATAGTTGTTCTTATCTTCTGGAGCTAAACAAACAAAGGTTTTCTGCTACTCCTAAATGTTAACTGTATTTGTTCCCTGCAAATATTGGCGTGAATAAACTCAAAACCAAATTGTATGGCCAGTGTAATTATTTACACGAACTAGCATCTTTGACTTGTTGACAACATGCTCACAGCCACTTAGCAGCGATAGGCGACGGCGTGGTTTATGTAACAAAAGTGAATTTCGTATACTAACTATCCATCTTCTTGCCAAGTGGCACACGTATAACCTGTTGGATAAAAATATGAGTTTTTTTTTTTTCGAGCTAACTCCTGTTTTATAAAAGCGCAGGATAAAGTAACCAAAGACAATTATGCAAAACAAAGGTTAATGGTAGGGCTATAACAAGAAATAAAATCAAGTAGAGGTTTTGGGTCACGGCAGGTTTTCGCCAGAGACAGAGATCGATTACGAAACAACGTCGACGTTATTTCTCCTCATTTTTATTCAGTGAACGGACAACTTTTTAGAGGACGTTTTCCTTCATTTACGCCCAATACGAGGTTCATATTTTTACTTCTAAGGGACTACACGGATTTTGCCGCCTCCTCCCTTCAAATACACTCAAAAACACCCACAGCCTTTGTCTCCACTTAAAATGCGTCCATTGTAAACTACGGACTAGACTAAACACCATATTGATATTTCGTACGGAAATTTCTCTTACGGCGTTTAGGCGCCGCGAAGTATCGTGCTCCCAAAGTAAAAGACGGGTCACGATGGTGTAGTGGTTAGACTACTCGCCTCCCACCTATGCGAACCAAAGTTCGGTTCCCGGCGGGATCGCTCCCGGATTTTCGCATGGGGGAATCGTGCAGGACAACGCCGCTGGTCGGCGGGTTTCCTCGGGATCTCCCGTTTCCCCCCCGCCCCATCATTCCGGCGCTGTTCCGTACTCACTTTGCTTCACACTCATCGGCTCTCAAGACCTCGATGTTAAGGGCACTGTCTACCGACTGGTAGCTGCGAAATTTAAATAGGAAATTTCATGTTAAGGAGTTAATTTTAAAGATAGGCGTTTCAAACAAAATTCATTCTTTACGAATTTTTTAGGAGAAGATCCCTACGAGCGTATATTTTTGATGTAGGTAGGAAGAATGTACGTACTTTTTTGTAAAACATAAATTTTAAAAATTCTTTGGAAACAGGGTACACATAATATGGAAACATCTCCGCTGTAGGGAACTTCTATAAAATTCGTGAAAAATACATTTTGTTTGAAACTACTATCTTTAAAATTGACGCAATGAGGCGAAATTTCCTTAAAATGGGTTTTCCTATTTCGATTTCGCAGCTGCTAGCCGGTAGACAGTGCCCTTAATAGCTGGAAGTTAAATTCTGTAAACTAATTTTTGGAAAGTATTTATTTTCCTAACTTTGCCACTTCTCTGAGTTTGCCACTCTTTAGATTTTGCCGCCCTGAGCTCTATAGTCAATTAACGTTTACTGCCTTCCAACTTTTCTGAAGCCCTGCCAAAGTTCTACTTCCAGGATATTCCTCCGCCTCGTGTAAGAAAAGTTTAACAAAGTCTAGAAAATAACACCAAAGGGACAAATGCACCACATCCGTGGGCACTCAGCGTAATAATATTTTGCGTGAGAATTATTTCTTGCTGGGCTTTACCAACACACCTATTTTCTTTCTGTTTTCATTCGTATTAATTATAAATTAAATATTATAATGTGTAGATAAAATATTAATAAAGGTTCAACTTACCCAAAAATAAGATTTTGTTTAACAGAAGTTTAAAACACGTGTGATAGATGACAAATTTAAGAAACAACCCATCACGTCGTGCATGGGATGGTTTTTCGAAGGTTTGATTCAAAAAGTGTGTAGAAACCGCGAATAGACTATATCCCCTTCACACCTTTTAATTTGAATTCCNCCTCTAGATGAAAATCGCCGGCGCCATTCTTAGTCGAAGAGTCGGCGCCCTGCGTCAAGTTTGTGTCTGTCCGAATTAACAACCCCACGAGTCACGAGCGTCCAAAGGGGCTCGTCAGCATCACATGATAAACATCTCCGTTCACCATCTCTTTTTTTTTTTTTTTACAACTTTTTATCTCCCTTCCCGTTCTTTTCGCGGAGCATCGTTGGCACACGGCAGCGCAGGAAGAGGGACACGGGCGAGCGAACGAGAGAGAGAGAGATAGAGAGAGAAGAAGAAGAAGAGAAACCGACACTTGACTCGAAGAAGGACCGCGAGCTCTGCTTGCAGAACGAAATAACAGAGAAATAAAAAAGAAAATACGTGGGAGGAGCAGGGCATTGCGGGTCGGGTTTGCGCAGCAGCTCAGAAAGAGCAAATTAACGTAAACATTTACCCACCAACTTTTTCCTTCTTTTTTTTTCCAAACTGGCCGGGAGCCGAAACGAATACCAGCCCCCCCCCCTTTCTCATCCTTGTTTGGCTGAGAGCACAAAAGACAGCTGAAGACAATGTCCACCTTGGACACTGATGATCTGTAGCCAACTCACGTTTAAGGTGAAAGTAAATACAAATCGGATTCATCAACTTTTATTTTTATTCGCGCATGTTCTATTGTATATTGTACTGCAATTTATTTACACAACTTGGCATTAATTCCGGCTTCCCGAAAATTCTTAAGACCGAATCAGTGATATCAATCAGTTAGCGAAATGTCATTCACTGGAAGTCAGATGATAAACTACTACCGACTAGCGAGTCAGTCAAATGTAATGGGTACTTATGGCAGTGGAATCATCGATATCCAGTGAGAATCACGTATTCAGCCATTATAATAATCAGTCATCTATCACCCTAGTTACTTTTTCCTTTCAGCCATATTTTATCCTTTAACGACATATTTAAATAAATATTGCCATGTAAGTAATAAACACAGTGTGTATATTCCACTGCACTCGGAAGCTAACGTCTAAGGCTACAATAAAAAATATTTATTGACTGTTATTCCAAATACGAGAGCTTTCAAAAATGTTCGCTTTACCATTAACAGCCTATATAAATAAAGTTCCTACATCAGAGCACAGTGCTGCCGCTAATAGCTAATAATTCCTTGAAGATGATAACCTCAGCAATGTCTACACTGCTCCTTCAAAAAATACAAGCTGAAGCGAACTAGCAGAACATTCTGATGCCAGTACAGTATGGCTGATGCCACCGCCGTGCAGCCCCGATTACAGATATTGTGTGGTCACTCTCTACTGATTTTTTCCCCGGTGTAACAAATTCACGGTATTTCTTGACTGGCGAACTGGATACTAGTCTTTATGTCTATGGCAGTATGAATTTATGCACGTGACTGTGAAATAGAAAAAACCAACTGAAAAAAGGAGTTGAACAGGTCTCTCAAAAGTATTTAAACTTGTTTAGTCCCCGCGTCTACGATCGAGGAAATGTTGCACACAAACGATACTTATGGTGGTTCTGTACACAGCAAGGAATTAGTGCCCGGTCTTTTTAATTTCTTCCCCATGAGTGGCCTGATTTGTGCCTCTTGTTTGTGAATGCACATAGCACGTAGCTCATTGGTAGTGAGAAGTGAAGTACAACACACACCAAAATATTAAACTATTGTAACACTCGAACTTGTAAATTAATCTGGTACCCGACTGGTCAATGAACGACGAACCAGGTACAGTNTTAAACTATTGTAACACTCGAACTTGTAAATTAATCTGGTACCCGACTGGTCAATGAACGACGAACCAGGTACAGTGAATTCGCTTGAGGAAATCAGGCCCTGACTGTCGTAATGATCAGAGATTCTCACGCCTCTCGCACACGAAGATTAATTCAAAGCAGAACAGTCTAGATCTATTTTCTTCTCTTAAAATATATNTTTCTCACGCCTCTCGCACACGAAGATTAATTCAAAGCAGAACAGTCTAGATCTATTTTCTTCTCTTAAAATATATCAAGGAACCCGTTTTGGTGGGAAGGGAGCTTCTTTGAAACATAAAGAGCAATAAAACCACGTTTACGGTAACCTTTACAATTTACGCAAGTCTCACGGAAGTAAACTGATATACCTTGGAAAATTAGGAATCAAAAGGGAAAGTTACTTGAGAGATGTATGAAGATCTACCTTTCCTCACCTATATAGACGTCCAAAAGGGCAAAGTAAACAAAAACACCGCCTAAATCAATTTCGGGCTGGCCTACGTAGGGGAGGTTACTAGAGTGTTACGCGTCCGGGAGGTCCCGGATTAAAGTCCCGACCAAGCCATGGAGGAGTGCACTGTGTTTTAATACAAGTTAAGAGGCCATCGTGGCATTCCCGTGACACTACGCAGCACACAATAGCCGCTGTTTACTTCAAGACTTAATTTTTTACAGTTATAGCAAAATAATTATCATAAAATAAAGAATTACCCATGTAAAGGTACGGCCGCCTTTTTACGAAAATTGCTTCCCAATGTCTGGCATGCAACATGGTTTCGTAGATCGTGAACTTGAAGAATAGGAGTGCGTGTGTGTATAGCCTATAACATGCAGGCTTCTCTCCAGTTGGCTGGAAAACGCAAGATTGGATAGTAAGAATATTGGGCCTGACGTCTCTTCGACTGCGAGGTCATTAGAGACGGAGCAAG
>NQII01000517.1:351407-370460 GCA_002778355.1 Clitarchus hookeri | reverse complement strand
TCGGCCACGGTCTGTAGTTAGGAACAATCCCAGCATTCTCTTGGAGTGATCTCGGAAAACCACGGAAAACAGAAATAATGATGACTGGATAAGAAATCGAACCCGGGTCCTTCAAAATGTGAGTCCATTGTTTTACCATCGTGCAATATAGTACTCGGTGGTTAATATATATAAACATACGAGTATTTAATAGCATGCAGGCTCCTCTCCATTTAAGCTGAAAGACCTACAAAGCGTGGCATGAATTAGATCGATGAAGGAATAAGAAAAAAAAAGGATGGGGTTAACCCTGTAGCAGTTATTTTCGTTGCCAAAAAAATTACCCAGTTTAATTTAAAAAAGCCTTCGCCCTGCATGAGACCTTAATTTTTAAAAAAATTCTTATCCGCAACGGTGGCAACGAATGCCCGGATTTTAAAATCGTGAAGGAGGTAATTTAAGTAATTCACGAGAGCGCTCTTGGAAGTGTTCGCTGGTGAGTGACACGATATCTCACGCGGTCGGCATCCCCGCGTCTTAAACAAACCGCGTCAAAGACAGCACGTTACGATAGCATCGCTGATAAGGAGTCCCGATGCGTTACTAAGAAGACTCGGGGTGTTGCCCAACAGCAGTCGGACGCTCTTGCGCACTGAGAAGCACTGCGCTGCTCCACTTCCAAAAGTCACAACTTCCTCAACTCGGCAACGAGTTGTGTTCGGTCGTACCGTAGCGTATATCTGACTCGCCCTCGAGTGGTCGAGGGGTTGAGGGGAGAGACGTGGGTGGCTCTTATAGTTCATTCACTGTTACTTCCAACTTTTCTGAAGCACTGCTGAAGTTCTACTTCCGGATATTCCTCCGCCTCATGTAGGCCAAAACAAAGTATAGAAAATTACACCAAAGGGGCAGCACACCACATTCGTTCGCACTCAGTGTAATAATGTTTTGCATAAAAACCATTTCATACTAGGTATTACCAACACACTTATTTTATCATTATTATTATTCATATTAATTATTAATAAAGATATAACTTATAGGTAAAATATTTGTAAATTTTTAATTTAACCAAAAATGTTGTGGTTTTATGTCAACACAAATATAAAACGCTTGCGATACATGACATGTTTAGGAAACAACCATTTATGGGGTAATTAAGCAAAGATTTAATTAAAAAATAAGAAACTGCGAAGACAAAAACTACGAGGTCTTGAAAGTAGATGAGGGTGAAGAGAAGTATGTATGGAGCGACGCCGGAATGCAAGGGTGGGTGAAACGGGAGATCCCCGAGAAAACTCGCCGACCAGTGGCATCGCCAGGTACTGTTACTAAGGGTGAAAATGCGGGAGTGACCCCGCCAGGAATCGAACCCGGTTCGCCTTGTTGGGAGGCGAGCAGTCTGACCACAACACCACTGCTGCTCCTGCTGGGGGCTGAATCCCCCGCCTGACTGGGCCGTAATGATTTTCTCCGAGTGGTTCTCCATCCCCGTTCCCGACAAATGCTACTACATATTCTTAACCCATTCTAGCCAAGTGTACATAAGTGTACATGAAGCACATGAAGGTTACTTTTGGCCGGCACTGTACACTGCGAGGCTCAATAGTCAATTATATTCCGTGTGGGGAACTAATTCGTTAACCGTGTTAGGGTCCAAGATACGACTGGTTCACATTACTAATAGACGATTATGCAAAGTCTTCTGTTCATTGGTTGTTTCAGCGGAACACNTAGCCAAGTGTACATAAGTGTACATGAAGCACATGAAGGTTACTTTTGGCCGGCACTGTACACTGCGAGGCTCAATATTCAATCATATTCCGTGTGAGGAACTAATTCGTTAACCGTGTTAGGGTCCAAGATACGACTGGTTCACATTACTAATAGACGATTACGCAAAGTCTTCTGTTCATTGGTTGTTTCAGCGGAACACTTGTGTCCATTTAAAGGTTATCAGTCACCGCCATGTTGGATTTATATATTTTTTTACCATAACTTCCACTTAAATGTGTTTATAGTCTATTCACGGTAAAGTGAGCACTATTGAAATCCCTCTCATTTGGAATAATAGTCAATAAATATATTTCAATTTAGCCTTAGACGTTAACTTCCAAGTGCGGTGAAATATGCGCACTGTCTTTATTACTTAAATGGCAATATTTATTTGAAAAGGTTGTTAAAATATAAAAAAAAATGGCTGAAACTAGGGCCTCAAAAGTGCTCACTTTACCGTGAACAGGNTTTAGCCTTAGACGTTAACTTCCAAGTGCGGTGAAATATGCGCACTGTCTTTATTACTTAAATGGCAATATTTATTTAAAAAGGTTGTTAAAATATTTAAAAAAAAAAAAATGGCTGAAACTAGGGCCTCAAAAGTGCTCACTTTACCGTGAACAGGTTATAACAAAATATTTCGTACGATAAAGCATAAACAAGAGTTTTCGAAGTTTGATAAAAAATACGGGTTTTAGAATATTTGCAAAGCAGTGTCCTATGCTATGCTGATGCCTAACATAAAATACGAAGTCTGTGGTGCAGGTTGTGGCGAAGATTCGGTATATCCAAGATAGCGGGCACTCATCCCCATAACTACAGCACGTACCGTAAAATTTCTTGTTTGCGACATCTGAAATTTTAAATTAAAGTGGGCCTGAAATGGTAAACATGTTGTTAAGAACTTTTGTACTTTTACGAGAAGAATCCTTGGAAACTGTTGTCAAAAAAGTCTTTTGCAGGACCACAAATATTTTTTTTTTTTCTTTCGAAAAATATGCCAGTTACGTTTGAACAGTCTTAAACTGTAATAGGGGGAGGGGGTCACTTTGAAACACAAGTCAAAGAAACTACAGTCATTTTGAAAAGGCTGCTGGAAACTGGCGGGAAAATGGACAGGAAATTTGGATAATGTGAATGTATGGCAGTGATATTTTAATCGTATATGTGTAAGTACCGAGTGAAGATAAAGCGACTACATGTAGTATAAAGACAGCGATTATGGATAATTTTAATTGATATTATCACAAAAACCAAGCCCACTGATAAAAGTAGTAAGGGTTAGTATTAGGGATAGGCAGTTGTTATTTTGAAATAATAGCTGTATATATTTTTACAACATTGTAAATATATTAGTAGTATAAATTAAATTTAATTCTGTCATTATATTGAGGCTTCCGCTTACATGGTGCGTGAACAGCGTTGCAGTGTGTTTGAAATACATGTTTTTCAACGAAACTATTACACATACGTCTAATTTGCTGATCTAGCAAAAGAACACGCACTTCAGACGAAGGCTGTTACGTGCTTTCCAATACGTCACGCACATTAGAAATAACATTTCATAGCGCTACAAAAAGTCTAAAACTTGCTTTTTCATAGCGCTGTATCTCAGACTATACGCTTCAGATACATAAAAAAAAGTACTCAAGAACCCTGCATTGAACCTTCCTGTAGACTTTCCATCAATAAAATAACAGTGTCGCCGTCGAAAGTCCCATTAGGTGTATGCTATTCACGGTAAACTGATCACTTTTAAGGCCCTAGTTATTTTTTTCCTATCAGCCATTTTTTATCCTTCCACTACTTTTTAAATTAAATATTGCCACCTGTGTATATTTCACCGGACTCGAAAATTAACGTCCAATGCTACAATAAAAATATTTATTGACTATTATTTAAAAAAAAAATGTATGCTTCACTTTACCGTCAATAGCAAATAAACGCAGTGCGTCGAGAACATCGCACGCCAATTCAAAGTATTACGCTTAGCGGCGATGAGGCACTTAATCCGCGTTTCAGTGTCGCCCTTATCGTTCCAGCGCTGCTTGATCTCAACGCGAAAAAAAAAGCTTCAGGTAGGCGGGAGCCTTAAGGGCGCTGCCTACCGGCTGGCAGCTGCGAAATTTGAATAGGAAATCTCATGTTAAGGAAATTTCGCATCAGTGCGTTAATTTTAAAGGTAGTAGTTTCAAACAAAATTGATTCTTCGCGAATTTCTTTAGAAGATCCCTACGAGCGAATATTTTCAGTATAGATAGGCATTATGTACTTTTTTTGTAAAACATAAATTTCAAAAATTCCTTACAAACAGTCAATACAAGTTATGGAAATATATCCGCTGTAGAGAACTTCTCCTACAGCATTCTTGATGAGTACATTTTGTTTGAAACGCCTATCTTTAAAATTAACACACTGAGGTGAAATTCCCTTAACGTGGAATTTCCCATTAAAATTGCGCAGCTGCCAGACGGTAGGCAGTGCCTTTAAGACTGTCATTCTCACATGAACGTGACAGCGCCTAGACGCATGTGACGACCGCTAGGTCAACGCACTTGCGGGAGCTCTGAAACAGCATGTGGGCTAATAGCTCGTCCTTCAGTCCGCTGAACGAGCCGCTGGCCAGCGACGGGTTTAGCCCCGAGAGCGCATTAGGGATGCAAGCAAAATTGCTTGAATAATCAGCGGCGGCTATTTACGGTGACATATTCCATTAATTTTTTTTTTAAGTTCGCGTACGCTGCACTCTTCTTTCCGAGTGTCTGCGGGGTGGTCACGGTAACCGACGTGAACGTAGTTGCTTTTAAAATGGAACCCCGTTTAATACTTGAGGAGTATGCGGCAGTAAAGACTGCGTGTAGCATGCCATGTCTCTATTTGGGAGACGCGAAGCGTTTTCCAAACCGAGTCTCTAATTTTTGGACAGGACACTGTGTCCGACGTACTAGTAGATACAGGAAAGTTTCTCAGGTCCTCTCCAAATTTGAGATTCTGAAGTTGATTAGCTGGAGTGGCCAGTTTAACGCTGGACCAGATAGCACGGAATTTGTTATTAATTCAAAGCCGTGTCATAAATATCGGTGCAGGCGTAGGAGTAATTAACACATCCACGTTTTTTTAAAGTCTAGATTGTATTTAAGGAAGAAGAACAGTGAGTAACTAATGGAACACTGCACTCGGTTGTACAACATGCGGACCTCGTTAAACAGTAGTACACACGCTAACGACATTTCCATAAAAATTACGATTTATGTTGCATACGAGAGAAGAATGCATGCATTTTATAACACTGTAAAAATATTTTTTTCTAATTTTTACTTATTAAGATATTTTTTTTAATGTCTTCAGTAAAGAACACTTAGCTGAAATTTGAGCGTATTTCCGTTCTTGATGCTCCAGAAAGCACATATTGCAAGCAAACCATCGTCACGTAAGGAAACGATAATCATTTATGTTGTTGTATATAAGGAAATATCGCTATTAATGTTGAAAAAATATTTTTAATAATTGATTTTATGTACATTTATTTTAGTTATTTAGAACGATAACGTTCGTGGCTTAAATGGATGTTCACAAATTTCAATTAGTAAAATAGTTTTTGATACACATGACTATTGTTATTATTTAATGATCTTGCTCGATGGAATTTTTGGCAAAATGTGCTTTCGAAAGCATTTACAATAGAAAAACGTTTATATCTTAATTAAAAATAGACTCATATAAATTTACTGGGGAAAAAAACATTTAAAAAGTAAATTCTAGCAAAATAGTTTAAATGTTACAAAATATATGCATTCTTCTTTCATATNAGAAAAAAACATTTAAAAAGTAAATTCTAGCAAAATAGTTTAAATGTTACAAAATATATGCATTCTTCTTTCATATGCAACATAAATGGTACGTTCCTGGCAATTTTGGTAGAGTGTGTACTCTGCAAAATTTCCCGGTCCCAGTTTAGAAACGAAGAGGTCACGGGTTCAAAACCTCAAAACTCCTTGCCCCTTTAACTGTAAATTTAGGGACCTTGGACGTAAAACTTGAACCGACGTAGTTATCCCTGCAGTCAGGTAATCCTGAACCTACGATGGCGCTTCCAAGTGATCGTATTCCGAAGAAATTTGAAAGCATGCCCCTTTCTACCCGCACGTCTTGATTATTTCCCCACGATACCAGTGTTGGATGAGGGTAGCGTGGGGGGGGGGGGAGGTAACGGCAGCTAGTGAGTCGACAATCGCCTACGCTGGGTTCTGTTAGCTTGGGCTGTACGTTTTACAACTTCTGCACCCAACTAGCACCTTCCCGTTTTTGTTTCCGGGAGTAGTATTTTGGTCGCTGCAACCCTGAGCGTTTTACTTGGAGACGTAATTACAACTTCTGCCCTTGGGTGCTACAACTGCTACTCCACCTCGAGGATGTTGAGTAAAAGGTGCAAGAGGTGTTAAATAAACGCGGAAAGGCGGAAACAGCAGATTTCGAATTACAAATAAGTGTAACATGCTATCTGGGCGCGGTAATTTTTCCAATCATGGTTGACAGGGTCGCGAATGACGAAAACTCAATACAAATACTTCGTTGCAGCAAGTAGGTTTCGTGGCACCTGTGGCCACCTGAACGCCCGAGAGCTCGACTAAGAAACGGTTTTCTTTAAATTTCATATAATTATAAAATTTCATACATTTCAGTTTTTTGACTCAGAGTGTATAAGATTGTGAAATATATAAACAAAAATTAATTTTATCCTTTATTTTCGAATTATTCATTTAGAATGGAAATTTGCATATGCAGTGTATATATATGTAAATCTAATATTACTTAAGGACAACGTGTTTAATAAAAACGTATTTTAAGCAGAATATATAATAATATTACTATATGAACTACCTTCTTTCATTACTACGCATAGAGAGCTCAAAGATTATTTCGATATGAACACAAAAATTCACCGATTCTCAAATCATTATTAAACCCTCCCCCCTCCCCCTTCCCCCCGAACATCTTACAAGTGAGACTGATACGTCCCACTGGGTTAGGGTGGAGGGGAAGATGGCAGTTTGGGAACCTCTCCTCTACTTCTTGAGGTACAGGAGTTGCAGAAAGCACATCCCACGCGAACAAAGCTCTGATATGCCGGTCATTGACACGGCCGGCCGCGTCGTCCTTGGGGCAGGGTCGGCTATCTCCCAGTCAGACGACGTCTTGTATACCGGGGAGGATGGAAGGCCGTCTGGGGCGAGCGCGGTGGGCGGCCCGTGCGCCGATGGACGTCGGCGATGTTCGCCCTTAGGCCTACCGTCTCCACGAGGCGCGGGCGTCTAACTCTGTTCAATTAACCTCGTGGCATAACACCACATATTAATTATTATTATTATTATTATTGTATATATGAGTTGAGATGGGTTGTGAGGTTTCTGTCAGCGAGGGTGAAAGGAGGAGCTGGAGCAGATGCGGAATGAAGGGCGGGGGATTGGATGTACTCCGAGAAAACTCTCCGGTCAACGGCAACGCCCGTCACGTTTCTCACATGCGAATATCCAGGCGAACCCACGCCGGGAATCGAGTCCGGTTCGGCTTGTTGAAGAGCGAGTAGTCTGAATACTAAACCACCACGATCTCCAAAAATAGATCGAAATCGAAAGAATCTCACGGAAGTGTATATTAGCAGTGAGATAACTTACAAAATAAATATAACCTTCAGCTGCGTTAACCCGATTTTATTTTGGGAGGGGCTAAACATCGATTTTTGAAGTGAGCGTTTTGCAAAATAAGATAAATACTTTCCCGAAGTAATAATACACTAAAATAACTAGTGCACGCACAAGGGAAAACTAATTGCATTGTTTTATTTCAATTTTCAATGTACACTTTTATTTATATTTTATTTTTTTGGGAGAGGTTGCAGCCCCTTTAGCCCCCTTGAGCACGCCCCTTGAAGCCTAATATAATCTAAAAGTCATGCGCTTATCTGATTGGTCTTTATTCATTATCACAAAATTATACTATTCTAATTATAAGTTACAAATATGACGTTTTAACGTATTACACTTTTTGTATACAAAAACATGGGATTTATGAACCGTACTGTCGTAACTGTGACTAAAGACACCAAGGGTAGGATGTTAGGCAATGCGATTGCGTGTCCGACTTGTATTCCTCCCATCGCGGCAGTCAGGGCTCCATTCCCAGCTAGGTCATAACCTTGATTTTCTTACGTTGGAAACGTGTAGGACGTTGCCGTTGGCCGGTGTTTTTTTCTCAGGGAACTCCCAATCCGACACCCTGTCGTTTCGTCGCCGCGCCATCGTATGTTCTCGCCAGTGGCGTGACAAATAGGAGGAGCGGCTGGGTATACGTTGCCCCTCCCTAAATTTACGAAAGGGCTTCAGAATGAAAGTAAAAGATCGCCCCAACTGTTATTCTCACCAAGATGAGCTCATATATTGTTTACAATCATCTAATGCTTTTTTTTAGCAATGATGTACCTGACTTAATGCAGGACTTATGCCCTTATTTCAAAACTACTGTCTAAAAATATTTATAATATATTTATGATACTTAAATACAAATTCGCTTTTGGGTTTAGACATGTCTGTATTTTTTATGCAATGTGTAATTTAAGTTTTGATAGCACCAAAATGACATTTATAAGAGAAACAAAAAGTGTAAGGGCTTGTCCCTTCCTAAGTTGAAGACGTTACGTTGCTGTTGGCGTCTCATTCCTGGTCCCATATCAGGAATTAGGACGGTTCCCACCTTTATAGTTTATTCCACGAGCGAGTGCACTTTTTTTTACATTTATAAATGTAATCTTGTGTAAGTCTATAGTTCTATGGCATTTTTTTGTGTTAACATACCTACTGAGTAGGTTGACCGTTAGCTGAGTAAATATTAACTCTGTCACAGGGTGACACTGCTATTGTATTGGAAACATCTGCTTACAGGACTACTTTTAGAATGGAGTGGAGAGATTTGGTCAGCTTTTAACATCGGCATCTTGAGAGCCGACGAGGCTGAAGTGAGGCGAGCACGGAGCAGCATCGGAATGTAAGGACGGGGGGAACGGGAGATACCCGAGAAAACCCGCCGACCAGCGGCATCGTCCTGGAGCGACCCCACCGGGAAACGAACCCGGTTCGCCTTGATGGGAGGCGAGTAGTGTGATGACCACACCATGACTTCCTTTGTAACTGCCAAAAAAATAAGTACACATGGCCATTGCATTGTAATTTTTTACCTACCAAGTAGATCGGTTTCTTTCCATCCTGCAAGTGACGAGGGAGTGATGTCCCCTTCCATTTATTTTCCTCTCCCGGTGGCCAAACGACACAGGACGGTTGACGTGCTCGCGTCCGACGCACGCACCTCCCCCCCCCCCNCCCTGCAGGAAGTCATTACGGGACAGCCTCCTCCGCAGTGCCAGGCCGGTCACAATTCACCCCGCCCGTCAAACGGCAGTTAAAACGATAGCCGTGAGCTAATGAGGTAATGGACTTCGGAAAGCTACATTTGCATGAAGGCCGCGGAGGTGCGTGGCCTGCTGACAGAGTACGGCTCGCGGCTTCGCAGTCCTTCGCTCGCTACTCCCTGGCGTGGCGTGCTGCAGTCGTGGGCACACGCCCACTCCTCCAGTGCCTTCGCTGTGCGGTGGGGGCGTGCTCGTCTGCCCACAGTAACTCCGCACTCTATAAAGCCAACCTTTGAAAAATCACCCCACACATGACGTGTTTAGTAGTTCTCTAACTATGCCCGCGTATCACAATACTTCTGTTAACATAAAAGTATCTAATTTTTGCTTAAATTGAACTTCCACTGTATTTCATTTATAAAATATAATATATAATTCAGCTAATATAAATAAAACAGAGAAAAAACCGGTGAGTTGGTAATGCCTAGTAAGTAATAGTCCTCACACGAAATATTACTGAGCTGAGTCCGTACAAATGACTTATTGAAGTGTTTTTTTTTTTGGCCGGAGGGAGATGAAATCGGTTGAAAGTATAACTTAATAGAGCCTTCAGAGAAAGTTGGAAGTAATCATGAATGGACCGTGTGTTCGGTCTCACGAACGAGCGCACTCGTCTCGACAGTTCTGAACGCTGCCCTGTTTGCACCTGTTCCTGCGGGCACTGGGGTGTCTCCCGCCGCCGCCATACACAATTTTATACATTAACACACTCAGCTGTCATTCTTCCCAGTATGTGGGCGGGAAATATTACGACAGAACCACGACGGCCGACGATTTACGTCGAACGCGCTTCATTTATGAATGACACGTTATTTTACGGGCAGGCGGGACTTTATACATAAAAAATATTTGGATGATAAACTATTATTATGTCATAATTTGCAATACAATTGAAACGTGAAACTACCTAAGTTGTTGCAAGTGGCGACATTGAAACGCAACCCTCAGGCCACGATCCCCACCCTTTGCTCCGGCGCCGGTTTACCTACAAGGTATAAGTAGAGACCTGTAAAATTCGCTGATTCATTTTGGGACAAGCTAGAATTCAAAACACGCGTGTTTGTATAACTGCAAGCCATTGGACCACACGATGTTTGACACCTCCTGGAGAACGCTGGCCCAATCGTCGCCTTCCACTTTGACAGCAGACAACCAATGTGCAGTTGACATCGGCAAATTTGTACAAAAGACCTTAGAGTTCAGCCTGCAGGTCGTTGAACTCGCGAATTTTTCAGGTCTCTAGGTATAAGGTCACGCTAGATTAGTTCTTTTACAGTTCAGATCAGTTGCTTAGTTATTAAAATAAGAAAATAACTTTTGGTTATTAATGATATATGCAAGATAAGTGTTGCAATACATCAATCTCATGATTTTATTTTGCCCACTTCATTTGCGAGACAACCCCTGGTATAACCCCCCTCGCCGCGCAATTTATCCCCAAGGTCAAAGAGTTCCGGGACTGCAGAATGCTCGACTACACCCCTAGCGGCTGGGCTGTGCGATACGGCGATGCTGCTCCGCAAAGCACTTCCGTCAACTTCCGCGTGGCAACTATGGAGGCAGCAGAGCGGGCGCGAGCTGGAAGGGATGGTCAGTTAAACGTAGTATAGTCTGTTTGACGACGTACAACGTGTACCTACCACCGAAGGACAATTGTAATATACATTTTCACTTGCTGCACACAGTTTCCTTGATCCGGCTAGTATGTCTCTTGTCATGTGAGGTTTCGCTATCTCCGTTCACTCTTATCACTGACAACAGGTAAGTACAAACTCAAAAAATAATTATATTTGCTGTAATAAGTATGAAATATGCTAAAATTGAAAACATGTATAATTTTACCGCTAGTATTAGTGGTGCGAAACTTACCTAGAGAGAGAGAGAGAGAGAGAGAGAGAGCGCGACAAGCTCCGTTCCGCCTATTCAAGTTTTTCCTCTGGCGGAAGAAAAGTTATGTCACTAGGGCCTACGCACCGTAATTTACGCCAATATTTTTAACTGTAAAAATTAAATATGTTTCCGCCAGTGCTACGTAATTTTTTCAGTATTTCAATAGGCAACCTTTAATTTACAAATGGCATACAATAAATGTTGGTAAAAACAATATTTTAACTGGGAACTATTTCTTACTAGCCGTTGCCAACACATCGCTGCTCTCAATGTTTTTATTCGTATTGAATACGAAGTAAATAATACAAATTATAAAAGATTCTAACTCAGTGTTTCATTTATTCAACAATATANAGTATTTCAATAGGCAACCTTTAATTTACAAATGGCATACAATAAATGTTGGTAAAAACAATATTTTAACTGGGAACTATTTCTTACTAGCCGTTGCTAACACATCGCTGCTCTCAATGTTTTTAATTCGTATTGAATACGAAGTAAATAATACAAATTATAAAAGATTCTAACTCAGTGTTTCATTTATTCAACAATATAATACTTAAAAGTTAATCACAGTGTTATACATTTGTGGTATACAAGTTATTTAAAAAGAACAGGTTGACATGTTACTCCAAGGGTGATTTTCAAAGGTTTGTTTCAAAACTTCCTAAGAAACCGTGAATGGACTATATCAATATTCCGGTACAAAACATTTAAAAAGAAATAGGGACGTGCATCAAACCTTTATTTTAAATATTACGTCATAAAATGGTAGGGTCTCCGCTGAAAGTCTCATAGAGGCGCATATCGACGGCAAGACTGCGCGCCAGCTCAGTGCTTTGCGCGTAGAGGCGATGAAATAGTTGAAGCGCATGTCTCGGTCGCCCCTAGCGCTCCCACGCTTTTAGCCCTCAGACGTGCAAAATTCCTTCTACCAGGCGGCCACCTTAATGATATAGTGTTTTATTTTCAATGAAAGCCCGTGGATTCCAGTTTTATTACATTGGGTGAGGACTTACATTGTTGCGTCACCAGGTCAAAATCTTGCACCACGCCGTTGGCGCATACAGAAGGACCATGCGATGTTCACCCTCTAAGAACGTGTCTATAAATAAATAAATATCGCGTTGATGCGGTTTTAATACCCACCAAGTGGCGGGTGTCCCTAAAACGATGACATGCCGCCGGAAATTACAATGTTGCACTTAAACTGTGTTCTCCGAAGCACAGTTACAAGGTAAATTACACTCTAAGAGTGAAACATGGAAACGGATATCAGAGTTTGGCCTACAAAAGTATTACCAAACAGGAGTTTAATCTAAAATATGTTTTGCCTAGAAAGCGTTAGCCTATGTAATTTGAGTTTTTTTTTTCCTACATCAAAAGTTTAATCACAGCAAGTAAAACTCTTGTACTAGGAAACTCATACCAGTCGCATAAGTGTTTAGTTTCAATTTTTTTATTTTTTACCGGTGATTTGTGGAAGACTCACAGTGAACTCTGCTGAGCACAGTCACCAACTGTGCACTCTAAAGTCGCTGACTGAAACCCTCGGTTCAGGTCTCACAGAGCAAATAGCAGCCTACTAAACAGCGAGACTCACACAGCAAAGCGCCTTAGCGATGTGCTGTGTAGTTAGTACGGCTGTAAGCACGGATCGTACACACTCACGCTGCGGATAAAATGTATGACGATAGTTCACCCCTCTCCCTTTCGGTCGCCGTTACTAATCAGACATTGTCTACAGCCAACGAGCTAGTCTGACTAACAAATGAGTCGCTCGTTATTGTTTCCAGTCAACGGTCTGTGACAACACCACGTCACTGCAGGCTTGAAGCTCTGTATGCATAATCTCTCACTCGAATACTTATTTGAACTCGTGCAAGTACACTGGAGGAAAAAAAAAAAAAAAGCAGTGACAACATGACAGCACAGAATACGTGGGTTTACAGAAGCGAAACATCCGCTCATACCGCGAACTCCAGCTGCGCACGCCACCGAGATGGCGTCACTGGCCAGCAACATGTTGCAACGCCGTTCGCCAACAAACGCCTGGTAAGATATCTTACTCGTCAGCCAGCAGCTCAGCCAATAGGCAATCTTTCACAGCACACGACGTCCGTTCCCAGACCCTCGCGCAGCCAATCATCGAGTGGGTACACCAACAACAAAGAAATCGCTCCACTGTTTAACTTCTGTATAACTACCTACTCTATGATTACAGATCGGTAATCGGGTATCAGGTTTCATGGTATTGTCTACTTCCAACACTTTTTTTTTATCTAACCTTTGTGAAATTACACGTATAAAATGTCTTGACACTTTCCTAAATGAGTGGGGCCGCGGTGGCGTAGTGGTTAGACTACTCGCCTCTCACCTAGACAAACCGGGCTCGATTCCCGGCGGGGTCGCTCCCGGATTTTTGCATGTGGGAAGCGTACCGGACTATCCCGCTAATCGGCGGTTTTCCTCGGGAATTTCCTGTTTCCCCCGCTCTTGCATTCCAGTGCTGCTCCACCTTCGCCTCGCTTCATCCTCATCGGCTCTCAAAACCTTGATTTTTAGAGCCACCCAAATTTCTTCACTCCACTTCACTACTAATTGAGTCACACCACAAAGGATTTCTACTTCCACTGACATTAAAGTATCTAATTTTTTTTGTTAAATATATGTTTTACTTATGTTTCATATAAATTATATTATTAATTTTTTTAGATAATATGCCTTACAACAAAGAGAAAATACGTATGCTGGATAATGGCAAGTAATGAATACCTCATATATGACATTGTACTATAGTATCGAGTTTTGATGCGTTATTTGTAAACGTTTCTTACTGCCTTAAGTTTTCAGGCAAAACTGAAGGAAACTCATTTTAAGATGTATAAAAAATATATACTTTTGGATTATCTGTCCAGCGCACAAATACAGTACGATGTTTTCTCCTTGATGTTTCCTCTGACTCGTGTATTTTGTTTTTGTTTACATGTGGCGGAAGGATACGAATTGGGTAGCCCCCAAGTATATTTCCACAATAGAACTACTATAACTGTGTAAACAGCAGCTATCATGATGCCAACGATAACTTCCTACTTAAAATTCACATTCGTAGTATGTGCTTACAGAAAAGTCTAATGTGACAACAGTATCAATGTTATTACAACAGTAATTTTTTGTTTTATGTGAGCCGTGTTGCGGATAATGTAATACACTGTTAAGCTATTAATATTAATGAAACATTAAGTACTTTTGTAATAACATTACTTCATTACTGTTCTGTCAACATTAAGGTGGTGTTCATGTTGCGGCAAAACAAATTTTGTGTAGAACTGATGTTAACATTTGTGTTAAAATTTATCGTGTATTTTCTTTATTTTAAGAAACATTCCGATGTAAAATAAATTAAGGACAGTTATTTTGTCACAAGAATAAATGTTATCAACGAAAGAAAATGACGGCTGGGGGAGGAATCGAACCAGCGCCTTCAGTGATTGACGTTCTACCAGCTGCTCTAACTTGCCATGTCTGGCTGTGTTTCAAACTGTGGGTATTCAGTGCAATATAACGACAAGCTGCAGTTCTCTTTCACTATGTGGAAATACTCCATGCTCTAGAAACATATGCAAATTTTGCACACACGACCTGATTTACAAGGCTTGAGAACCGGTTTAAGCCACATTTAGTTATCATACTATGCTTTGGAATTTAAATACAGTGATTTCGTTTTACGAGGTTATCGCTGTTCACTAGTAGCCACCATTTTACTTCGCCAAATCAGTGAAAACTTGTGTTTGCTGGACATTACTTTAATGTCACAGTAACACAGAGTATTTTGTTCTTCCTGTTATTTTTAGCGTAATACAACATTTGGTTGAGGCAACATTACTAAGAGGCCCTATTAACATTAACACTACAACAGTATATTTGCTGTATACTGAGATAAGACTTTGTAAATGGTTAACTTCATGAACTTTATCACAACGTTATTAATTTTAATACAACACAAACGTTTAAAGAAATGCTTTTAAAGTATATATTTTTTTTTGTTGCAAGAACATTCGAATTTTTTTTGTCCTTTCTGTATATCCGTACAATCTCTGTACGTGAGCTCANTATATATTTTTTTTTGTTGCAAGAACATTCGAATTTTTTTTGTCCTTTCTGTATATCCGTACAATCTCTGTACGTGAGCTCAGAATAGAAGGTACATTGTACGTGAGTGAGTGAAGAGATTTGAGCGGCCCTTAACAGCGAGGTCTTGAGAGCCGATGAGGGTGATTGCGGTGAGTATAGAGCAGCGCGCGGAACGAACAGGCGGGGGAAACTGGAGATCCCGAGAAAACCCGCCGACCAGTGGCATCGTCTAGCACAATTCCCGCATGCGAAAATCCAACAGCGATCCCGCTGGGAATCGAAGCCGGTACGCCTAAGTGGGAGGCGAGGAGTCTAACCACTAAGCCATCGTAGCCCCTCGAAAATTAAGAAAATTTTTGTTTTTTGCTTCGTTTTAATAAGTAACAGACATAACTGGCAGTAGTACAAAAAATCGTAACAATAGGCAGAAGTAATTTTTTTTTTCAGATCGCTCGCCCCATAATTCTTGATATATTCGTGTAAAATAGCAGCAAGCGCGTACTCGCCATAACACTTTTGCCACATAAATCCATACTTTGTATAGACTGTTTACGGTAAAGTGAGCACTTTTGAGGCCCTAATTATTTTTTTCCTATCGGTAATTTTTCATCCCACCATCACATTTTTAAATAAATATTGCATATAAGTAATACACACAGTGTATATATCTCAACCGGACTTGAAAGTAAACGTCTAAGGCTACAATAAAATGTATTTATTGACTATTATTCCAAATGAGAGGGCTTCAAAAAGTGCTCGCTTTATCGTGAATAGCCCATACCGAATTAAGTACAGAAATATACACGGGCTTAAGCGTTGGCTTTGAACGCTGATCATCGTACCTCGGCCCGACGGGACCCGTGTCGCGCCACGAATGTTACGTCATCGGAACTGCGTTAGCCGCGCGCATGCGCAGAACGCGCGCGGAGTTTATTGCGGCGCCCGCCCACCGCAGCCCGGCGTTAACGATACCTACAGGTCGTTAAAGGGGGCATCTCTGAATGCCGGCGAGTGTTGCGCTGTGAGCACGTGTGTGCGCGCGCGCGCATGCACGTGCATGTGGGGGTATGCGCGGAGTGGGTCGTTACCCACCGCTCTTCGCCCCGCTTATGCTAGCGCAACCGCGCGTGTGATTAATCTGTAAAATTTGTGGCGCGGCCTTATAATTCCCCTCCTCACAAAGACGTGCCTTTCACTGGTGCCCGCGCGCCGCCGAGCCTGCTCTCTGGCGGCGAGATACGGAACTGTCGCCAGCGAGCTTTGTACATATCCACAACATATTGCACCTGCGGAGTGGGGTGGGTACAATTATTTTATTTAGAAGGGAGTCTAATATTAATATATTCCTTATTTAATAAAATACCGTCAGCCTTTAAAACATTTAGCCTGTATAATCCAAAACTATTTAAGTTTAAACTAAGAAAACTATTGCAGAAGCTGGAGTAATTTTTTAATGTGGAATGGAATTAATGTGATTATGATAAATTAAGCGTTTTTTATCAATCTTAGGCAAAACCACTCAAAGTCTTACTTATAGCCCATATAGTACAGCAACATCATATATGTATCCGTGAATAGAAATGTTAAGTCACTGTAATGTGTCGCTATCCTAGACAGACGGTGTCTCATTATGACGGAGCTGTCTGCTGGGTTTGGCACTGCAGCATTGCACATTCTTACGACGCTGCGCCGAACCAATCAATACTGTCTGGTGTTCGTCCGCGACCGGGCTATAACCATTCAGCAGACTACTGGCGAGGCGACCGTGTAAGCCTGGAGACATGTACGGCCTTTACAGTAGCCGCCACGGAAGTAGTCAGATAGCAGGTGTACATGGAAAGTAAAATAATTCTGATTTTTTTTTACACTATAACTGTTCCTAAACTATTCGCCAAGATAACATTTGTGAAACTACAATTTAGATTTGAACAACACGCTACTGTTGGAGATACGAATTCTGAACCTGGACCCGCTTAATTTGTGGTTTAAAATGTTGCAGGTACGAAAATTTTTCGGTGCGACTGTACTTAATGCTATTGTATACCTAGCATTTTTTTTTTCTTTCCGCGTTTGAGAGGCCGAGAAGCTTAGGCGCGATAAGGGCCATATTGGCACGTGCATCAAGTGCCCCATCGCCGCTAAGCGCAAGACACTGAACTGGCGTGCGATGTTCTCGACGTGCTGCATGTCCTATTATTTCATTGGTGGAAAGTCTATGCGAAGATTCAATGCAGGGCGCTTGAGTAGTTTTTATGTATCTGACTGTTATATTTTAAGATACAGCGTTTTGAATACGCCGTTTTTTAGCCGTTTTGGAGTGTTCTCAAATGGAGAATGAGTGCCGGCATTTTTGTGCTTTGTTTTTCGCAAACGAAGGTATAAAACGTGACAGCATGTTCACCACGTGCTGCACGAGGGGTGAAGTGCAGCTACCTCTCGGCGAGTGTCCTGAACTTCTACAGGAACTGCTCACGGGCGACTCTGACGAGGGCGCTGATTACAGACAGTTCATCAGAAACTGTAATGCAGCATAATCATTCGCCTCTGCCTCTTTCTGTGAAGACGGCTTTGTGAATTCTCCTGGCCGCTCTGTTTACACATTTCAGATACATGCGTCAAGTCAACAATTACGTACTAAAAACTGAAATGAACGACCGAAAAAACCTCTAACGTCGCTTAACGGTAACCTTTCGTATGAATTAATATGTCTTTACTGTAAACAAAAGAAGCTCAAAGAATGATTATTTCTTTGCTATAAAAAAAAGTGATTTCTCCATAAAACAGAACGTATAAAGAAAATCTATGTTTTTGTAACCTTCCATTTGATTTATAGCAATATTGTTTTACAGTAGACAAAACAGCCTCAAATAAATGGTTTTCTTTCCAATCTAGTAATATCAATAATAATACCTATATTTGTTTGTAATGCGAAATAAATGGGAATTTAATGATTGATTACGTTCTGAGAATGAACACAGAAGTACAAGAAGCCAAAAGATAATAGTTTTTAAAAATGATAAAATTATGTTCAATGCCCTAACAAAGTTACAATTTACAAAATTAATCTCAAATATAAGTAACTGCACAAAATATATAACTTAAATCCATGATGGCGTTCAACTTGCCCCCTTAAGGAAAAAAAAAAAACTAAATATAAAACATGCTAAATTATATTGTGAACCAGCACACTGAACAAGCCAATTAAGGCTCTTCTGTAAACGTCATAATTCATAAGTTAACGCATATTATTATCATTTCTACTGAAAATTTTAAACTCACTGTTATTTGTGACGGGCGTCAAGAAATGCGCGTATTAACGGTACCAAACGCCACTTTAAAGCGTAGTAGAAAAATTGCGTCTTAAATTTACTGCGCCAGTTTCTGTTTAGCTTCTGGTTATAAATAATGGCTACATTTTAAAGTTAAAACGGGGGCGTTCTTATTCTGGCGGGGGCCCCGGGTTGGGCGCCAAACACCGCCACGTCAGCTGCTCGGGCGATTGTCTGGCGTGCGGTGAGTAATCGTCAAGGGTACGTAGCTGCCACACCCCCCTCTTCTTTCCTCACCCAGCCACGGCCGCCCCCGCAGCAGGGTTGGAGGGGGTAGGGGAGGGGTGGCAACTCCACCTCGGCGCACCTGTTTACTCAAGCGGGCCAAAAATACGCCCGCGCCGGCCGCCCGACACTTTTCTCTTCTTCTCGAGGGATCTCGTGGGACTGACTGAAAGCAGAAACACGTCTTCCAACCAAAAACCTCCACCGCCTTTCTCCTTTCCGCGACGAAGACACGCAGCCTAAATAATGTCGCCCTTA
>NQII01000517.1:306342-351302 GCA_002778355.1 Clitarchus hookeri | reverse complement strand
GTCTTTTTCCCGAACCACTCGTCTCCCTCTTCTGACTGGTTATTTTCGAGTCTAGTATTGTTTTCACTGCGCGGCGTCTCGGAGTGTCTTCTGTCGTAGCTCTGAACTTCATGTCGGCGAGTGTAGGGGAAAAGGGGGAGGGGGGCGGTACACTACTCGCCTCCCACCAAGGCGAACCGCGTTTGATTTCCGGCGGAGTCGCCCCTAGATTTCCGCATGTAAGGAATCGTGTCGGACGATGCCGTCGGTGGGCAAGTTTTCTCGAGGATCTCCCGTTTATTCCGCTCTAGCATTCCGCCGCTGCTCCATCCTCACTTCGCATCTACGGAAAGCGGAGAGTCAATGAGGGTGAAGTGAGGTGAGTATGGAGCGGCGCCGGAATGCAAGGACCGGGGGGAACGGTTGTTCACCGGAAAAACCCGCCAACCAGCGACATCGTCTGACACGATTCCGACGTGCGAAAATCCGTGAGCGACCCCGTCGGGGATAGAACCCGGTTCGTTTAGGTGAGAGGTGAGTAGTCTGACTACCACACCACCGCGGCCCCAGTCTCTTGGGCCGTGAGCAACGTAGTAACTCGGACTTCCTAGCCGTGTAAAGTTTTATTTTGAGGCGTGTATAATCTTTGGGTTAAGGCGGGCGGTAACGGTTCAGTTTGAAACTCTGCCATGAAGATATCTTCCCAGATTGTCGTATGTTCCAAGTATGTCGCGCGCACGCCGTGACAGGCGTGATGGGCAAGCGGACGTGACGCACGCGCAGGCTGGACAGCTTCCAGTGATCTCCAGCGGGACTTTGGCGATGTAGTCCGCGGAGGAGACAGGCACAAACCTGCAAGTAGGTCGGCGCTGGGCGACGGCGGAATGCAGTATCTCACTTCTCACCAAGTCGCCACTCCATTACCGATGTTGTTTTATAGGCTAAGAACTTTTGAAAGCCCTCCTTAAGATCTAATTGCATGTGCATTGTGTATTCTTCCACCATAATAAAAATTTACATTGCACTCTATTCATGCGCCAGCCTAGGGAACCTGGGAAATTATTAGAAAAGGAAACATTTTACAAATTTGCCCATTCTTACAGGAAGTATAATTATTAATTTCGGTATTCACATATGTTTACCCAATACTTTCAACTCAACGTTAAGGCACGGATCTAATTTCCCTCCGTCGTTGCCAACTTTATTGGGCGCACGCCAGTAAGTGTGCCCGTTAAATTACACGCAGGTTGGGGCAGTGACATTTTTCAAAGGTTGATTTCAAAAGCGCTCACTTAACCGAGAACAGCCTTTACGCATGGACTCGTACAGTGAAGATACAATATTTGCCTTTGAATTAACCTAAGGCAGGACTCTATGTAAGAGACAAGAAAATATCGCCGGTTCAATACATTATCAATAGTGGTGTGTGGATTTCGCAAATTCTTCCGGTGGCAGGGTAGACTTCAAGCACGACTACTCTGCTGTCTCTTTCATAATTGTACCACATAGGTTTTGACACATTCTGCGCAGCTCTTTAGCCAGTAAAAAAACAAAGGACTAATGTGACCGTATCACTTGCAATCAAGTTGAACAAAAAATTGCCCCGCGCCATAGCAGCAGAAGCCAATGAATACGGTCCGAGTAAATAAAGAACTGAAAAGTTTAAGCTGCTGTTAAAAAATATATATCGCTAAATTGACGTACCTCTCTTTTTCAAACACCAGCTGTATGTTCATTAGTTGCTGCCCAAATGAGTTGCCAATTCTACCCCAGAACAGGCAGCTTGGGATTCGGTGCTTTATTTTCTTTGAAGGTATGTTACTCACCCAAAGTCGTCGAGGCCGTGTCATAAACTGTGATACAATAACAACGTAACCTTTGAGGCCCCGAACGACAGTTCACGTAAACAATGAAAATATGCATTTTGCGTAGAGGTATAAAAAATGTTTGGCAGTTCCCAAAATGTGTGCTTATCCATATTAATGCCTTGCATCGACACGGGGCAACATTTCTCATTCCTTTGAGTACATCCATAATCATAAAAAACTATACAATGTATGCTTTCTAACAGCCCTAAGAAATCGAACCAATGCCGAACTCGTTCAGAGGGCTGTATTTATAATTAAAAAGCTATCTCACATAAACTGGCGGTCAACCGTAGAATTTCAAGAAATTTTAAGAACATAGACTAATAGCATAGTTTCACATGGGCTACATAATAATTTTTTTAATTTGTTTGTCAATTACAAAAATTCAGCCCTAATCGCAGATTACAATTGCACACTACTAGATGGGTTATGGGAACTGTAACACATCGGGACCTGGGACCGGATCGTCGGAGCTGTACGTGCTGTCACTCCGGTCGGCCGGCGGCCATCTTGGATCAATGTTACCTTGACACTGACCTTTGCCAATTACCCCGGTGATATTTGAGTTTGACCCCTTGCAAAACTAAAAAAAAATCCCAAAAAAATTATAAAAATTAAAATTAATCAAAAATCATAAAAATTTTATNAGGATACGAGTTTACTTCCCACAAGACCAAGGGTTCGGGATGAGCAGCCACCATCGTGCCAGCAACAATCACGCCCAAGAATTGTGGCAGGGTCTAGTTTGGTTAATGACAATGGTTTCGTAAAAGCCCAAACTACATTCGATCACAGTCTAAAGATCTATGCTCCCACAACGAGAGCAGGTATTCGAAGGATATTTGCACATGTTTAGCTCGAGGGGGTGGGGGGAGACATAGCTATTGGCTCTCCATATAAACACATCACCAATAAACTTTAATAAATGGCTAGAATGCAGCTTAGCAGAAGTGACCCATTCAACGAAAGGAAGGTATTCGAATCGAAAGGCAAGATAACGAATATACTGTAAAACCTCATACTGGAAATATACATCACGAGAAAGAAGCATACAAAGAGCGTGTTTCGGGGTAAATATTAACGAAAAATCAATCACCGAGTGCCCCTTCCCCTCTAAACAACATACTTGCAACCCTTCAGCAAAACATTTGTTGGCATTTTATGTTGGATTAAAATCATGTGCCGTGTACATATGCGGTATGCAGCTTTCTATAAAGTAAGCATGGCTTGAAAAATTCAAAAACNGTATGAGATATGCACAGGGAAACAGCCCGTGTATTTTCCCTTATCTAGGCATAGACGCTCATTATTAAAAACATTTCTTCCCTTGTTTAAAATCAGTACGTTAGGAAAATTAGGGAGCGGGAAGCCATTATTCTAGATCCCAATTCCCGGATATAAAACTCGTTATACACTCAAATAATGTACATATAGTAAGTTTTGCAGGGAAAAAATTTATATACCGTGAGAAGACGCTTGCGTAGAGGTACACGTACCACAAATACTCATTTATAAAAAACTGTTACCTTCAGCAAACAAAATTACTGTATTTTCATACATTCACATGCACTTTCTCCATTAGGAGATATATCTGCTCCACGGTAAAACTCCCCCGTCCTCGCCGGCAGAGTCACAACACACTGCGACGTTTCTTAAGCAGAATGAAAAGTGACATGCGAACATGTGTATGTATGTATATGTGTGGCCTCTAATCCAGCAGGCGTCAATGGTATTCACTCTTTATGAATAAGGCAAGCAACATACAGTTTTATTCCTGAGATACTAGTCCACCATGCAGATTTTACACCACAATACGAATTCCAGCAAAGACACGCGCATACAGCTCTCATTTACCACCCGTCGACCTCGTCGAGACATATAGGGAATGACTTCACAAGTGCGAAAAAAATTAGAGCATATTGCAGCCAGTGCATTACAGACGCCATGAGATTTTAGATTTGTTTTAATCCCTTTAGAACAGTAGAACAATAATTCTATGTACACATTTTTTTTGTAAATAAATGCTGGCTCGAACTCCAGCTTTGTTTTTTTTTTTATAAAAATCATATGTGACGTTTTTTTATTAATTCGGGTGATACCAAATATACTTTGTAATGCTGTAAAAATAAGAAATAAGAAAATAATGCACATTCTCCACTTTCTCATACGTCAAACACGCGCACACAAAGAGCCCGAGATGTCCCAAACTGCGGGGAATCTGATAGACGCATTAAAAAACTATTACGACAAAAGCGTAGTTAAAGAAGTGGATAGGAGTCCCAATACAGAAGTAAACGAGAGACATGTGCAGTCGTAATTTGAGCTCACGCACATGTCCAGCCGCGCTGCACCACGTGTTTAATAGGACTTTGCCCTAGCGCACTGACCGCTGGAGCGCTGTGTGAGACAGCGTATTTTGGAGTTTTTAGAAAGGGGGAGGGGGCGGTCTTGTTGCTCTAGCAGCATGTTTTATTTCTCACACACGCCAACTTTAATTCATAGGTTAATAAACACAAATATCTACACGCACAAGTAAACACCAGGGGAGACCCATATTCAGGGGGACCTGGATTCGATTCTCAACTCGTCCGGCCCGAATTTAGTTTTTTAAAATCACTCCATGTGAATGCCGATATGGTTTCGTGGCCGAGTTCTTACTTGTTCCCGTTTGGCCTAGCAACTCGCCCCGTCTCAAAATAGTATAAAATTTAGTTTTATTATTATTTTAGCTTGCACATCACCTAGGAATTGTTAAGCTCACGCTACTATTTTACTAGAATCGAATAGACAGTCATGAATAAAACATATTTACATCTGTTCATTATAAGAGGAAGGCGTTTGCGCTATTTTCTCTCGCATCGAATCCGTGACATTGGGCTTTCAGAACCACGAGTCATTCTCGTTTCGAGAAGAAGAAAAAAAAAATCGTAACATATAATGCAAGCAAATATGTACGTATTCATTTATGTATAAAAATTAAAGTTAAATCGCAACACGTACTGCAGGCAAATATGCATGTATTAACTTTTAAAAAAAATCTGTATATTGAGCGAAAAATGTATTTGGTATCACCTATTCCTTTTATTTCTCAGGCATACCGAGATACCATTTTGCATTTTACAGGTATTTAAAGCTACCATTTTGCACACGATTCTTTGTTGGGCCAGTCCAATAATGCTAGGTATATATACCGATTCAGGTCATTATTTTTCTCTTCGCAACCAAACTATAGAGTCATTTGATCCGCTGATGCATATACTTAGAAAAATTTTCATTCCCACATACACAGTGATCAATTAGTGTTAAACAAAATGATTTAGAGAAAGGGGGATCGAACAGAATATTCGATCCGCTCACTTCCGCAAATATGAATGTAAACCTCCTTTCATGAGTAAAAGATTTAAGCCTTGTTCCGACTGGAAAACATAACATATACGAACTCATTATATTTAGGTAATATATATATAATATATGAAATTATGGTTAGAGAAAAAAGGCCGCCATTACAGAAATAAGGGGAAAATATACCTATTAACGAACTTAAGATAATACACATCATGGCCTGAAGAGTGAGACATATTTATATTTCCGAATCGACGTGATATTACGAGGTGAAAAAAAACTGATTATTTTAAGTTGTATTAATATTACACCTTCATAGAAAACGGCTATGTTTACACAACAAGGACCTGACCACTGAAAGAAAATTAAATCCTAGTCCCCTAATATCATTTTTCACAAATACACAGTACACGACATAATTATCAGAGATGAATACCGATTCTAAAATAATCCGTAGTTCTTTATTAACATGCAGAGTTACATACACACGTTAGCAATATTTCAGCCCAGCCATACCAGTGTATCATAGACATACGAACGATAATTTTTTTTAATGCCAAAAGCGAGTGCTATCTCTTCTATTGTCGATGTTCATTTTTGCGATTATCTTTGTGTACCTCCATGATGCACAAGAAGATTTCTGAAGCTTGCTAACATACTTTCTCTCTATCAGCCCCTCGTCATGCCACGAAGATATAACATTTCGCATTATGCAAATACTTAAGCAATAAATTCGCGAAAAAATGTCAAGCGTACTAATGTTTTCGCACATAAGGTTTTTATACCCTGTCAAAATAAAATAAATATCAGGTTGCAGGAGAAATAACTTAAGTCAGAAGGCCTACTACAATTTGCGAAATTATGAAAATTTGGACATATCAGTTCAGGCTCCCCATCGAAAACAGCACCCCAGGCCCATTTTGTAACGATGACCCCTTCCACGATGTCGCATAAGAAGGGGACCGCGGCGACGCAGTGGCTAGAGCTCTCGTTTCCCAACACGAGTACGCGCACGGCATTCTTTCTTTTGGTCACGCGTTTTCGCACAGAAGATCCATCCCAACAACAGCCCATTATTCACTCGGCCTCTTCGCGCCAACACGACGAGACAGGTTCTATTCCCGGCATGAATGATCCCAGATTGACCACTGTACCAATTAAGTTCCTATAAATCTATATTTAATCACCAAGCTCGAACTCCATCTTCTTACGGGAAAACAGAACAGGCGATGTATGAATACTAATTACGCAAATTATGTCTCCACATTAGTGTATAATTCCATAGATAACATGCACGAGAAGCAATGCAAGCGTAGCGGAAGTAAACAACTGATAAAATAAGCATTGTCTCAAGGACGTCGAATTAGAGAAATATCCCGCAGATGTTTGTTATACATGGATAAACGCGTTAGCACATAGTAATACTGGTTTATTAAAGCTGCCGCTGGTGTTGAGGTTATGATATAGCAAAATGAGAACCACTCAACCGATTTCGTTCAAACAAACTTAATTGCCATTCATGCATTATACACAAGCTCTACATGACCAAGAACATGTAAATTTCCCTTTGTACCAATTAACTTTCTATAAATCCATATTTCATCACCAAGCTCGAACTTAATGCTGGTAACATGTCGTTTACGAGTTGGGCTGAAATGAACCCACAAGACATAATTTGTTGGAAGACCGTGCCAGTACATGAAGGTGTTATAAATCAGGCTGCTGTAATTAGTATTCTTACATCGCCTGTTCTGTTCTCCCATAAAAAGACGAAATTCGAGCTTGGTGGTCAAATAAAGATTTAAAGAAAGTTAATTGGTAAAATTGGAAATTTGTATGTTCTTGGTTATGTAAAGCTTGTGTATAATGCATAAATGACAATAAAGTTTGTTTGAACGAAATCGGTTGAGTGGATCTCAGTTTGCTGTAACATAACCTCAACATCAGCGGCAGCTTTAACACACTAGCATTACTGTGTGCTGGCGCGTTTATCCATGTATATCAAACAGCTGCGCGATGTTTATCTAATTCCACGCCCTTGAGATAACGCTTATCTTATATCTTGTTTACTTCCTCTAGCTTGCATTGCTTCTCCTCCATGTTATCCACCGAATTCTCTTAACAGTTCAATGCTCCGTGCAAGAGTGGTGTGTCTCTAATTCATTGTTTAACTTATGCTCAGAACAGAAGTAAATACAGATTTGCATCGACACGAAAATATAAATATGTATCACACTTCGGGCCATGATGTGTATTATCTCAAGTGCATGTGAATGTATGAAAAAACAGCAATTTTGTTTGCTGAAGGTAACAGTTTTTTTATGATTTTGCACTTATGGTGGATGACCCTCTACGCGAGCGTTTTCTCGCGGTATATAAAACTTTCCCTGCAAAACTTACCATATGTACATTATTTGCGCGTATGAAAAGTTGTATATCCGGGCATTGGGAGCTAGAAATATCGCTGCACGTGGAGTAACCATATGTATATTTCTTCCCGCTCCCTAATTTTCCTAACGTACTGATTTTAAACTGGGGAGGAAATGTTTTTTAATGATGAGCGTATATGCCTTATGGGGGGGATGGGTGAACGGTATTCTTCACTGTGCATATCGCATACCGCGGGGGTAGTGAAGTGATTTTAACTCTGTTTTTGGATTTTTCAAGCCATGCTTACTTTATAGAAGGTTGCATACCGCATCTGTACACGGTACATGATTTTTATCCAACATAAAATGCCAACAAATGTTTTGGCTGAAGGGTTGCAAGTATGTTGTTTAGAGGGGAAGGGGCACTCGGTGATTGATTTTTCGTTAATATTTACCCCGAAACACGCTCTTTGTATGCTTCTTTCTCGTGATGTATATTTCCAGTATGAGGTTTTACAGTATATTCGTTATCTTGCCTTTCGATTCGAATACCTTCCTTTCGTTGAATGGGTCACTTCTGCTAAGCTGCATTCTAGCCATTTATTAAAGTTTATTGGTGATGTGTTTATATGGAGAGCCAATAGCTATGTCTCCCCCCACCCCCTCGAGCTAAACATGTGCAAATATCCTTCGAATACCTGCTCTCGTTGTGGGAGCATAGATCTTTAGACTGTGATCGAATGTAGTTTGGGCTTTTACGAAACCATTGTCATTAACCAAACTAGACCCTGCCACAATTCTTGGGCGTGATTGTTGCTGGCACGATGGTGGCTGCTCATCCCGAACCCTTGGTCTTGTGGGAAGTAAACTCGTATCCTGCTGTGGAGGAGACTGTACACGACGGTTTTTGGCAGGTGAAGGTCCTACAGCTACACAGTCTTTTGTTTGCATGCCTCTACAAGTTATTGAGCCTAGCAATTGCTATGCCACATTGAACACTCTTATATGTTCGATCTGCATTATTCGTACATTCACACTTTTCGTGTCATCGAATACATTTGGTGAATGCAAACGAAGTGTTACAGTAGCGTCACGTTTACTGAATTAACTCCTCTGCAAACTAGATAAGTGGTAAATATGTAAATAAAAAAAATGTTCTAGCACCGTATTTTATTGGGTTATATATTACTCAAGAGACTAGCAGGCCCAAACCGAAACTCCAAATTTGAGAAGATTTGTAAATTCGCGGGAAAATATGTGCGTATTACGTGCATGCTTGATAATTACCTGCGACCTGATGTAATTAAATATCCCGAACTACAAGCCAGAATGCTAAAATACGAGGAGTGAGGGAGCGATCTGTTACCTCTGGCATGTGACGAAAAACTGTGCCGAGTGTTGTCATTGTTCCCTTTATATACTTTCCATACACCAGCATGCTCTGGCGGATAATGCTGAAAGCAAGAGCGGTAGTGGTAAGGGATTAAGTGAGGGTGAATAATTCTTCAGACTAAAGTGGTGTGGTAAGGAGTATCGGAATATATACTCAATTTCAATGGTAATTTTATTAGCATTAAAACGAAAAAAATTGTTAATCTATCTTAATTAAAGTTTTTAATACAAACAAATTATTGATTTAATAAATAATGCTGGTAGGTATTACGCTGATTGAAAAAATAGTTTTTAAATAGGATGTAAAATTCAATTTTATTATATCTATGAAACGAATGTGAGTGCCGACAGCTCACTTTGCTACTGAATCGACAAAATGAGCTGTTACCAGCATCTCGCCTGGCAGAGAACTCGTGAAATTAACGCCACCTATGTGTTGAAAATAGAATCAAATATGGAGGGCGCCGACAGCACCACCTATAGTTTAAAAATATAAACAAATATGGGTGCTGCCTGGTGGCTAAATATGTATCTTACATGGTGACGAAATCGGTAATTAAAATACTAGCGCAATATAGGTGTTGAAAGTATAAACAAATGATAAACGAAATATAGAAGGCGGTGGCATGTATAGCATTGGTAGGAGAGAACATCAACTCTCCTGGTGGCTAAATCGATATGTTAGGACTGCCTGGTGGGTAATTTGGTAAATAATACATTAGTACCACTTAGTTGTTGAAAACGTAAACGTATGGAATCCAAGATGGCCGCCTCCAGCAATGTATAATCAAATGACAAACTAAAACCCCAATGAGATGGATGCGTACGACGGAATGAGCAATAGTCGAGGGTTTGGAGGGCGTGTGGTAATTGGGCAATTAAATATATTGGAAGGATGTGGTGCGATAGCGACTAATTGGTAGAACAAAGGTGAGTAATTAAAGGTAGGTGTGGGGCAATTTGGCAATTCAATATATAGGAAGGGGTAGTGGTGGGGGTGGAGACCTGCCAACTAAACAGCCAATAGCAATTGGCGAGGGTCAGTCGTGTGTTGGTCGGTTGCTGGGGAAACTGGAAATCTTAAGAATTTTAAGTTTTTAAAATAAACTTTTTAAAATATTTTTTAAATAATTTTAGTAATAAATGTTTAAATCTTTTTATAAGATGATTTAAATTTTTTATATTATATTGATTTTAATTTTTTAAATATATTTTGTGGATTTTTGGGGGTTTGCAAGGTCGAAGGTCAATGTCATGTTACATGGATCCAAGATGGCCGCCGGCCGATCGAAATGACAGAGCACGAACAGCTCCGACGCTCAGGTCCCAGATCCCGATGTGCCAAAGTCCCCATAACTCTCTTTTCTGAACTGGCCTCCAGTAAATAAAAGCGTGAGATTTATATACTGATATACGATTAGTTAAAAGTATGAACTGAAAATATCCTCACGGGCGCTGTACACAGCAGGTTATATAATAAATACCATTGCTCTGACACGAATGAAAAACAAATTATAAATAGACTTTGTTCTTCGTAAATTAGCTGATTTGAAAGAGTTGCAGGTAGATAATATTTTTAATTAATAATACTCTACCCATCATCTCTGCGTAGAAGGCATTGGTAGCCCAATTAAACAACTAATCTACTTGTTGGGACAAGGTGTGGTAGATGTTATACGTGTGAAACTATACTATGAGACAGAACTGTATCATAGAATGGAAATCTGAAGCTTAATAGTGTTTTAAGATCAGTCTGCGTTCCCATGAGTTTACGAGTCGCCCTTACGTTAGCTGACAATTATTGCAGGTATTCGTTCGGGCAGGACGATGGATGAGAACGTGTGAATGTACATGTACAGAAGTGATATGAGGAAAACAGCCGATGGGGGTGAAGCTATAGTAGAGATGGAATGCAACGCAACGCAACGGGGTGAGGATAAGAGGAGAACCCGGGGAAAAGACACCGATGAACGGTAACTTCCATCACGTTTCACGTTTGAGAAAATCAGGATGTAATGTCGCGGGGAAGCCAGTTGTCTGGCCAATGCACCACCGTGGCTCCGTCATACAGAAATGAAATGACGTGACGCACTGAAAAAAAATCTGCCAATAAGTGACAATAACATAACAGTTCTGTTAGTTTATAGAATAAAGTTTTTTTTTTTTTGCAGAATCTATTCGAATATTGCTGAAGTTGCTCTGTTGAAGGAAAATTCTTTTCTGTGATAGGGACAGTGAACTGTGGCGTACGAACTATATTCATAGTTGCAGATACAGCCACAGGCAAGACCATAACTTACAGTTCTGTTTCAATTACATATATATATACTTTAACCATGTTTAGTTGGTACCAACAACCAATCTGATTGCTTTTCCTGTATTAGCAGTCTAGATGGGTTATATGTACAAAATTTAATCCCTACAGCCAAATTATATTTCTTGGCGCGGGCCATTTAATGCAAACGCACTTCTTTGATCACTGGCTTCGTTGAGGATTTGGAAACGCGCCTTATGTCTGCTTAGCTACCTCACGGTAGAGAATTTTCTCTGCTGACTGGACTACCATCTGGCAAGTCTCTATCCAGGCGTCGACTGGTGAACGATGTTCAAGAAATGTCTCCGGGATGTTCGTGTCGCGAATCACGCGGGCATGTCTGACATGTGTACGCGTGCGTATTCCGTGGCGAATGATCTCTTCTTTTCTTTTTGGCGTGCAAGCAGAAACGTGCGCAGCAAAATTTCGCATGCTCGGTGCGTGCTCATTTCAGATGCCTGTCTCTCCCCCCTCGAGGTATTCCGACTCGCTACGCGCCGTCCTCTGGCACGCGTTCAACAAGAAGCATCTCGATGATTTTTTTCCCGGACTAATTTGTGGGCCGGCTTGTTAACGCTTTTAGACGACTCGGGGAGCGAAGCACGATGGCGGACTCGCGGCTAGATTGCTTCAAGTGGCCAGGATTACACTATAGCCAGGACTCTGCTTCCGCGACGGGCTTCAGCTAGCGCGCAACCGACAGCCGGGGAAACGCGAACATCTCTGTATTTTCTGTTCAGCCTCCGAGTCGAAGGCCGTCTTAATTTAGACTCTCAAGGCAGAAAAGTAGTAGCGGTATCCTATTCTAATTACAAGTTATCAGAGAAACATTTATGTGCATAATTCAAGGTTTCTAGTTTCATAGCGGGACAAAACATTGGAACAGACTAAAAATAAATAACAAAAATTTAAAACTTATATTTGTAACTTACGTTGTAAGTAGTAGGATTATGGGGAGTTTGGCTCAAGGGTTGGGGGCGGTGGAGCGACAGACCCATCCGCCGCTATCTTGAATTTCCCTTTTTGTCTTTTTCCCTCAAAAATTCTTTTTTCCATGAAAATCGACTAAATTTCCCTATTTCCATTAAAATTTCCCTTTTTCCCCCTCATAAAAGCACCGATCCCCCAGTTGCAAAAACGATCCCTCTAAAGGCACTTTTCGATCCATCAGAAGGATTTGGGGGGNGGGGGGGGGGGGATACAAATATAACTTTGCAATAATGGTCCTTTTGGTTCCTTCCTAGCGTTTTATATGGAATGGCAAATGTTTTACCGTTCCAAAACAGCGCGAAGGCCATTTATACGCAGGTTTGAAATTCATTCCATTCCCAAATAACCCTTGTCCACAAACATTAAATACAATTCATTTCATTTTAAGAGGAATGGTTGGTTTCAAAAGTCCCTAGTTTATACAGACAATGTTCGTGACCAGCAGTAACGCCCGTAACAGCAGTCATACAGCCACATTAAGAAATACACTCCATATAGATTTTTCGCTCTTTCCCGACAATCATTGCACACGGGCAAGGGACACTTTGGAAATGGGCTACTCATTTAAAGCGATAGATTTTAGCCGTCCTTGACTAGTCGATATGCCAGCGAGGACTTGTAGGACACGTCAGAATCCGGAAACTCGGGACGCGTTGACTTTTTATTCAAACTCGACGCCGATGGCAGCGCGATAAGGCGCCGTGAAAGCAAACGTCGCTGGCTCATCTGCCAATAGAGTAACGGCTGGCCCAAGCCACGACGCCGTGCGTGCCAATCAGATCGCTTTTCATTCAGGCCAACACCTGCCGAGTCTCGGGTTTTATCAGTCTGGCCAGCAACTTTGTCCAAGTGTCTCACGAAAAGAAAGCGGCATGGCCGGGAAGAGGAGAGGGAAGATTGGACACACAATAAGTCAAAATATGCCCCATTCGCGGTTACTTCCAACTTTTGTGAAGGCTTCCTAAAATATATTTCTGGCTATTCCTCCGCCTAATGCAAACATAGTCTAGAAAATTACGCTAAAAGGGACAATGCATCGTATTCGTGCGCACTCAGTTTGATAACATTTTACATGTCACCGACGGGAATCACCCTGAGATGATTTGCTGAGATGGGGCAAAGACTGGTTTCTTATTCTTCGCGTTTTGTTCAACCTACTCTTATACAGCAGCTTGTAAACTTCAATATTGAAATTGATAAAATTACAAACTTTAACCAAACAACACAGTTAGTTTGTGAGAAAATTAAAAATTGTAGATGTTTATTTTACGCCAATTACTAATTGTACGTCGCATAAAACAAAATAAGCCGATTTTAGCTGTTATGAACGTAAACATTACATTGCTGACAAAGTTATTAATTATGCCCGACAGTGTTGAAAATTTTTACTGCCATAAATTATTTCAAAAGTAAGTCTATAATTACTTTCCTTTACTGGAATTTTTCATTGATACTGTATGTATTTGCAAATTATTTTTGTGAGATTTTTGTCACAATTTTATATGGTTCAGGATTCTAACGCTTTTCTTTTCTTTTGTTCTAGGTGAGTTGAACGAGTCTCTGATTCTACGAGAATGTTCCCCGTCAAAGCAATGTCAGTGTGAGTTGTTCATAAAAATTTTTTATTTTATTGCATTAAGACATTTTAAAGTGCACAAGTTAAAATATTCATAAACATTATTGCTAATGTGTTATTAGAATTATTTTAAAAATTTAATTTAGTCGATTTTTATAAGAAAGCAAACATACATTTATTTAATCTAAGAGGTAATTTAATCAGCTGTGCTATAAATGTAGCTCTAGTCCACATCACGTATTAAAAAATAGCAGACAAATAATTTTTTTTATCTCAATCGTCAGTATTATTTACAACTACCTGCAAGATAAATAAAAAGGAGATGCACAAACTGAATATCGCTGCGTATAGATAAGCAGTGTTCTTTGAATGATAGATAAGCACTTGCTGAAATTTCATTGCGTTTACGTACGTAAATATTATCACTATCATGACACCAAACCTCGTGGTTTTGACCGTAATATCCGCAAAACTCATTTTAATGTAACGGACTTATTACTGCGCAAATGGCTTGCTCTGTATACCGGTTATTTCCTCAGTGGTTTCAACGTCAATATGGTAAGACTTTATACAGGCAGAAGCCACCACGATAGAGCTAGAAGATTGTGTTCGNCAGTGGTTTCAACGTCAATATGGTAAGACTTTATACAGGCAGAAGCCACCACGATAGAGCTAGAAGATTGTGTTCGCAGTTTAATATATCCATTTGCTGCAGTAGTCTATAGGATGACGCCAGCTCTTGGTGGTACACATTCTGTTGCAAGCTTTAATATGTTCGTAAATAGTGTCTCCATTTCAAAGAAATCCAAGATGCTACCAACAAGCCATCCTGAAGGGCTTTATTTCATACTTTTACGTTGGAATAATTCTTTGCGTNGAAATCCAAGATGCTACCAACAAGCCATCCTGAAGGGCTTTATTTCATACTTTTACGTTGGAATAATTCTTTGCGTCGACATTATCCTTTCCGAAATTTTTTCGCGCCGCTCTTTAAAATACAATTTTGCGATGTAAAATAGCTGCACTTCTGTGTTGTTTAGAATACTACAAAAATTATTTTGTATCGTTGATGTGGCTTTCATATTAACGTAGAATTCAATAGGGCCAAAATCTCTTTTGTGCGCATTTAAATAATTTTAGTTTAATGAAGATGTAAACGCAGTCAACGGTTATCTGATGATATCAAGTTTGTCCCTGAATCATATTTTTTTTTTACGAGTCTTGGAAATGCCTTAATTAAAATTTAAAGTCAATATTCAGGTAAAACACACGTTCCACTTACTTTACTATTTATTTATATGCAATAAAACATGTCGCCGTATGAAATACTTCCCCATATGGCATTTATGTTACGGAATGTGGAAGCACATTTGAAACCTGCACGAAAGAAGACCTTATCATCAGCTATGCTTGCGCTGGGGAGGTGAAACTGATAAGCACATCATGTGTCTCATCGGCTTATAACAAAAGGCACTGGGTTCCCCTCCCCCTTTCTCCCCTTCCTCTTCGTGCAGCGTGAAGCTATAGCACTTAAATTCTACAGTTTCGTTCACATCTGTGTGTTTTCAAACACACCGTCATGCAATCAACCGCCACCTGATATAAAGTCGCAGTTATTGCTCGTACGAGACGAACACAAAACGAGATCGTCGCAGCCCGCTAAACGAATGTAGGCAGTATCGGGTTTACCAGCATGCATATACGAAATGCACAATAAAATAATTAAGATCATTGCAAATTTTTCTTACATTTATTATTTGCGCTTCTAGATCATGAACAAGAGCTGGAGTATTCACAAATCTTACCAACTTACTAAAAATCAGATATATTATAGGACACTATAATTATAGTTCCTATAAATAATTGACACTTAACTTAAGAGACCAACAACTGCTTTTATTTTATAATACGATTACAAGGTTTACTCNTCCTATAAATAATTGACACTTAACTTAAGAGACCAACAACTGCTTTTATTTTATAATACGATTACAAGGTTTACTCCAAATTAAACCTGAGAAAGAAGCTAATATTAAATTTAATTACTAAAGTACTTTTTTTTCTTTTGGCGGTACCTCAAGATAATCTAGGCCTACTGCTTTGTCTGCCATGGTTGTAACGTCACACCACCAGCATTTTAGTATTTTACACAGCGTACTCTTGTGTTGCCTGCAGTTACACCCTTCCCTTTCAAATCAGTACTTTTGTATACTTGATTCTGAGCCTCTGGTTAGTGTACTGTGATCACCAGCAATATTTTCGGCGGATTATTTAAATGAAATTATTACACAGCTTTGCGATAGTTCTTTTTAGCCTGATTGTGCACTTCACAATTTGTTTGTGACCTTGTAAATTAAGTATGAGTGTGACTTCATGATTTAGCTACACTTGCTTGGATTTCTCACAAAAGTTTTTATCCGGTGGTTGCATTATAGTTTCGGCAGCTATTAAGAGTTTTACTGCCATTTTGCAACGCATCTTAGATAAATTAATTGTAGCCTTCACGCACCCCACGGATCATCGCTAGCACAATGGAGTAGTGTTTCCTTAGTTACCAAGTCATCGGAGTTTCTACTTGCGTAGGGCAAACTTTTACGTTCCGATCGTACCTTTTCTAGCACAGGAAGTTGGAAAAGCACGAATATTTCCCTTTAAAACCTTTCTTACAAGAGCGCACTATGCTTTCTTTATTGTAGTCTTCTGGTACGGGATAGACCTCGTTTATAACTGTGGAACGGGCTAATCTAATTATGCACGACGGAGCTTTAGGTTTCTTCTTGTCACATGGTCAGCACTTTAAATATCCCCCGTATTTACCAACTTCGCGACACCGTAAGGGTATTGGAGTGGTGGGGGTAGAGGGGGAGGGGTCATCCGCGACGACACGCAAGCAGTCGGACGGAAAAATAANCGACGACACGCAAGCAGTCGTACGGAAAAATAAAAGCGAGATAAGAGCTGTCGGGATATAAAATACGGTGGCCGCTCTTTTCGCCTTCATTCGTGGAGCGCATTTCATTAGCGACGTCCGCGGCGCTAACGGCTTCATCTCGGGCTCGCGGTGGACAATGTCCCGCCTCGTAAACAAAACATTGATGGGGGGGGGAGCTGTGCTGTTGTGGGTTGGCGTGTCAACGGGCACCTAAGCAGCCTCGCACAGGCTCCTCGTGCCGCCGAGCTGTTTCACGAAGACGGGGGCATGGCCGACCACGCCCACCGTGTTCATAACGCCGCCCGTCATGGATCGACGCGGGCGCAGTTTCGCCTCGTCCAGTCAAGGAAGATGCCCCCCTCGCCTTTTCAGCAGATGTCGACCTGCCTGGACGCGTCCGTCGACAACACAGACCGCGGCTATTCGCTTAGTTTCCCCGCCGGGACACTTACAATGATTAAAATGCTTGGCGTGGCACGCTCGTTTNTTCCCCGCCGGGACACTTACAATGATTAAAATGCTTGGCGTGGCACGCTCGTTTATGACAAATGTGTGGCTCACTTATATAGAGAAGCCCGGAAATTTGGTTTAAGCTTAGACAGTTCTGTAGACACCCAAGGCTCAGTCGTTTTCCCGATGACTTGTGTTGTACTCACGAAGAACACTTTGTTCTGTGTGGGTAGGATTTGAGGTTGACACATTCAGACCAAGTGTACACGTAAGCAGTGGCATGGTCAGAAATTTCTCAAAGCGCACCTCGTAGGGGTGGAAGGGGAGGTTTGCACTGACTGAAGTGAAGGTGTATGCTANGTCAGAAATTTCTCAAAGCGCACCTCGTAGGGGTGGAAGGGGAGGTTTGCACTGACTGAAGTGAAGGTGTATGCTATTCACGGTAAAGTGAGCACCTTTGAAAGCCCTCTCATTTGGAATAAAAGTCAATAAATATATTTTATTGTAGCCTTCAACGTTAACTTTCGAATCCGGTGAAATATATAAACTGTGTTTATTACTTACATGGCAATATTTATCTAGTAAAGTGGTGGAAGGATAAAAAATGGCTGATCGAAAAAAAGTAACTATGGCCTCCAAAGTGCCCGCTTTGCCGTGAACATCTTATAGGGAGGAAAAATAAGATAGGGCAGATTCTAGTAGAAAATAATCTCACAGTATATTAATATGCATTACATTAGACAGCAATTGCATACCTTTATCACAACTAAAGTATTATTAATAATTTTAATACTAATTCTTAACAACATAACAGGAAAAAGGGGGGGTGTGGCAAATCCAACTCCCTCCTCTTGGCTGCGTCCCTGCACATATGTATACGTAACACACAGGAACAGTGGCGTAGCCAAAAATGTCTGAAAAAGGGTGTTACATAGGGAAGGGAAGGGAAAGGAAGGAGTTTACACCGGTGTTACAGATGCCTGCACACGTGTTAAGGAAGGATACTAGAAGAAAATTATTTCACAATATAATTAAATGCATCAAAGTTCATGGCAATTGCATGTTTTCATGACAATATTGAATTCTTATTAATAAATATAATATTAACTGGAGACAACCGCAGGGGCCAAAAGAGGGGGGCACAACCCCCATACCCCCACCCCTTGGGAGCCGCGGTGGCTGAGCGGTTAGCCTGCTCGCCTCCCACTATGACGAACCGGGTTCGATCCCCGGCCGGTTCGGGAATTACAGCCAACTATGCTTATAAGTAGACTTGGGATGTACTTGGCGAGCGCGGTGCAACTCTAGACTAGCGTGCGTGAGCAGCCTTCGCTCTGTGTCGCACAGGTGGAATGACAGAGCATGAGACTCGTCCCGGTCAGGACGCCATGGGAAAGGAGACCAGAAAGAATATGAGAAAACTACGTTTGAATGACAGTGCATGAGACTTTTCCCCCGCCAGTACTCCAAGTGGTAGGATACCAGAAGGAATATGAGAAATCCAGGGTGGAATGACAGAGCATGTGACTCGTACCCGCTAACACGCCCGGTGAAAGAAAAACAGAAGGAATATGAGAAAATCAATGTAGAATGACAGAGCATGAGACTCGTCCCCGCCAGGACGCCAGTTAAAGGAGACCGGGAAAAATATGAGAAAACCAGGGTGGAATGACAGAGCATGTGACTCGTCCCCGCTAGGACACACGGTGAAAGGAGACCGGAAGGAATATGAGAACCATCCCCCAAGGGATAGAACGGACAAGAGAGAGAGAGAGAGAGAGGTAGGAATGAGGGAACATGAGAAATAAAATACAAGAGAGAAAATAAAGGAGACCGGAAGGAATATGAGAACCATCCCCCAAGGGATATAACGGACAAGAGGGAAAGAGAGACAGGTAGGAATGAGGGAACATGAGAAATAAAATACAAGAGAGAATACCAGAAGGAATATGAGGAAACTTTCCCAATGGATAGAGCAGGCGAGAGAGAACGGGCGTGGGGGATAGAGACTGGAAGGAATGAGAGACGTGGCATGACAGGGCAATGAACTCGAACATTCTTCAGACAAGACATGACAGGGCAATGGACACGAACATTCTTCAGATAAACGGATGGTGCTAGCATGGAATGACAGAGCGTGCTTCTATTTGATTTCACACTCTGTCAGGCATTTGCACAACTTTCGCCGGATTCCTCCGGATTGAGCAAACGTCAGCCGCATTGTGCAAAACACATTTTTTGCGGGAGATTTTTGCGGGTTTTGAGGGAAATTCGCGAAATTTTTGAGGAAATTCAGGCGATTTTGGTCGTTTTTGAGGGGGGAAAATGAAAAAAGTGCCTCGTGACGTCATCCAAGATTGCCGCCAACTTTTTCACTCGCCTTCATCCCCAATCTCCTGACGGGGAAGGAACGGTTTCTAACTATTTATGGAACTGCTTTCTGTAATTCGCTGTCAACATTACTGCAACATTTAAATTAAAAAGTAAAATAATAATGGACATATATATTTTTTTTTTTTACTTTTGTTTTACTGCTGCTCATTAAACTGCAAATGAAATGAAGTTGTCTTTTTGTAACTTACCTCAAAAATTCACGTACGCAAATAGAATGCATTATCTGCATACTCCCCGTTATCGGTGTGCTCATATGGACAGTGGTCACGCTCTCTGAATTTGTCACATTGTAAAATAAGAAACTGAGCTCGTGGGTTATTTGTTAGATATATATATATAATTTTATCTAATTATGCAAATGTATCATATAAAACTCCTTTTACATACAACGGTGCAAGGTAAAAATATCTCTTGTGTTACATTTTACAGCTGTACAAAGAAGTCTTCTGCTTCTTCGCAAGGTACATAATTTAGGATGATGAACACTATTCTTTGAACATTATTGTTGTTTATTGACTTTATTTTGTACTCACAACTTCGTCTTGTAAAAATATTTTATTGACAGCTTAGTATTGTAAAAATAAGATATTCCTGATTTTAACTGTATTGTAGTGCTATGTAAGGTATTTTGCCTAGCCGAATTGTGATTAACATCTCGTCATTCATGAATTTTGAGCTGGAGTCGAGGCTAGAAAAGAGGTTGTTAGATAAAAAGCTACACTTCCAAAAGTGTGCATTATTCATAAAATCAAAACTGTTTTATTTGCTCTTATTTGCTCTATTATCATTATGTAATATGTAAGAACGGGCGTTTATGTCACGCTCATCTGCGTATATCTGTAACCAGTCGCTTTCATACCACTGTTTTGTAAACACTAAAAGGCGGAAACATGTTATTTTAGAAACTGCAGACAATTATGTAATCTGTGGCCTTTACAAAAATAGAAAGTTTTTTTTTTATTTTCATTGTTATATCTTGCTCCGTATTATAGTGATAAATGGAATGGTTTATCGTACTGCGACAAGTATTCATTTTATGATAATTGCATTGAAAGTGGTCAGAATTATTTTGCACAGTTCACTTTGCCAGACTTAACCATTACAAACTTGAAAATGGGAATGTGTAAAGTGCACTGCCTGCCGGCTGGCAGCTGCGAAATTTTAATAGGAAATTTCACCTCAGTGTGTTAAGTTTAAAGACAGACGTTTCAAACAAAATACATTCTTCACAAATTTTTCAGGAGAAATTCCCTACAAGTGTATATTTCCAATATAGTGAGGCAGTATGTACTTCTTATGAAACGAAAATTTTAAAAATTTCTTGCTCTACATTTATAGAAATATCTCCGCTGTAGGGGACTCTTTCAAAAAAATTCGCGATGAATACATTTCGTTTGAAGCACCTATCTTTAAAATTTACACACTGAGGCCAAATTTTCTTAACATGGGATTTCCTATTAAATGTTGCAACTGCCAGCTGGTAGGCAGTGCCCCTAAATTCCTCCGATTTCAAACAACCCATGCTGAGGGCATGGTGAGGTACATTTTCAAGAACTTAAAGGTATTACCAGTGACATTTACTGCAGTGGTCAGTAATTAGTACTCGAGAAAAAAAAATTGCTGGACTAAATAAATACGCCTTGGCGTGTGTCTGGCTGCGTTTTTTTTTCTCAACAACAGATATCCTTAAGCCACCCGCAGTACGAAATTTGCGTTCGGCAGGGACGCTTATTTATTAAGAGATACGTCATGCGTTCATATACTTATACGGAGTTTGTCGGTGAGTATTGTGAGTTAAATACCGAACATGTGCGTATGGGATCACTTAAATTCACCCGTAAAACTGATAGAAACAAAATAAAAATAGAAGTTTCTTTGTCAGTCGGATATGTAGCGCACGTGTCAATGTGTGTGTGTGTGTGTGTGTGTGTGTGTGTACGTCCCCCGTCGGCAGGGTCGTAATTATAACTTCGAAGCGAGAGGATTGCTGCTTGAACGATTTCTTTCTTTTTCTGCTTTACAAGTTTAATAAATATCGCGTGTCGAACAAAAAGCTACTGCAAGACACCCCTTCCCCCTCAAACACAATCTTCTGTGTGGTGCGAACATGTAACTGCAGATTCAGCGTGTTTGCAGGCTTGCCTTGGGTCTCTTCCCCCACCCCACCCCCTCTTCGAAGGTCGTCTCGGACGACGGTTTTGTTTTAATGCGGCCGCTTGATTTACATTAATTGCTACCCGAATAAAAAAACTTAGCGGGCTCCAATAATGGAGTTATTGTTTCTCTTCTCTCCATGGCGTGGCCTGGAAAAAAACTAATGGAAAGTGGAACGGGCCGTGCTTACGGCGGATGTACGTAATATGCTGATTTAAACTTAAAACTCGAGGAATAAATAAAACTTATTCCCGGCGTCCTTGGTGCTGGGGCCACAGAGAGCCTAGGAGCAGACGGCGAACCGACGAGTGGCGTAGAGAACCACTGATACAAGTCATTAATGCAGAATCGTCACTTTTTCCAGTTGTTACGTAAGCTCTTTTGGTATCACGTGCTGGCTATCATAGACCGTTGCATGCTGATATTTCACTCGCAGAGTGGAAGAAAAAAACGCCTAGGACTTCTTAAAAAAAATGCATACATTTTCATAATATTGTCCATTCACGGTTACTTCCTACTTTTCTGAAGCCCGGCTAAAGTTCTACTTCCAGCATATTCCTCCGCCCCATGCAAAGAAAACTTAGCCGAGTCTTGAAAATTACACCAAAGGGACAACGCACTGCATTCGTCCGCAATCAGTGTAATAATAATTTGTATAAGAACTATTTCTTACTAGATATTACCAACACACTTATTTTCTCCCTGAATTTATTCATATTAATTATAGTTGAGTATAAATAAAATACATATAAGTAAAATTTTTATTAAATAATGAAAAGGTATTTTTATGTTAACACAAATTTAAAACATTTTTGATGCGACATATTTAGGAAACAGTCAAACACGTTATACATGGAGTGATTTTTCAAAGGTTTATTTTAATAAACTATGAGGAAACCGCGAATAGACTAAAATGAAATAAATAAATTCGCAAATAATAAAAAATTGCATACAATCGAACTTGAAAAAAAAAATGTATATAATCACGAAGAAATTATTTTCTTCCCCTTAGAACAAATATGTCTGGCGGAGCAGACAGTATCATTTCCTCGGCCCGTTGTATAATCTCCAGACCTTTTTTTTTGCTCAAGATTTGCTTGTTTGCCCTCGGGCGACTCATCACTAGGGCCAGTTACTTTTCGCGTAAAAATCGGAGCACACAGTAGACTTCAATACTATATGCACACCTCAGCTGTTGTTATACCTCCATTGGCCGCTGGTGCCGTGTCCGTCTTTGACCAAGCCACTCAGGACTAAGTAACTCCGATACTGAACCTTCGTGATTCGTGCGCAAACTGTTAACAGGGGTCAGAACAATTTTTTTAGCCAATCAAAGAAGCTGGACGACCCTACAGTGCTTTGGACTGTATCTTGTCTCGAAATATAATAGCACTGCCCTTACTCATCACACAATGAAACGCTATTCCGCAGCCGATGCCCCTTTATACTTGGTCAAGGACAGACACAGTATGTTCAGTAACCTTTCGCCTACACTGTTTCGTGGCGGTGCGAAGCTGACAAACTCGTTCGCGTTCTTCATGAATCCCTCAAAAAAGTTTGATGGTTTCAAATTTTTAGAAAAAAAATTAGTAAGCTTTCAAAACTGTAATGAAAGTTCTTAACCTGTACATTGCAAGGCAATAATACTACATATCAAGCTGTGAATATGGAATGTTTAGCGTCTCTACTTTACATTGGGAAGTTCCCTATGCATTTCACACTTTCCCAAGCAAATGTAGAAATGCTACCATGGGTGTATGGGAGAAAACCTTTACCATACGCTCTTTCTCAATACGGTCACCTGTTTTTCGCGAAAAAAAATTTACGCGAAGACTAGACTCCAATGTCCTATGGCGTACGTGAAGTTTTCCTTTGGTTATTGGCCACGTGTCTTTGTCGGGAGACAGTTCCTTACCAGACTGGGCCAATCAGAAGTAGGCAACCACGACACTGAGAGTCCGTGATTCGCGGGCAGACGCCTCCAATGCGAGAGAGTTAAAATCACGAAAGTGGATCTGAGCTCTAGTGTTTTGGAGTACAAGTAGTTCTGAAATATTTTGGCAAAAAACGTATGCATTGATGAGGTAAATTTACGAATAATTTTTTACCGTGTACGTACGCGTCTTGTTGCACTCAGATTCCATTTAATTCAGGGGCGCAGTATCTACGTATTCTCAGGGAGAGGGGGCCAAGATAAACCAAGAACACCACTCTTAGCCATGCTTTCGTGTCAAGCAGTTTACTACAGACCTATCCTATTGTCTTTTTTTTTTCATTATTTATAAATCCAGTATGGAGAAATTCTGCTAATATTGTCCCTGTTTATGATCTATCAAGATGATGACAAAACATTTCTTCCAGGATGCTGGCGCAGTGACCAGTATGAAAATACAATTAATGTTAGTTTTGTTAATAGTATTAGTTGGTCTGAAATGATCATAAAATCAAGAACCCCTTCGTCGCCCGCGAGAGTTGCATTATTCCTGTAAATAAGCTCTCATTCACGACTAGAGTCACCGAGGGAGGTGGCGCAGTGGTTTACTTCCGGACTAGCATTCGGGAGGACCTGGGTTCGAATCCCGGTCCGGCCATCCTGGTTTCGATTTCCCGTGGTTTCCCGCAATCACTCCAGGCGAATACTGGGATGGCTCCTTACCACAGGCCATGGCTTATCCCTGCTTCTCTGAGCAACTTTATCTGTCTCTTAACGACCTCGCTGTCGACGAGACGTTGAGCCCCTACCTACCTGTGACTAGAGTCAATCCAGAAGACGTAGGAAACAATTTCTCCTTCTCTCATAAGCCGATGAAAAACATTCTGGAAGTAATGCATGTATCCATAAAAACTTAATCTCAATATTAGACCATGAGTTATTTGCACACGCCCTGGACAACTCTTCAGCCAGTAACAAGCAGGAATAAACGTGACTGCACCACGGTCACCATGGCAACAGCCAATGAATAAACGGTTGTTGCCCGACCAGTTAAGTCTGAAGGACTTAGACGTCTAGGCTGCTTGCCGAATATTCGCTAAATCAACTCATGTGTAATTATTACGTTGCAGTTGACTTCATGGAAACTGCCAATGCCACAATGTTGTGTCGCCAGTGCGTTAAAAGAATGTTACGGCAAACTCCGTGGAACTCCTTTGAATTCGAGCGACATTAAAAGACTTCGACATCGCTCTGAAAGAAAATTCTACTATAGGATGTTCTCGGTAAGGAGACCACGTTTTGAAGCCCTGCGTAGGACCTACTTTTACAAGGGCCTGATTACTTCATTCACGCGCCATCGAAGTAAAACCGTGGAACCGTTACGAATATACACATGTTCGCAAATTCGTACTCTGATGTGTATAAAACAAGAAATACTAACTTCAACTTCAACAACAATTTAAACATTACACTTGCAGTTTGTCAAGTGCTAGAAAAACTATTTTTTTATTAATCCGCTACCACTTAACTCGGAGCCTACATTCCAGCGTGTAACGTAGTACATGTGTTGTTATGAGAAGAGATTATTTAGCTTTGTTCCAAAAGTACTCCATTTTGTGAACAGCCTTTAATTGAATTATAGCACAGAACATTACATTTTACAGAATACGAAAAAAAAATTTTTATTCGCTCGCTACCTCCGTCGTGTGGTTTAAGTACCAGCTCCCCTACTCACGCCCTCAAAACTAGCCTTTGGTGGTGCGGTGGGAGGAGGGGCAGAACAATTCCGGGCCCTCGGCAGGGCGGCTTTTGTTTAATAAAAAGCTCTCAATCCCCGCCTTCCTCGGCAGGTACCACCACATCAAAGAACATCCTCCCCGCCGGAGCAGGCCTCTCCCCTTACCAATAACACCCTCAGCCGACGAATCAGTCGGATTCCTGCAGCGCCAATGGCCGTCTTCCCCGAGGCTTCGTTTTCCCTCCCCCGTGAACTCTGCTCGCCGGAGATCATTCCAACCGCACGCCTTTCCTACCAATCTCCTGCGTTGGCCAGGCGCTGATCATTACTGCTGTATACGTAGAATTTAGGAAAAATCCTTGAGTTCTGTGGCCTGTTGGCTAGACTCCACACTCCTGTGGATGCTGGAGCCTCGGCTGTGTNAATAAACGGTTGTTGCCCGACCAGTTAAGTCTGAAGGACTTAGACGTCTAGGCTGCTTGCCGAATATTCGCTAAATTAACTCATGTGTAATTATTACGTTGCAGTTGACTTAATGAAAACTGCCAATGCCACAATGTTGTGTCGCCAGTGCGTTAAAAGAATGTTACGGCAAACTCCGTGGAACTCCTTTGAATTCGAGCGACATTAAAAGACTTCGACATCGCTCTNCGTTATAAGACTTCGACATCGCTCTGAAAGAAAATTCTACTATAGGCTGTTCTCGGTAAGGAGACCACGTTTTGAAGCCCTGCGTAGGACCTACTTTTACAAGGGCCTGATTACTTCATTCACGCGCCATCGAAGTAAAACCGGGGAACCGTTACGAATATACACATGTTCGCAAATTCATACTCTGATGTGTATAAAACAAGAAATACTAACTTCAACTTCAACAACAATTTAAACATTACACTTGCAGTTTGTCAAGTGCTAGAAAAACTATTTTTTTTATTAATCCGCTACCACTTAACTCGGAGCCTACATTCCAGCGTGTAACGTAGTACATGCGTTGTTATGAGAAGAGATTATTTAGCTTTGTTCCAAAAGTACTCCATTTTGTGAACAGCCTTTAATTGAATTATAGCACAGAACATTACATTTTACAGAATACGAAAAAAAAATTTTTATTCGCTCGCTACCTCCGTCGTGTGGTTTAAGTACCAGCTCCCCTACTCACGCCCTCAAAACTAGCCTTTGGTGGTGCGGTGGGAGGAGGGGCAGAACAATTCCGGGCCCTCGGCAGGGCGGCTTTTGTTTAATAAAAAGCTCTCAATCCCCGCCTTCCTCGGCAGGTACCACCACATCAAAGAACATCCTCCCCGCCGGAGCAGGCCTCTCCCCTTACCAATAACACCCTCAGCCGACGAATCAGTCGGATTCCTGCAGCGCCAATGGCCGTCTTCCCCGAGGCTTCGTTTTCTCTCCCCCGTGAACTCTGCTCGCCGGAGATCATTCCAACCGCACGCCTTTCCTACCAATCTCCTGCGTTGGCCATGCGCTGATCATCACTGCTGTATACGTAGGAATAGGAAAAATCCTTGAGTTCTGTGGCCTGTTGGCTAGACTCCACACTCCTGTGGATGCTGGAGCCTCGGCTGTGTGTTCATTGGCTGCTGCTCCATAGAGTGGCCAGTGTTACTCAACACCTGGCGGTACGGGATTCGCTATTTGTTTCCTTGCAGGTGTGCTAGTGGTTCAAGAGTCGTCCAGGGCGCGTCAAATGAACTGTGATCAAATTACAAAGGTGACTTTAGTGTACACTTGTTGGGCGTCTATCTTTTCCCGAAATGTATTCGCGAATAAATATTCCTATCCCTGTGTATACGGTCCCAGCGCTTCAGCATAAGAAAATGGCCAGACGTCCCGTACATTTCGCACGTTCTTCCGCACTGAGAGAAAGGAGAAAAGTTTGTTTCAGCCGAAAAATTACTTGTTTGTGTATGTCCAAGCAAAATATTTTGTAGAGTAAACGAAACTTGAAAAGCAAAAACATTGATTTGATTCTGCTAACAAAATACACGTTTTAATAAACAAAACCCCTCTGTTTGGCAAAAAAAAAAATGGACTGTCAACGGAATATTTAGTTGAATAAACTGATACTTGCTTCGCTACTTATTTGATTGCCTTCGTTCGAAAATATAGCTCGAGAACTTCGTTATAATTTTCTTGACAATTAGGATACTGACTGTGTTTGTTAGTGCATTTGTAGATTCTTAATAATGTTATAAGATCCCAATAAAACAAGTTTAACAGGAAACTAAATAGTAAAACTGTAAAAATTTAAATATTTATTCACGCGCGTTGTCTTGTATTGAATTGTATGTATTTACAAACATTTCCATTTCGGCAGTAGGTTGCTTAGTGCGCAATCTCGGGCACAAATGATTCGACTTAGAATCTCGGCCGTGCTTTCACGTTTATTGTAATAACAGAAACCTTAAAAAAGCCCAAAGTTTTTAACTGCCTACATTTTTAAAATAAGTACACTGTGTGATTGAAAGCGCTTCAAGTCAGATGTACGTGCTAAATACTATATAGGAAAGGAGTTGGGTAAAATTCGGTACACGGGTTCGTACGTTATCAGTGACGGGACGTACTTTCCAGGCAGGCATTCTGGTGATTGCATAAGCCTATTTTTCCTTTTTCTTTCGGAAAGTTGGCTGAAATGAAGCTACTTAGGCTGAATGAATGCTGAGAATACTGAATACTCATGTAATATGACTTCGTGCCACAGAATCTAATCGAAACAAGGCCATTCATCTACGCAGGTTGATTTNTTGAATACTCATGTAATATGACTTCGTGCCACAGAATCTAATCGAAACAAGGCCATTCATCTACGCAGGTTGATTTCACAGTGTCGCAGAGTAACTTCGTGACGACTAGCAGGAGAGTTAACATTGAACAGTCTCAGTTCTATTTAAACAAGCACGTCCAACAGGAAAGCTGCGAGTACCCTTGTGGAAGGGGAAGGGGTTAGGGGGGGACCACACACGCCCGTGGGGCACAGAGGAAAGGAACTTCTTTGTTGGTTAGGTGGCACGGGGGAGAGAAGGGGGAGACACTAAAACTGCGGTTCGTTTCCGGGCGTTTAACTGCGCCCNACCATCCCTCTCCGAGCCAGAAAATGCTCCGCATCCGGCCGGCGAAGAGAACACAAGCTTTTCATGTTTTTACGGATGCACGCGGGAAATGCACCCTCTTACCTCCTCCTCCTCCTCCTTATAACCCTCAAGACGCGCGATAGAACTCCCTTGTCGCTCGTCGATTCGGAGAACACACGCGTTTTTTTTTCTTCCCCGGCGGTGCGGACAACCGATTGTCGACGCCGAAGACGCGGCGATGCGCGCGCTGCCAGACCTGTCGCGGAGACCACCGGCACGCGCGAGCACTCGAAAACCCCGGGTCCAGTGACGTATCGCTGAGGCAGAAGTCACTGGAAGTCAGTTGAGGAGCTTCCAGCGACCGGGTGAAGCAGTCGATTGATCTCGGGGCTGTGGGGTCTTGAGGGTATGGGCTGATTCTCGTATTCTGCGCATCCGTCGGAGATAGGGAACCTTGGTTCGAAAACGCCTCCGTCGGACGTTACAACTTAAACAATGTTGGGCTACCTTTCACAGCGGAATACGACAAATATGGGCTGTTCACAGTAAANTCGGACGTTACAACTTAAACAATGTTGGGCTACCTTTCACAGCGGAATACGACAAATATGGGCTGTTCACAGTAAAACTGAGCACTTTTGAAGACCCTGTTTGACATATATTTAGTATACACATTGTGTATTCTTCCGCTTTACGTAAAATTAAAACTGCCATGGGCCTCATTACTTTATCCATGCGTCGATCAAGTAAAACTTTGAAATTATGACAAATGTAAATATTTAAAAAATCTGCTAATTATTACACTTGGGTGCATTAAATAAAACAAAAAGAGAAAGATTTAATTTAAGTTATCACATGCGTCCACCTAACACTTTTAGTTCGACGTTAAGGCATGGAACTACTTTCCCTCCATCGTTACCAACTTTACTGGGAGCATGCCATTCAGTGGTCCGTTAAAGTATGTGCAGGTATAGGAGGAGTGACTTTTTTCTAAGGTTGATTTCAAAAGTCCTCACTTTATCGTGAACTGCCTTTAGTATTACGTACATGACCGGCAAGCTATGAAGACCACAGTTCACAACTGACTNACTGAGCACTTTTGAACACCCTGCTTGAGATATATTTAGTATACACATTGTGTATTCTTCCGCCTTACGTAAAATTAAAACTGCCATGGGCCTCATTACTTTATCCATGCGTCAATCAAGTAAAACTTTGAAATTATAACAAAAGTAAATATTTTAAAAATCTGCTAAGTATTACACTTGGGTGCATTAAATAAAACAAAAAGAGAAAGATTCAGTTTAAGTTATCACATACGTCCACCTAACACTTTTAGTTCGACGTTAAGGCATGGAACTACTTTCCCTCCATCGTTACCAACTTTACTGGGCGCATGCCACTCAGTGGCCCGTTAAAATATGTGCAGGTGTAGGAGCAGTGACTTTTTTCTAAGGTTGATTTCAAAAGTGCTCACTTTATCGTGAACTGCCTTTAGTATTACGTACATGACCGGCAAGCTATGAAGACCACAGTTCACAACTGACTGATCAAGTGCATTCATCCGCATTTAAACACATAGACTGCAGTCTACCAACACTCGTACCTCAGGACCCACCACGTCGACTCCCCGCATGCCATCTACTGTGCATTAGCGGAGCGTACTTTCCCCACCCCTTGTTTTGTACTACGCCTATAGGCAGGGCCAGTGACTTTTCGCNATGCAGGGCCAGTGACTTTTCGCGTAAAAATCGCAGCACACAGCAGTCTTCAATACTATATACACACCTCAGCTGTTGTTATACCTCCATTGGCTGCTGGTGCCGTGTCCGCCTTTGACCAAGCCACTCAGGACTAAGTAACTCCNTGTACTACGCCTATAGGCAGGGCCAGTGACTTTTCGCGTAAAAATCTGAGCACACAGCAGTCTTCAATACTATATACACACCTCAGCTGTTGTTATATCTCCATTGGCTGCTGGTGCCGTGTCCGCCTTTGACCAAGCCACTCAGGACTAAGTAACTCCGACACTGNCAACACTGAAACTTCGTGATTCGTGCGCAAACGGTTAACACGGGCCAGAACCTTTTTTAGTCAGTCAAAGAAGCTGGACGACCCTACAGTGCTTTGGACTGTATCTTGTCCCGAAATCTTTTCGCGAAATATCACTGCCCCTACCTATAGGACATGTCGGTCGAGTCATGGTATCGGGGTTAGCTTGCTTAACTGTTGCTCTCCAGGCACCGAGTTCGATTCCCGACTCGGGTAAGGATCTTCACTCTGGTTCGCAGACTTCTAGGTAACGATAGTACTTTACCTTACGACATGAAACGCAGTACATTCTTCCACAACGCCCTGACGTTATCGTATTGCACTGTAATGGGCATCCCAGCACTGTTTTGGTTGTAACGTTCGATGGAGGCGTTTCCGGGCTGGGGTTCTCTGACTCAAATGGATGCTGGTACTTTTCTCCATCATTCCCGAAAGTTTGTAACATCACCCCGGATACAACCTGTATATCCCCAGGTCTATAATATACATGAAGTCTACAGAACTTGTTTAACTTGTTTTTTAACGCTTGCATTCACAGATGAATACATAATTTTAGGCCTTACGAGTGACTCGTGGCGCATGCCATCGAACATTAACTGTGGACCCTAGTACCCCACAGGTGGGGAATAGCGTCACGAGGAACGAGTTTTTGTTTTGAACTGTACTTGTATAAGTATAACGCCCTGTCATACTTCGGGATCAATAAAAATGTCCGCCGTGTGCTCCGTGTTATTGGTAGAAACTGTTTATGATCCGCCAATGAAAAATTTGTGAANCCAATAAAAATGTCCGCCGTGTGCTCCGTGTTATTGGTAGAAACTGTTTATGATCCGCCAATGAAAAATTTGTGAACGCATATAGAACGTGATCTTCAGTAACGTGTACAAGAAGTCGGAAAAGAGATGGTGTCGTCCTTGGGTGTGTGCCATTTTTTTTTCTGTCAGGAGATTGTCACGATATTGGGAGACGGGCTACGGCCGGCCGTATGACCCTGACACCAAGATTCCTTGGCATCCCCTTGAATTACTCTTCGTACCTGGTACAGTTATCCTTACTTGTGCCTTTGACTTGTGAGAGTATAACTTCCAGCAAACGTTTATTCTACTCAGGTTAGGAACAAAACCTGATTTATTATGGAATAGTTTGGCATAGGGAAAACTTCCGTTGCTAGGTGCGCAGTGTTCATAAAGGTAAGTTTTAAATAAACATTTTAAGCTACGTGAATTATAAAAGAGAAATATTTCACTCAGTAACGAAGTTATTTTATATTTAATTTATGATTATTGCAATTATCCTGTTTTTTAACGTAGAAAATAGAGAAAATCTGAACCCCTTGTCGACATTAGCGGTTACCTAGTGGCGAAAATTTTCCCTTTGCCAAACTTTTAACATTGATCTTCCCAAACTGTAGTAGAGTAACCTTACTTCGGCTCAAATTCTTGTAACGGTAACAGATGTAAAAGCGATTTTGAAACATATGGGTTCAAGGCCAAAAGGTACTCAATCCTAACCTTTTCAGTAATAGATCGACACTTTACACGGTAGTCAACTACCCCCGAACAAGGCAACTCCCGACCTGTGACAGACATCACTCGTTTTTGGGACTATATCCCGAAGTCTCAAACACAAACACATATTTAATGGTTTCGGTGTATGGCAAAGCGTTAAAGTGATACTGGTAAAAAAAAAATCTCAAACGCCCTTTTACCCCACTTAACTATAGGCCATCCAGGGTTTTTATTCTAATTTATCAATGAGTTTAGTAAATTACAATTAATATTAAATAATTTTTTTTTAGTTCATATTTTTTTTGATGTTTTGGGGAAACTCTGTACAAACAAAAAGACTTTTTAAACTTCAAAAAGCAGTTGTTGGTATAATATGTCGTAAGAAAGCAAGGGATTCTTGTAAAAAAAATTGTAACAAATAATATGTCTATATTTGTTATAAAGAAAACTGGCAACGATTTAATTAAATACTGCAATGAATAATTATAACACGAGGAATAATGACAATCTACATTATCCAATTACCACCACGTTAACTAGGTATATATTATGTGGCAAAAAATTTTATAATTTTATAAGTTATCAGTAATGATACTATAACTCTATAATTGTAAAATTGAAATTGTAAAATATGAGGTAAAGAAATATTTAATAAGAAAATCAAAATACTCTGTTAATAAATATTTAAATAGTTGATGTAAAGTTCTGTTGGTAGATATAGCTTTGTACTCGCGTGTTTTAAATGTTATGTAACATGCATTGTACGATGCTTTATTTGTTGCGTTTTGTTTGTAACACATATAGTTTGACATAACTATATGCGTAACTTTTGACAACCCTCGTATCCCTTGAGCAGATGTGTTCTGAAATGGGGTCGAAAAGTGGCAATTTTAAATTAAACATAAATATATAAATCGCCTGTCAACGTCCGTCTTCATAGTTGGTAGAGTAAGAAACAGAAAAAAATCGCAACGTTGTAGTAATCTGTGACTAACAGTCTTAAGACGTGTCTTCGATGCCCCCTCGCCAGCAGACGAACATGCGCCCCCTCATGCAGACTGCAAGGCGGATCTGTTTACAATCTGTCCGGTCCCGGGTGTCCATGAAATGGCCGGACGCTTAGCAGCACAAGCAGATCTAGAAATAAACTTTCCCTGTGCGCTTCGTTCAACCACCGCCTCTCACGAACTAGGAATCGTCCCCTGGCTGGACCGATGCTGTTCGTGATCAATTCAGCACTTTAGAATGCCCTGCTTAAGATGTGCTTTTCTTCTCATTTTATATCCTCTTGCAATATCTTCACACTTTTAAAATCAAACACTTGAAAAATCATTGTATATATAACGTGTTTGGTTTTTTCCTCAGTCTGTCACGTATCACAAGTTTTTCATACTTCTGTTAAAACTATCTTTTTTTTGTTTAAATTAAACTTTTACTTATAATTTGTCTATAAATTATTACATATAATTTGTTATTTATACGAATAAACACAGGGAGAAAATATGTGTGTTAGTAATGCCTAGTTAGAAGTAGTTCTTATGCAAAATATTATTAAACTGAGAGCGCAAGAATGCGGTGCGTTGTCCCTTTAGCGCAATTTTCTAGGCTTTGTTTTTATGAGGCGGAGAAATAGCATGAAAGTAGAACTTATGCAGAGCTTGAGAATAATGAGAAATAACCACAAATGGATTTCATATGTAAGATTATTGCCATGGACAGGTTCAATTTATTAATGCTTCAATCAGGCGAAAACGTGGAATTTTCAGGAAAGGGTACAGGTAATCAATGTGCAAATTCGTGCTCTTGTGTGTATATAATAAAAACCAATAACGTGACTTCGGTAGCCATAAATTTACATGTACACTCTCAACACACAGTCAAGTGTTATAATTATTTTTATTAATTCAGTGCCAACTTAACTTGGAGCATGCATACCAGTGTTTACTGTAGTATGCAGGGTGATTATAAAATCATGGGACAAACATTGAGGTGTGGTAGAGCTCACCAAAACAAACAATTATTGTATAGGAATATATGGGCNATAAAATCATGGGACAAACATTGAGGTGTGGTAGAGCTCACCAAAACAAACAATTATTGTATAGGAATATATGGGCTGAAGTGACGCGTTGAGGCACAAACACAAAAACATAGCACATTAACGGAAACATAAAATGTTCATTAGCAGCATACTTAACGAGTGATTCCGTACAGAAAATGTTAAAACAGTTGCTGGAAATGCATCCACCAACAGTCGCGCATGCTTGGCGACCTCTACATACGGCGTGATTGGCTGACAATGGTGGCGTGCATGAAATACCCGGCGTATTATTTGAATCTGTTCGCCAATCACTCCACCGACGCTACCAAACTTGCATTACTGTCGGTGGTAGCAATTTTGAGCAATTATTATAAACGTTGCTGTAAAAGGGCATTTAGCGGCGACGTTGTAAATAAACAATGTGTTGGCATTTCATGTGTTATTTTTGTGTATGTGCCTCAACGCGTCACTTCCGCCCATATATTCATGTACAATAATTGTTTGTTTTAGTGAGCTCTACCACCCCTCAATGTTTGTCCCATGATTTTAGAATCATCCTGTATATAAAGTGATGGACAGCAATTTTTTTTTAAGGTTATTTTCAAAAGTGCTCGCTTTACCGTGAACAGCCTTTGAATGCCACTCTTATCCATTGGCACAACCCGTGAGTGCATCAGCCGCACGTCTAAGTCATTTCGCTCACGAGTTCTTTGTGCCGGCACGCTTTGCCTTTACATGGGCCTACATACAAGTTCGCTGGAAGAAAACGCAGTGTACCTCCTCGCGCCTTGTAGGGGTGATACCGGGACAAAAGAAATAAAATAATAAAATATGAACGGTAACTGAATCGCAGAATATTTTACTTACTCGGAAAAGTGTGGGGGAGGCGCTCAGTTACGACGTAATTAAAACATTAACATTGTAAACGTCAGCGCCGCCTATTTTTCATGTAATATAATTAATCAAATGTACATACAATAACACACTACTGGCCCACTTCGATCTTAGGAGACGTATGATTTCTCTTCGTGTGACACTCGTGTTTTGGAACGAACCCCACAGTCGTAGTACCCGGCTTAGTAGCATAGCCAATCATCTCTCATGGAAAAGAGTGCGTGGTTATGGTCGTTAAGTTATAAAACTTATAATGCCCTAGAGCAATGGCATCTGCAATTTCAGGGTTACATTAATCATAATAATTGAGTATGTGCAAAAATATTGAAATTTGATTTAAATAAATATATTTTTACGTGTGTCCATCTTTGCCTGGGTCACATTTCTACAAAAATATTTCGTTGTAAAATATTTAATACCATGAAAATTGCTGGTAAATTAAGATTTACAGACTCAACAAAAACACAAACTCTTATTAATTTAATTGGCTCGTTCTTGCTCTCTTCCAGCATGGTTCTTCTCTTCAAAGAGCACGAAGAGCTTTTTTTTTTGTTTGAAAGCGATATCATGAAAGGTGGCCGAGAAACGCTGAAATCATTTATAGACCCGTTCATGGTAAATTGAGCACTTTTGTAAACAACCTTTGAAAAATGTCACTAGTGAAGTTGGCAACGACGGAGGGGAATCAGCTCCATATCTTAATGTTGAATTAAAAGTGTTTGGTAAACATTTGTGGGTACTGGAATGATTTATTTTGCTTCCTGTTTTTTTGTTTTATGTAAGTTAGCAAATTTGTAAAATGTTTATACTTTTCCAATAATTTCACTGTTTGACTTGATCGACTCATGAACAAAGTGATCAGGTTCACGGGAATTTTAATTTCACAAATGGTGGAAGAATGCACGATGTGCGTACAGGAGAAACCCTATCGTTTCGGTCGGCCGGTCCGGCACGACTGTATAGGCAAATGTTTTTCTTTTCGAGCGATGTTCATCTTAATATCGATGCAAGATGATAAGGGCAAGGGGGAGGGGAAGGGTTACGTGCAGAGTCTCGCCTCACGTAGTGTGTCGCCGCCGTCGCGTGAGCCGAGGTTCGTCGCCGGCNGGGGGGGGGGGGAGAGTGCTAAGTGGCGAAGACGCCGCTGTGCTGGCTGCGCGCCTCGTCGCCTGGCGACGCACGTCGCTGACGGGCCGTCAGTCGTCGGCGATAGGGGACGACCACCCACCACGACCCCGCCACCTGCTCCGCCGCTGATTCCTTCCGCGTCCGCAGCCGGCGCCACAAGCTGTCCCCTGTCAAATACGTGTGCGTTGAATGTTGAGTTGAGAGATTGGCTCAAACGGGTTTTTTTCACCGTAATTTTTAGGTATAAACGTTCCGGTATAAAATATTAGAAAAGGAATATGGACGTGTGTCAATCCTTTATTTTTTAACCTTTATTTTTATTATTACGTCATAAAATCGTAGGGTCTCAACTGAAAGTTTCATAGAAGTGCGTAATCGACGGCAAGACTGCACGCCAGTTCAGTGCTTTGCGCGTAGAGGCGATGAGAGAGTTGATGAGCATGTCTCGGTCGCCCCTAGCGCTCCCACGCTTTTAGGCCTCAGACGTACAAAATTCCTTTCAGCCAGGCGGCCATCTTAACGCTCCCGCCTACCTGGCGCTTGACTGCGGTACAGTTTCTTAGTAATCCACGTTTTTCTGCAAAACTATTAAACGTGAGTCCAATGCGCTGATATACGAAAACAACACACACTTCAGACGAGGCCTGTTGAGTGCTTTCAAGATGCCACGCACATTAGAAACACCATTTTTGAGTACTCGAGATTGCCTAAAAACATATTTTTTTTAAGCGTTGTGTCTCAAGATATACTCGTCAGATACCTAGACAAATACTCAAGGGTCACACATCGAACCTTCCTACGGACTTTCCGCCAATAAAATAATAGGGTCACCAATGAAAGTCCCATACGTGCGCGCAGTACGACGAAAACGCTGCACGTCAGTTCAGAGCCTTGCTCTTAGCGGCGATGTCGTACTTAATGCGGGAGGCAGTGTCGCCCTTATCGCTCTTGCGCCTCTCGGCCTCAAACGCTGATAAAAGCTCCAGGTAGGCGGGAGTCTTAACAACGACGTCTTGAGAGCCGATGAGGGTGAAATTGGGTGAGAATGGAGCCGGAAAGCAAGGGCGGGGAAACGGGAGATCCCCGAGAAAACCCACCGATTAGCGGCATCGTCCGGCACGATTTCCGCTAGCGAAATTCCGGGAGTGACATCAGTTGGAGGTATAGGATGTTCATGATAAAGTGAGCACTTTTTAAGGCCCTCCCAGCAGGCTTAACAACCAAAAATTGGTATTGTATTGCGTCCTCAAACGTTGAATTTAGATAGCTGTAATATGTATACACTGTGTTTACTAGCCACGTGGCAAATATATATTAACAGTTGGCTTAATTATACAAATAAGATGAAAGGGTCTTTTAGACGTGGCGTTAAAAAGTGCTCCCTTTACTGCGAACAGCCTATATTTTGCGTGTCCGAGATCTAAAATCGCGGGAAGGTTACGCCGCTACGGGCGACCTAGGTCCACTCATCGCCTGCATTACCGCCTCTATGCGAAGCACCGTAGTGGCGCAGACGTTAACTTGGCAACTCGCCTCTGGGGGATTCCCAGCATTTTGCGGTGTAATAATGAGACGAGTCTGATGCACGTCCCTCGACAACATTAAATATCCTGCACAGCTGTTTCCGTGCCTAAACGTGATTGTAAAAACGCCTGTTTCAGCCATTTTTACTTTTAAAAAATGTATATTATGAAAGGATATAGAAATACGAAGCTTATCCCCCCCCCACCCACCAGGGCGGTGTCTACTAAGCTTGCAGCCAAGGAGTTTTTAGATGGTAAATTTAAAATCAACTGTGGCATACAAAAAAAAAATTAACGTGGTTTTCTCAGAGAATACTGCCATGTCACGAAATTAAAAAAAATATATATTTATTCATCATTTTTCTGTGCAAAATGTTTAATATATTGTTAGATTTCAAGGGGGGGGGGATAAAAAACCCAAAAATTAGCAAGCTTTTGTACCCGTATCCCGTAGGAAATGTTATGTAGAATAGTCATGTTCGAAACGTTTATTTTTAAAATAGTTGCATTTAGATGGAGTTTCTTTAACATTGATTCCCCATTTAAATTCTGTTGTTGCATGCTTGGCAGGTAGAGTCCTGAAATTATATTTCTATGAGGACAACTTTTACGCACGTGGAACAGTTTTTGAATACAAAATTTTTGTCCTGAAAATTTCTCCGCCGTTGGGTGGCTTAGCCAGGCGGAAGGGAATGGTTTAAAAGAAGCTAATAAGTGTAGTACAGCCTGCTGAATTGTCCAGGATTTGTCTCAGCTGTCTCGGCCCGAAGAAGACACATGTTGTTACGTACACTTTTGGGCCATTTGCAATTGATTGGATCCGCCCAACGCCACGGTGTGCTTCTTCCTCAGTCGCCAGGGCGTGCTTATGAAAGGGAAGCCTGTGGGGTTTGAGTACTCAAGGAGGGGGTTGCGGGGAGATCAGTACTTGACCATCACACCTCCGCTTCGCCCCTCTACTGCCATCGTTCAAGTGGTGGGCGGCTCCCGACCGGCCAAATTACTGCCTCGGCGCACGCGCGCGACAACAATGCGACAGCTGCTGCCATCTGTGGGTTCGCCGCGGAACCAGCAGCTCATGCAGCCGTTCACGAGTACCTACTCGCCTAAAGCTGCGTTTACAATATTGAAAAAAAACTTAAGAGAGAGAGAGAGTGAATAGATTTGGGCGGCTCTTAACAGCGAGGTCTTGAGATAAAAAAATTAAACGTCTTCTGGAATTACATTTCACAACTCACCTGATAATTCTTAAGTCCAGCCAGTGTAAGCTTGCGACAAACCTGTCCTGTTTACTTTTGCTCGTAGACTAAATATGAGGTAGACTGATCTCGCTGGCTGCGCCAGTCTCAATGACCCAACATTGAACCGTTTTTCTGGCAAAACGACTGAAGAAAATGGCATCGATTGGATTTGAAGTTAGAACACTGTTTAATAAACAAGTGCTTTGAGATGCATGTATGCTTTCTCTAACCAATGGGTAATGCAGTTTGATTAAATTCAGATTGGTAAAAAGTATTTTATTCATATAAAAGTGATTGTCTTTTGAAAATTAAGATATAATCAAACGCGTTCATCACTGTTGACCTATGACTTTGACGGTTGTTTTGCACTGGGGCAGGTCAACGTTGGGTACGAGTGCAGAAAACGAATGATCGGTCTACCTCACCTTTAGTCTAAGCATTTGTTCCTAACCCGAACCTCGTATAATACAACCATATTGTTGAGTGTCGCATGTCGTTGCCCCTAGTTTCCTTCGCGTGGGAAGGCGCCGAGATCCGGAGGTCAAGTTTGTAACCTTAGACTAAGCGAGCGGCTTAACATAAAGGACGGCGCCGCACACGCCGATAACTTATCGCAGCTCGCGCCTCGCTGACCCCGAGAAACTCATATTTCTCCGTCTATCACGCAGGAATGTCGTCATCACCATTACCTTCGCCAGAACAACTTGGATTGCCGAGAACGTTCTAGACGGCACCTACCCCAAGTATAAATACCACGTGCGGGCCTCTGAGGGGAGAGTGATTAAGAGCCGAGAGTTTGGCGTCTCGTGCTACCTTAAGCGACAGTTGGGCGATTCCGGAGCGGCTAGGGACGACTGCAGCGATCTGCGAGAGTGCGTCGGCGAGCTTGTGTGCAGTGAATAGTGGGACTGGACTGTGGACTGAATGCGTGAGTTAAAAGACATTCGGGACGATGGAAACAGGCAGTTTTAACTAAACGTGTGGAAATAATTGGAGCAGCTTAAGTGACGTTAGCAAGTGTAAAGACAGCGATAAAGACTTTAATTTAAATGGAGATTAGTAATTAAATAATAATAGTTAATAGAACGCTCAGACTGGTAGATAACATATGTTTGACTGTTTGTAGCATTTATAATAAATATAATTATTGAATTTATTTATTTTGTTTATATCAAGACCTCCATCCCTCACGAACTCGTATACGCTCCTCAGGCATTCTTGTAACACTGGTGTCAGAAGTGGGATAGAGGCAATTGTAAATATAGTTAAGACTATAGGAAAGTAGTTAGATATTTTAAAACAAATTAATTAATTGTGATAGCTGTAGGCCGAAATATTAAGACTTTTGCTCAAACATCACTGCAAATGTTAACTAGAAAAATGTCTGCAGAACTGGAAGCACTGCGAGCATTAATTGAGGGGTTAGGTAGCCAGATGGTTAGTGTGAGCGCAAGTGTAAATAACTTGAAAGAAGATGTANTTGTGTGAGCGCAAGTGTAAATAACATGAAATAAGATGTAAATAACCAAGGTAGTAGAGTAAACTAGACTGTAAATCCCCAAATTAGTAGTGTGAAAGAAAGCTCGAATGAAACTGTAAATATCCTAATTAGTTCTGTAATTGAAACTGTAAATAGTGTAAATGAGAATTTAGACAGGAAAATTGACTCGGTCGATGAAAATGTTGACAAGAAAATAGATAATGTAAACAGGAAAATTTACTCGGTTAGTGAAAATGTAGACAGGAAAATAGATAATGTAGACAATAAAATAGATAATGTAGATAGGAAAATAGAAGGCATTAGCGAGCTAGTGAACACAAAAATTGACAGAGTGAATGAAAGAATGGACAGTGTAAATTAAATTAGTGAATGCTCTAAACGACAGGATAGACAGTGTCAGTGGGTTATTTCAAAGTGCTCCCACATTTGTTTACGTATAAATTGTATGGTGGAAGTCCTTTTGTGGGCACAATCTATACTCTTTGCTGTAAAAATAACCGCATTTATAAAGAACAAAAAAATTACAGTTGACCTTCTGACACCGTTAGGTAAACATCTATTTGGAAGCGCTCTCTCCTCATACTACGAAGATGAGTTGCGAATACGAAGGCCTGCCTTTGACCTCGACGATCATGGAGCCGTGATCCGCATCATCGCTGACTGGTTGTCGCCAGTGGCGATTCTGCGATAGAGTTTTCACCTATGGTCAAAATGCTCGTCGACATGAGAGAACGGCCTGTACGAAGAGCCCTTTTCGCGCGATGAACCATCACGACATTGGTGCCATGCAGTTTGTGCAAGGCGATACATTGAAAGAACATACCGAGATCTGCAAGGATTCGTCTACTGGGAGTCAGCAAGTGTTGCCTGCAATACCTCTTGCTGCATCGATGGGTACCGATTCGACAGGTGGTTATGATGAGGCAGTTAGTGCTAAAGACGGAACGAGTGCAGTAGAGTAGGTTTGTGCAGAATGTTTACTTCCAAGACGTTCGCGTGAAGTCGACGAACTTCAAAATAAACGGACGTCGGCTCTAAATACTGATGAGCATACAACTCCTGCTACAAAGAAAAGCAAATTTAATATTTCTGATAAAACAGAAAGTGCAGACGATCATGAAGATAGCATGGATGAAAATGTACACGAGGACAGTGATAATGTTGAAGACGATGATGGCGATTTTCTCGATGCACTGGCACACCCCTCCAACACATTTGCTGCAATGAGCGACACGAAGAAGGCAGAACACGTCGAGAATACCGGTGACCTATTTCCCGAAGACCCGAATGAACTTGTTGATAGACTCAGATATTTGATTGGCCTTCAAAAACGTGGGTATTTCTCGCGCATTGTTGAGATATCTTCAGTCATTAGTACACTGAAGGAACGGGGATATATCGCATGATGTGATGAACTGCTTTCTTCTGAAATTGTAATTACAAAATAATAATAAATTATTATAAAATAATTTTTTTTTCTTTATTTTTGTTTGTCATATCCTTTTTTATCCCTCATGACTTAAAAGTGGTGCCATTAGCACTCGACTATTTACGTAAAGATCTGCATATAGAATGATAATAAAGACTTAAGTATAAAAATTCATGGATAGTCGACTGCATACAAAACATTAATTCTGTCAACATGTACAAATTTGGAGACAGCTGGCCAACGAATGTAATTTCTATACAAATAGATGGGGGACAAACCTAAGAATTAATCGAAGAATAGATCGAAGGATCGATCGAAGGATTGGGATTGATCGAAGGATTGAGATTGCGGTGCTGATTGCGGTACTGATTGATGGAAAGATTGCGAGATTGATTAAAAGATTGATGATAAAAACAAGTATTTAATTAATCTTTTAATATTTTAACATTTTTTTTATTTTATAAAAGTTTTTAGAATTTCTTTATGGGTGCAAGGTTATCGAAACTTATGGGTACGAGGTCAAGGCTACATATGTGAGGCCAAGGTGAAGATCATCCAGATCTAACATAATGGTTGGTTGGAGTCATCAGTGCCACCTAAGTGTTGAAAATGTGAACAAATGATAAGTGAAACAATCAATATGGTGGATGAGTGCATTCTTCAGAATGAGCAAAGGTGATTGGGTAGGGGAAGGGAATCTTAATACAATGTGATTGATTGGAGGGGAGTCAGTCGTTTGCTGGACGTGGTGCTGTGGTAAACTTCCGGAAATGTAAGTTTTTAAAAATAATTAAAAACAATAATATCTAATTTTTTTTATTAATATTTTTATCAATTATTAGCAAATTTTTGGAATATTTGACAATTTTTTTGGGTTTAAGGTCAAAGGCAACCGGGGTCAAGGTCAAAGCCAAAGGTTACCTGGATTTAAGATGGCGGTAGTAGTCAGTGGTGTAATATGCTTGCAGATTTTTATGAATTTATTCTATTTTTACCATTTTTATCGAGTTTTTGTTTTTAAGGTTATCCAAGGTCACTTCTATGTCAAGGTCATGGGTCAATGTTATGGTCACCTGGATCCAACATGGTGGTTGGGTGGCGTCATAACATAGTGGCTGGTCGGTTCCAGTGTCTCGTCCTCTCTAAGCGCTAACATTAAAAATTTTAATTTTATAATTTTTTTTAAGTTTTTCATAATTTTTTTATAAATATTTAGGGATTTTCTTGGGTTTTAAAGTTCATCGGTTACCGGGTCAAAGGTCAAAGTCAAGGTTAGCAAGATCCAATATAGCGTACAAGATGGCCGCCGGCTGACCGGAATGACAGAGCATGAACAGCTCCGACGCTCCGGTCCTTCGTCCTCTTGAGCCAAACTTCCCATAATCATTCTACTATAACGATAACATCAAAATAATAGCAGCATGGCGTGCAAGACAGTTGAATGTCGTGGTATTCAGACTATAGATTGTTCGCTGTTTTTTTCACTTTTTTAATCAAACCTTTGAAAAATCACCCCATGAATGACTTGCTTTGTTATTTCTTGGATATGTCACAACACAATCGTTTTATATTTCTCTCAAGATAAAAGTATCTTAATTTTTGATAAATCGAATTTTCTTGGATTTAATTTATAAATTATAATATCTACATTATAATTAATATGAATAAAAACGAGGAGAAAATACGTGTGTTGGTAATACCTGGTAAAAAATAGTTCTTATAGAAAATATTATTACACTGAGTGCGCACGAACGCGATGCGTTGTATCTTTGGTGTAATCTTCTAGACTAAGATAAGCTTCTTTTTTTTTTTTTCATGAGACGGAGGAACATCCTGGAAGTAGAACTTTAGCAGGGCTGCAAAGAAGTTGGAAGTAACCGTGAATGGATGATAAACCTTACGAAACGCTAAGTACAAATTACGAAAAACGAAACGAATTAGAACAAGACCTGAGACTGCCGGCCGACGGGCAGGACCGGTTCAAGGTAACTTAACTTGGCGCCTGAAAGGGAAAGAGCTGTAGGCGCCCACTTCACATTTCTAATTCCCCTCGATTAAGCGCCCCGTCCGTCCACCTGGCGCTTGAACTGTGCTGAAAAGTGTTTGAAATTCGGTATTTTATTACGAAACTATTAAACGCGCGTCAAATTAGCTGGTCTACCTCGCCTATCAGTTACTTTCAAGACGTCGCGCGCTTTGGAAACACTCTGTATATCAAAATATGCTGATTAGATCCCTACGAAAGTACTTGATACAGACTTACCACTAATAAAATAATAGGGTCGCCGCTGAAGGTCCCAAAAGTACACGCAGTGCGACGAGATCACTTCATGCTAGTCCAGAACCCTGCGTGCAGCGGCGATGGCGTATTTGATGGGCGTGGCAATATCGTCCTTATAGGCTATTCACGATAAATTGAGCACTTTTGAAAGCCCTCTCATTTGGAATAATAGTCAATGAATATATTTTATTTAAATTTAGATGTTAATTTACGAGTGTGGTGGTATGCACAAACTGTGTTTATTACTTACATTTCAAAATTCATTTAAAAAGGTGGTTAAAGGATAAAAAATTGCTGAAAGGAAAAGTAACTGGGGCCTCAAAAGTGCTCACTTTACAGTTTTATAAATATGTTTTTGAAATGTTGTAATCAACCACTTTAACTTAAAAAAAAATTAAAAAGTAACTGTTGTAAGTAGAAATTTAGTCAATATTACATTATTATTGCAAAATTAAATATAAGGGACATGTTGCTAATTTACATAATACCGCATGCGTCGTGTAGCTACCGCCCATTCTTGTGATCGTGTTGATAGACAAGATAACAGCTTAGCTTACCATATTATTCAACTAGGCCTATGCCTATATTAAAACATGTTTGATATTGAAACAGAAGTAACAGTAAACTGAAATTGGGGGTCGTCATAACTCCAGAACGTGGTCAGGACCTCATAACCCCCCACATCTTCTACGACCATGTAACCCGTAGAAAATTATCCCGAGATGCCCATTACACATAGGCCTATATTCATCATCAGTCTCTCCCTCGGTAAGTGGTTTACATGGCCCGTACAGCAGCATTTCCTCTATAGGAATATATAAAAAAAACAATTGCTCGGAGAGAAT